>CM076684.1:44832191-45432191 GCA_038501925.1 Xenopus petersii | reverse complement strand
GTGATATCGCCAAACTTCTACAATAAATTTGTAGTGGCTCAAAGAATTGCTAAATGTGAGCATTTTGTTTATTAATTATAATATCCCTTTAAAGTCAGTTTAAGTATGCAAAGATATGCTAAGCAGCCAAGTAATTCGATTTGGCATATTTCACTAATAATTGCAATGACTTTTTCATGCACAATCATAAAATACAGTGTGCATATGTCCAGTATACTAATATATTGTGTGTGTGTCTATGAACACTAACTGAGTTTTGGCTCTTGGTGTTTTACAGTTTAACATGTGAAAGACATTACAAAATGCTGGTGTTTAGTGAGCACAGGAATTGGGTTTTGAAGTTGCCATGGTGCAAACTTGTTTATGTAAAACCTATACAGAGTAATTCAATATTCAGTTTGAAATATCTGCAGCCAAGTAAACCCCTCACAGATGATGCTGAATATTTTCCTTCTGTGACTTTACCTGATTTAAGAGCCATTGAAATTCGCTAGAAAATGAGAGATCTCATAAACGGATCCATCCAGTTTTCCTCAGCATGTCTGGCTGTTCCCACAGTCGCTGAAGTGATATTACTGGAATTCTTCTGCACGGAGAGCACTGTGCCAAGCAGTATTGCTTTCAGTATTGGATTGCAAACTTGGATCACTTTTGAGGAATAGACATTCTTATAAGAAAGTCATAGAAAAGGTTTAAAGAAATATTCATCAGTAGAAATCTATGATTGTGTGAATGCATATGTAACACTATTTTGGGCTATACAGATCAACGGGGCTAATGTCCAGCTAGTGCTTAGAGCATGGGTTACACGTGACTCTAATAGGGGCCGATTCACTAAGGGTCGAATATCGAGGAATATTGAAGTCGAAGGATTTAGCGCAGATAGTTCGAAGGATAATTCCTTCGATCGAACGATTCGAAGGATTTAAATCCAACGATCGAAGGAATATCCTTTGATCAAAAAAAGTTAGCCAAGCCTATGGGGACCTTCCCCATAGGCTAACATTGACTTCGGTAGCTTTTAGATGCCGAACTAGGGGGTCGAAGTTTTTTTTAAAGAGAAAGTACTTTGACTATCGAATGGTCGAATAGTCGTACGATTTTTACTTTGAATCCTTCGAAGTTTTTTAACTTCGAATCCTTCACTTGAAGTTAGTGAATCAGCCCCTAACACTTCAGGCTAGGGCCTTTGCTAAATGGAAGCTTAAAGGTGAGGTGTAGTGTACCCACGAAAAGAGCAAACAATTTACTAGACCAATCCACAATCCGCAGGTCAGATAAACCTATTCAAATTGTTTTTTACAAAATTGCAACAAACTAGAGTACAATGTATACTACATCCACTTCCTCATTTTGTTACTAGCTGACCAGTTCAGATAGTGATTGCAACAATGTATTTAAGACTGAACCTTTACTCCATGTTACATGTCGCCCATTCACATACAGACACGCTGCTCTAAGGGGCAAATTTACTTACCTTCGAAGTTGCGCCAGCATTGATTTTGCAGCACTTCGCCGCACTTTGCAAGGCTTAGATTCGCCAGGGCTGCACAAATTCATGAAGATCCAAAGTTGCGCACAAGTTACTGATCTTTGCGAAGTTGCGCTAGCGATGTTACAATCAGTGGTTCGAAGTTACGATAGTGAAGGCAAATTTGCATACAGCATGCAAAGTACAATGGACGTATATGCAGCAGCAAACACATTACACTACACAAGGCCAGGGAATCTAAATAAATGTGTTCTAATGCCCTACACATGTGTCCACACTATAGTTTAGGTGCCATATGTTTTCAAATGTAGGGGGGAAGGAGGGTACCCTAAAAAAATCTTTTGATCTTTTTCAGCCTATCACCCTATAAAGACGCCAGTGTTTTTTTGGGACCATCCCAATCTACTCTATTGCACTAGAATTTTCGCTAGAGTTAGCCACTTCGCCCTTTAGTAAATTTGCCCCTAAAAGTGAAAAGCAGTGCAGGAAATTGTCCAAAAAAATACACACAATTTAAAACCACACAAAGTGGAACTGTGGATTCCATTCAGACAATGTTGCGCCATTAATGAATTACCAATATTCAGTTGCTTGATGCAATGAAATAATTAGAACGTAGTACCCATACCCTCCCTTCCAATGTTGCCACACGTGCAAGCCTGCCTATCTGCGTGGGGAGCAAGTGGGAGCTACACTCTCCACCGTCCACCTATGCCGCCCTACACATTTCGTGATTGCTCAGCTTCATCACTTATGCCCCTGATGAAGCTGAGCAATCAGTGAAAAGCATAGTATGTGTTGTAGTGTAACTACAACTCCCACAGGTTACTGTGCAATAAAACAGCAAAAGAATGGGCACCAGGAGGTTCTTGCAGTCAAACTTTTATTTGTCAGTGTCAAATGATTCACAGAGTTGTACTTACAAAGCCAGAGAGACCCAGCAAATAATCATTAAATGGCTAGAACATGTCCCTCAGAGACAGCACATTGGAACTCCCTGAGGCGCTAGCGTCACACCAGGATAGATATGCCCTCAGGATCTCAGCACCGTGACTTGGATCCCACACGTGGATCAGGAAACTAACTAGCCCTAATTCCCTATTAGTCTGTGTCCCTATACTACAGGCCAGTCTTGCCTGAGGGGAGAGCTATCTCCTTGCTATCCCTCCTAGTTGGAGCCAAGCTGCTCTTGCTACTTAACCTGCCTATCTTACTCTCCTAGAGAGTTCTATTACAGGTAGTATCCTATCTCTAGCTGATCTCATTCACAGGGTCCCTGCTCCCCGACTTATCTCTCTCTCTCTAGAGGTACTGCTCCTTCTAGGGCACGTGGCTTTACTGGGCCTTGATGCACCCAGGCTCCCTGGAACATTCAGCTGGGTCAGCAACCAGAAGCCAAAGAGGAAAATCCACCCCTTCTCTCTCACTATACCAAAGTGTGACAGGAAGTGGTCACAGCACCTCCTGGCCAATAAGTTGGATATGTTAATTACAGCGAGCTACATGAGCTTCTGCCCAGCAACTAGGGAGATCAAGACATTTTGGGAATTAAAGCCATAGGGGCATATTAACCCTATGGGTCCCTACACATACAATAGAGAAAATGTTGGCAATATGTAGTGAAATAATTACTAACTACATTTACAGACATATGGAGAGTTCTGTTTTTCAAAAAGCATGTTTCCAAAAATCCCCCAAAAAGGCTTATGTAGTGTTTTCAAGCTGTGACCACCCTCAGGGGTTCCCAACCATTTTTACCCATAAACACCATTCAGATGTAAAAGGAGTTGGGGAACAAATAAGAGCTGTGACTGACTATGTATTAGCCCCTATGTGGACTGGCAGCCTACAGAAGGCTCTTTTTGGCAGTACACCTGCTTTTATGCAAGCAAAACTTGTCTCCGACCACAGAGGGCATATGGGGAGTGATGACAGATGGCTGGTGGGGATTGGGTCTGGGTTGATTGGGCTAATGAGGGCCAGGGCCCACCGGGGTTTTTCCCAGTGTCCCACTGGCCCAGTCCAACCCTGATCAAAACATAATAAATATGCAGAGGTCACTGCCTGGTTCCACTTGTGCCATTGTGCTGGTTTTCTCCTTCTTGGTAAGGATTCCTATGTGGGAATTTAATCAAAATAATGCAGTGGTAGTTCTGATCAATCAATTGATTGTTTACATTTAGAAGTCCAATTGGTTTATGCTCTGTACAGATGTGAGTGGGTGCCTATTTGCTAATCTGGACTTGGCAGAAGATAGTTTTCAATTCTATGTGATCCAATGATGATGAACAGATATATAGAATGAGAATAGGCATCGACCTTAGGCATAAAGGCAGGGCAAGCAATTACTTTCACTTTCCATTCAGCACTTCCTAGATGTCACTGCTCTCCCCACATTCCCCCGTTCTATTTACCGTTTAATTGTGTAGCCAGAGCATGGGGATGGACATCAGGTCCCCCATTCTGGTGCACAAACAAGATTTTGAGATGATACAAGGCTTTCCTTAATAACAGTATCCACAAAATGGCTCCTGCCTGCTTGCTATAATTATGAATTCCCAGACTCAAAATAATGTATACAGTGTAAATAAAGTTAATTTTGCTTGACTAACATGATAATATAGGATTTGGAATCATTTTTTTGGATGACGGGTCCTCTTTAAGTGAGTAATATCTTCAAGTATAATATCAGGTAATATCTTGAGCTACTGTTACTAGTGGCTCTAACTCATCAATGTATTCTCAATGCCATTACACAAAAATAGACACAGTTACATATGTATAAATCTTATGAAAAATATATTCCATCTACATCTGAATCTAAAGAAATATGTATGTCTATAGAGATCAGTAGTAAGGCAGATGTGAGAAAACAATTTCCAACTTGTGGGTGGTTGATTTGTTAAAAACAGATTTGTCGTTTTCATTCTGTCACTCTACTGTTTAAAAGCCACAGAGTGTAGTTAGGGCCTTCTAAATTCAGCTTTTGCTATTGTTCCGAGCTAGTTTCCCACATATGTAGAGTCCCTAGAAATTATATCAAATGACTGGGAAAATTTCATACAGGAAACATAAAAACAGCCATCTGAACCAGTTAAATAGCAAACGCTGGCTCTAGTCTTATACAGTGTCACACAAGCTAAAGCTTTATTTGTCAGCCGGGGACATTTCAAACAGAACTTGCTTCAAACTAAATGAGCCTGACCACATCATCTGCAGGAAATGGAACAGAGCACATACGGAATAGTATTGTTTTGTCTGTTCTGGTGTCCGAACATTAGAGACATGCAGAAAACACTTTCCCACTTAGTGAGTGACACTTCCTTCCTATACGGAGTGACTCTGGAATTGAGAGCTAATGCTCTGATGAATAATCATATACATTATTTTTTTTTCTTCTTCTCACTCTTGGCAGGGTCATAATCACTCATTGAATCTAATTTCCCTTCCTTGTTAGAGTAACTCAAACTTTTTTCACTTTTATACATATTATTTCAAGTTACGTGTTCGATTACTCTTTATTTGTGTCGCCCTGAAGACACTCCTTATTGTAAAGTAAGGCGGGTTTGCCATTATTAGATCATAAGTTTCCTAAAGACCAGGTGTCATTGTACATTTCCCCTAGAATATATCACTTTGAATTACATCACTGCATGTTGCACAAAACAGCATTAAAATGTCTAGGGCATGAAATTAGAGATGTTTTCGTAAGGCTAACCCCGTTGGAATCAAGGGAAATTGTCCACGAATAAAATTAATCATTTTTTCCAAGTTCCACTATTATAGAAACCTTAGCCTTTGGCCCTGTTACACAAAAATATATTATTGTACTTTCTGTCAGCTGCAACCCCTTTCCACTGGAAGTAAAAAAAACTCCCTTTTAACATCTGGAAAGCAGAAGGGCTTGTGGCATACCTTTCAAAGGCACATGTAAGAACACATACGCTTCCTGGTGAATATTGGAGTATTAAAATATATGTTAAAAGTAGGGATGCACCGAATCCACTATTTTGGATTCAGTCGAATCCTTTGCAAAGTCACGCGATTTCCCTCCCCTAATTGCATATGCAAATTCGGATTCGGTTTGCCCGGGCAGAGGGATTCAGCCAAATCCGGATACTGCTGAAAAAGGCCGAATCCTGTCTGTATCCCAAACCGAATCCTGGATTCGGTGCATCCCTAGTTCAAAAACAAGGTATGGAAATGCTAAATATGAAAAAAGTTTTTTATGTAAAATTGCTCCAATTCTTGTCATGAAGCATCTCGATTGTATTTGTAAATGGAGAGCCACTATCTGTCTTTATTGTGTATTTGGAATGTTGCAGTTAGACTTGTAACAGGAAGTGACATCATGTTCCTAATATGAGTGTTGCCATGGCACATATGTGGTCTATAGAAGTCCACACTGTATTTTGGGTTGGGAAGGTGGGTTAGGATTTCAAGCTTTATATCTTTTAGACCATTGCATTTGTACCAATGTTTCACCCATAGAATAAGACTTTCTGCTCATTAGGGGGCATGTTTACTAACATTGGAGATAAATATCTGGAGAGATTTCTGGAGATGTTGCCCATAGCAACCAATCAGATCTTTGCTTTTGTTTTCTAACTTGGCTGTGCTGTTTAAATCTAATTGCTGATTGGTTGCCATGGGCAACATCTCCAGAAATCTCTCCAGATATTTATCTCCAATGTTAGTAAACATGCCCCCTATTACAGTACATAGTTAATAATTCCAGGACTAGATTTAAAAGACACAAGCTCTAAAGACCTATCATGAATTGGAAAGAAAACACAGCTGGAAGAAACTATTGTAGTGGTCCTCAAAATAAAGCCTGCGGGCCGGATACGGCCCTCCAAGGTCATTTACCCAGCCCCTGCCCCCATTGGCAATTCTCTGGTTTTGAACAAAAATTTACCCACACCTCCGGCCCCCACAGACCTAGTGGGCCCAGCTGCTGTTACTTCCCCTGACACCTATCCATGCTGCTCCTTTCCCTGTTGCGCTTCAGTTGTGTGCATGTTTCTGCACTCTCTCCCCCTGATGATGTCACTGACTGCCCAGCGTCCTTCACGTGGGGGAATAAAGAGAGGTGCGGCAGGGAGGGAGCAGCCGTAGATGTGTGTTTCCTGGCTGGCTGCTGACCATGAGACTTCAAAGGAGACTGGCACAAGCCTGGGACCCACGAAATAGTATAGCCGGAGTCAGATAGTAAAAGGTTAAAAAAGCTTACATTTTATTTTCCAAAAATTAAGAACTAGGGCCTGATGGGTTCATGTCTACCAAGGACACTTAGGGGCAAATTCACTATGCGCCGAAACGCCTAACACTAGCGTCAATTCGCTAGCGTTGGCCATTTTCGTTACTTCGCAAATTCACTAACGGACGCTAGCGTAACTTCACTAGCATAACTTCACACCCTTACACCCGTCGAATTTGCGCAACGGACGTAACTACGCAAATTCACTAACGCGGGCATTGTTCTGAACGCTACCTTTTACACTAGACTTCCTTCGCCACCTCAGACCAGGCGAAGCGCAATAGAGTAGATAGGGATTTCTTCAATAAAAGTTAAAATTTTTTCTAAGTCTGGCGTTTTTTCTATATTATGGGTGATAGGCTGAAAAAGATCGAAAACATTTTTGGGGCTCCCCTCTTTCTCCCTACATTTCCTAACTCATGGCAACTTAACTATACAGTGGGCACATGTGTAGGGCAAAATAAAAATTTTATTTGATGTTTTGAAGGTTTCCCAGGCATTTGTAGTGCTGCTACATATTCCTCCATTGAAATTTGAATTTGGCGCCGTATGCAAATTAACCATCGATAGAGTAATTTCGCTTCATCTAGCGAATCAACGCTAGCGCAACTTTCCAACCTTACGCTACCCCTGAGTGCAACTTCGGATTTTAGTGAATTTGCGAAGCACTGGCGAAACTACGCTTGGCAAAGTGCGGCGAAGTTACGCCTGGCGCAACTACGAATCTTAGTGAATTTGCCCCATAGTCATGGGCATAAGTCATATGATTAAGTGTCCTTGGTAGACACAAAACATGTAGTATGTACTGGTTACATATTTGTAATGTCGGCTGATCATTACAACCACCTTCTTCACTTCTCCTCTACCTGCCAATTCAATTCAGAGTGGATAATTATGATCCACTGCCTGTCCTCTACTACTGGGCTGGTGGGTGGTGAGTTGAGTTTGTCTGTCTGGAATTTGCCTAGTGGAGGAGGAAGCAAGCTGTCATTCAAAATGGGCCTTAATTACCCCCATAACCCACAAAGTATGTAGAACCCTTGGTGCCCACCACCGACTTTTTTCATTTTATTTTAACTTAAAATTGTTTTTCATGTTAAATATTCTATTGTTCTGTCATGTTTTTTTTGCATGGGAATTCGTTCATGTTTGGGTTTTTTTTCAAACTATAGTCCGGCCCCCCAACAGTCTGAGGGATCGTAAAATGGCCCCCTGTTTAAAAAGTTTGAGGACCTCTGAACTATTGTATAGCAACATAGTCATAATGGAACAGTCATGTCCAGATGATATAAATTTCTTGTTGAGAAATCTGGGCACGTCTTTACAAAACGGAATTGCCAGACCCTGCAAATAAAGGCAATACATTTTTGAATAATACGTTTCCTTAACTGAGGCTCATTCTATTTTTCATAGCTAGTGCTTATTGTGAAACATTATTTCTGACAATTGCAGCCAGTGCAGGCAGCCAACTAATGACATTTTAAGTCCTACAAACAGTTGTGCTACATACATTTCCAAAAGTCATTTAAAGAATAACTATGTCAAGCTATGATCCTTTGTTTGTTACGAGTCACCCCATAAGCTTGTGACTGGCCCTTTACACGTAGCAGGGGTTAAATGAAATGCAGAGACCAGACCACATGCTGTTTTTTTCTGTGATGGTAAATTTTTATATTACTTCAGTAAGGTTGTTCAAGAATTGGATTATAATCAGGTTATAATATGCTGAAGGGAATTTATTGTCCAGATGAAAATGGAAAATATTCCATTTTAATAAAGTGGAGAGTGTAGGAAAAAATAACTACCCATAACCATTCTGGATTTTAAGCTTCAGTGTTCCTGTCTTAAAGATGTTCTTTCAATGTTTTGCTGCAGAATAATTTAGGCAGCTTTAATGCATAGTATAATATCCAACAAAGGGATTTATGAATGATTTGGAGGGACAAAATAATTTCCTCCTTCATTCTTTGCCAGAGTTACCCTTCAGCCTTTATGGTAGTTCAGGTGCCTCCTTTGTTAGCAGTGAAGTTGCTGTTGCTCCACACATACCTACCTCTATAAATGCTTCTCCACAGGTTCATTCAAGGGGAAGTGCATGTTTGCTGTGGCACCTTAATCAGACGACCCTCATTTAATTAAGAAATGATGAGACCTAATTGCAGACTACTATGCTTTTTTACATTTATTTATGTCCAAACTGTATGTGTTGCAAGGACTTCACATAGACGGTGAATTTAATACCTTCTTGTTCATTAATAACATCATTTTAAAATTGATTGGCCCCAGTGCCAAATGTATTCCACAATTACTCTCTTACCATTTAGGTAATTTTTTGGTATATAATAAACCCTTCAGCAGGGCCGGAACTAGGGGTAGGCAGAAGAGGCATCCACCTTCTCTTCTTATGGTGCCTGCACACTTAGGTGGGAAGGGGGGTAGCCGACCAGGTGCCTAGGACGCCCTGTCGGCTTGACCAGGCCCTGGGTATGAGATAAAAGGAGAACTAAACCCCCCCAAATAAGAAAAGCCCCTACCTTCTACCCTAGGTTGTCCCCCTCCCTACTCCCCCCCCTCAAAGTTAATTACTCCTGAAAGGGCCCCTAACACAGAACTCGCATGTCGGTGCAACAGAGCTCATGGGCACCATCTTCTGGCTCTTCTGTAGTCTTCGGGCCTCTTCCTTCCCTTTAGCAATTTCCAGCACTTTTGGTGCATGTGCAGTTGTTACGAAATGGAAGACTGCTCTAACTGCGCATTCGCAAATATGGTGTTCACTTAAGGAAGAATACCAAGAAGATGGCACCATGAGCTCTGCTGTGCTTACTCTTCACCGATGCATGAGAATTGTGTTAGGGGCCCTTTCAGGGTAATCAACTATAAGAGGGCAGGGAGTAGGGAGGGGGGACTATCTAGGGTAGTAGGTAGGGTTTTTCTTATTGGGGGTTTAGTTCTTCTTTACGCCTATATATCAACATTCTCATTTTAGTGGACATTACTCTAAAACAAATTCTGTGTAATTTATTAAAAGATCCAAATCTAAAATGTACGAATGGAAAAAAAACCGCTGAATTATCTGAATAAGTCTATGTAAAAACCTATAAAATTACTAGCAAAAAAAAAATTCCAAAAACCTCTAAGTCTGAATGGCTAATATATTTAAGCCATCACTAGTTCCTATTTGTTACTGCCCCTGGGAAAACTTAGTGATTTTAATTACATGACACAATTAGAATTTTAGAGAAATTTAAAAAACACACATTTTTAGAGGGAAAATTTTTATTTGTGAAAAGATTTGAAATTTGAATGTTCGTAAATAGACTCCGGACGAGAATAAGAAGCAGGACCAACTCACACTCAAACGGATCCACAGGACCAGAGAAAAAAAGTTAAAAAATGTATATTTGCATCTCCATCCGCCCTACGCATTTAGCACCCACTAAGGGCACTTAGTCATGTGACTAAGTGCCCTGAGTGGACAGAAATTGCAGCTAATGTTCCTCAGTGCTTCCTTGTAGCATTAGAATCATAGCTTTAATGCAGTTTCTCACCTGCAAATATCTATACTGCTGGGTGTTTGCCACACATCTGAATTAGACCCTATTTAGAGATTTGCTTAAAGAGCTAACCCGTTCAAGATAGGCTTGCCAAGAAACGCAAGGATCTGAACAAAGAATGCTTTATAATTGCCAATGCTCTAATCTTCTTTTAATATTTTAGTGAACCTATAAATACACTTATAAGAGGAAATTCACTTTAAATACAGTTGTTGCTTTTTATTTATTTTTTTTCATTGCTTTGTTGCTAGAAGGGAAATGTGTTTTAAATCAACTCCATGCACAGGAAAAAATCTATTAAATTATACGAGAACCTGCAGAACACTACCATTTCCCAAATAGTTATGCTGATTGGGTTGAAAAAAAGTCTAGTTAAGCACAATGCAGACCAAATTATATGGCTTTACGCATCTTAGTACATTAACATATACAGTAGGCCATTTTTGAATATTAAGTTACAGTCAGCATTTTGTTCAAACTTAGCTGAAGTACATGCTTCCCTATGTGAGAAACTATTCTAACATTCACAGATATTTCTTTTTCCAAAAAAAATAATTTATTTAAGATAAAAACCCATGTGCTTATACAATATACTGTAAATACATCGATATACCCAACATAGCCAAACATTATGGAATTTATTTGGTGTGCCTCTATTCATGTACACTAAATGGGCAAATGTAACATATTCCACTAACATATTCTTCCACATCCCAACTGAAGGTCAGTCTCCCATTTAAGAGAAATACATTGTGGCAGAAAATATTGTGGAATGAGATGTTAAGGTTTATGCGGTCGTGTGTATATCAGGAAAGCAGAACGAGCTTTAAAAATGTGTACTGAGTAGTGATGGGCAAATAAATTTGCCTGGCGTGAAATTGCGGCGAATTTCCGTCACCGGCGAATACATTCCGAAACTCCTGCAAAAATTCGTCATCGTCAAAATTTTTTGAACGCACTCCAAAAAGTCGATTGCATCAAACCCGCCACGTGTCAACATTATTCGGACGCCCATTGACTAACTTTTGATAACGGGAGAAAATCGCAATGAAATATAGGTGTGTAAAGAAGCACCACGCAGAGTCAAACATTCGCTTCTATCCCGCTCCTTCAAGTGCAACATAAACATTCAGCAAAATAAACTATTAAATCAGCAAGAGAAGCCTAAATGAATGATGATTTTTAATGCGTTGAGAACATAGTTTTTCGTGATTATTTGTCTCCAGAAGCTTTTCCTTTCTCTAATTTGGAACAGAACTGTTTACTAGCATTTTACTGTTAGACATCAGTTTGGCTGAGAGTTGAAACATAAACAGTAGCAAGTGCTTCAAATATGGATTTTTCCCCCAGGAAGACAAAAATGAATTCATTAATGTAAACAGCATATTTTAATAATTATCTGGAAGTTAGTGACTGTAAATCTGCAGAGTGAGGGAAATCAGGAAGGTTTGTGGCCACTAGGATCAGGGAGACTAAAGACATGCACTAGGATGGACTCGGGGTCTCCATTTCATTCCTTTCCGTGGTTAATAACAGAAGGACACATAAAAGGAAATGCTAACCACAATCAGACTTTTGACTGCACTTGGAAAGCTCTGTTTCACATTTAAGCAGAGCAGTTTGAAAAGAGAATATGGATACTGTGTGGTGTGGATTCCACTTTTATTTTCATACCGTACATGCCCTAGCTGCATGGCTTTTTTTGCTAAGAAAAAGTGCTGACAGAAATAAAAATGGATTTTAATGTATGAATGTAAGAGGGATTCCAGGGCCTCCTTTGTAAATGGTACTAGATGTGTTGCATCCTATTGAAATACAGTAGCTATACTTAAAGTAATCCATTAAAGGACCAACAAGCCTCAATATACAGTAGGTTTACTGAATATTAGGATACAATGTGTAACAAATGTAAGGCACTAGAAAGAAATAGGCAAAAGTAGAAGGTAGTTTAAATTTGAAAGTAGAAGGAACAGGAGAAACTACATTTCCCATGATCCCCTTTTATCGAGGTGTGTATATGCTGTTAAAATGTATGCATTGTGTATATATAAAAATTGTTATACTAATAATTGAACAAGGTGTAAATTCACATAGTTCAAGTGGCAAGTCTCTTTAGTATAAAAAAGAAAGTGTGGCTTTCATTACAACATGTGGAACGAAGGAAGATTTAATGTTAGATGCGCCAAAGAGAAAGCAAGTGCGCTGGAACGCACCAACTGGAACGCATCAACCGGAAATAGAGGCGGAAGTCAAGACATCTTACCGGAATGAGCTTTTATAAAGAAAGACAAGAACCAACAGGAATTACGCCTCTGAGGAAGCTGACGATTACAGCGAAACGCGTTAGGCACAGTTGGAGCATACAACGGCCCAAGAAAGGCACCACAAGGGAGTCTGGATCAAGCCGACAGGACTATCCTCTGGGACCCCATACTAACTTTTGTTGGACTGAATGTGTATAACCCATGAGGGTAAATGTGAGTGTAAAATTTTTAATTGATTTTAACTAGATTTTAATAAAAATGTTATTACTCTATCATTGGTTCCTATTTTTGGTCCAGAACCTGGAACAAGCGGCGACTCTGGAGGAGGAATCAGAAAGGGCTTTTCTCTACATGCATAACAGCAGTGGTTTGTAAGTAGGCAATCTGCAGGCGTTTTATTCCTGGAATACACCTTGCTTTATAGGAAAGACACCTTCTCTCTCCACACTTATCTTTAACCTATTTTTCCAATAACAGTTACCCGAAGAAAAGGGGGAGCACACCTACCAAAAAGCTATTATATATATGGGGTGACATCCCTTTTTATGAACGTATTACGCTATGCTTGTTTTTAACTTCTGTTGCCACAGGCGCTGATCTCTTCTTATATATATCCCCTTGGGAATACATATAGGCTTGATCTGGACTTTTTTTTACAGTTGAGAGACTGTGAAGGAATCGGCAAGAAATAATCTAGGAGACTGACATTTTTAACCAATTGCATTTGTAAGCAATATATGTTTTAGTGTAACAAATGTATATTTAACTTTGCCTTATATCATGTGACTGACCGGGGGAGGCAGGGACCAGTGGAAAACCGAGGCTAAGGGCCCACTACTTCGGCACCCCCCCCCCCATGATTTGAAGCTGCCACAAGTGCAGATGATTAACAACTCTGAATTTCAGTTCTCATGTGTCCAGGCCAGTGAGGCCCAACAAAACCAGGTGGGCCAGTATGACCCTGATATCTGTGTACTGCAAACTTGCATTTAGTTCAACTACATTATTTCCTTCTCTAGGCTGATCCAGATTGCCTGAATGTACCCAATAAATGCAGAAGAAGCTTGGGAGGGTTGCACTGAATGTACTGTAGCACTATATACTGTATAAGGCTCTTCTTAAAGGCCCAGCTTGTTACATTAGATAAAAACATTCCTTCCTACTGTTACATATTGGAATGTGACATATGAACATCTTAGAATGTGACACTAGCTTGTCGTTGATTGTTACCGATTTAGTCCAACTTTTAGTCTTTTAGTCTTTTAATATGCAAAAAAATGTAATTCTTTCTATCCTGTGGGATTTTTAAAATCATATTTCGAAATGGTTGAATTTTAGGGGCAGATTTACTAAGCTCGAGTGAAGAATTCGAATGAAAAAAAATTCGAAGTATTTTTTTGGTTACTTCAACCATCGAATTGGTCAAATTCGATCGAATCGAATGATTCAAACGATTCGAAGTAAAAATCATTCAACTATTCGACCATTCGATAATCAAAGTACTGTCTCTTTAAAAAACTTCATACTTCGCCACTTTAAACCTACTGAGGTGCAATGTTAGCCTATGGGGACCTTGCCCATCACTTTTCGAAGGTTTTTTTGGTTGAATAAAAATCCTTCGATCGATTGCTTAAAAGTTTTATTTTACCGTTCGATCGAACGTTTTTTATTCGATCGTTTGATCAAAGAATTTGCGCTAAAATCCTTCAATTCGATATTCAAGTTCGAAGTATTTTACTTTGAGGGTCGAATTCAAGGGTTTTTTAACCCTCTAAATTCGACCCTTGATAAACCTACCCCTTAGAGTTAGAATTCACCATTTGATCAATACAATTGTAAAAATCCTATAGAATGAATAGAAAATTAGTGCATTTTTTGTAGTGAACTCTAATCTCACCTTTTGGTAAATCTGCACCTATGTCTAATAGAATTCTAATAGAATTCTTTCCAACTAATTAAATATATAAATATAATATATATAATATAAATATAATATATATATTTATATCAGTCAAACTTTTTTTTAATTAAGCATGTCAAAAACAAATTGACAAATTCTCCAAAAGAAATAGTAAGCTCTGTCCAAAATCTAAGTTGGATTCAAGGGAAGCCTCACTTCCACAAGTCACCCCCACAAAACTCAATGCTCTAAACTCAATTACTCTAGAAGTCATGAAAACCATTAAAAATGTTTAAAATTTTAAAGCGTTAAAATCAAAGCCGTGCCGTGATGGACAATGTGTTATAAAGTAGCTTTTTTGACAGATTTATTCAACAAGAAAAATTTCCATCCAATATAAAATTGATTCCCAAAAAAGGTAAAGACCTTTCCTTGTCATCATCATACTTTGCATAGTTAAAATGCAGAGAAAGCTTTCAATAATGTATCCTGAAATTATTTGTTTAAATGTTATTCCAAATTTGGTTTTTATGCTCATTTTGTTTACTTATTACAACAAATATACTCCAGTCCACAAGCAAGAGTACCGTAATTGCAGCTGGAGAATAATCTGATATATATTGTCTCTTTATGCTGTTCCTTATCTCCTCTTCTTTTAAATACTTCTATAAAACCTTTAATATGTTATTTGAGCAAAAACAATATATTCCAAGGAATTAAGATGAATTATTTAACATTAAAAACGTTAGCTTTCACAGATGATTTGTTACTTCATGTTCAAAATCATTTTGTAATATTTTCAGTCTTTTGAATATTTTTCAGTAATTTTTCAGATTATGTTATTAATCTTAAAGGGATACTGTAATGATATTTTTCTAAAAAATGCATTTGTAAATAGTGCTGCTCCAGCAGAATTCTGTACTGAAATCCGTTAATCAAAAGAGCAAGTTTCTCAGCTGCCTCCAGTCATGTGACTTGTGCTCTGATAAACTTCAGTCACTCTTTACTGCCCCCCCCCCAGCAGCCTAACAACAGAACAATGGGATGGCAACCAGATAGCAGCTCCCTAACACAAGATAACAGCTGCCTGGTAGATCTAAGCACAGCACTCAATAGTAAAATCCAGGTCCCACTGTGATACATTCAGTTACATTGAGTAGAAGAAACAACATCCTGCCAGAAAGTAGTTCCACCCTAAAGTGCTGGCTCTTTCTGAAAGCACATGACCAGGCAAAATTACCTGAGATGGCGCCTACACACCAATATTACAACTAAAAACTATACACTCGCTAGTTCAAGAATTAAATTATATACGAAATTGTATACGGTAGAGTGGATTATTTACAGTGTAAACAGTGTAATTTAGAAATAGAAATTAAACCATAAAAATCATGACAGAATCCCTTTAACTCAGAGGTGAACCTTACACTTCTAAGAAGCAACTATTAGAGCATAAAATTAAACCTCCTATATGGAGTCTCTTTTTTTCTCTTTAAATCTATTGAAGCATTATGAAAGAAGTGGATAAATAGTCCACTCAATTTATATGGTAGACAGACTTTTTTTTTAAAATGTTAATATTACCCTAATTATCCTATACAGTTTTGAACCTTCATTGTTTTATTGAAACGTACAGAAGCCATAAAACTAGACTAAACTAGATATAGTTAGATATAGTTAGATATATAGTAGATAAGTTTCTATGCCAGTATTCACCATTCTAGGGAACAAGTTGATTGTTCTATCCCCAAAATTGGAAAGTTCAAACTACTACATAGGGACACTATAACATAATTTTTTTTTCAAGTAGAATGATCTTAATTATCAGATATATCCAATTTGTCGCCATTTAATTTAGAATGTTTTTCAAAAATCCAATAGAAATGCTATATTCCTCTCTTGGAAGAAGAAAGGAGTTTGTCAGATAAGGCATGTTGTAGACCAAGAAACAGGAGAGTTACTCTCTTGGGACATTATTAAACAAGTTTGTAATTTAAAGGATAGGTTGATCTTTTTCCAACTGACATATGGACTGAAATCAAGTAAACAAAAAAATCTTATAGCTATAAATAGCAATTGTACAAATCTATTTAACAATTAGCTGAAGATCCAAAATAAAATCCGAGTTATTTTTCAGTCTCTTTTAAAGGGGCTGTTCTCCTTTAAGTTATCTTTTAGTATGATGTGGAGAGTGATATTTTGAGACAATTTTAAATTGGTTTTAATTTGTTTGAATTTTTTTTGGTTATTTAACTTTTTACTCAGCAGCCTTCCTGTTTGCAATTTTTAGATATCTGGTTGCTATCAAGCTTTGAGACTGGACTATGAATAGGAGAGGACTGAATAGAAGGATGACTAATAAAAAGTAGCAATAACAAAACATTTGTAGCCTTACGGAGCATGTGTTATTTGATGGGGTCAGTGGACCTCATTGGAGAGCTGGAAAGAGTCAGAAGAAGACGGATACTAATTCAAAAACTATAAAAAATAAATAAAAACAAGTCCAATAGAAAAGTTGTTTAGAAATACTAGTCAACTTAAAGATGAATCACCCATTCAAGCATATCTTCTTCTCTCTCTCCTCTCTTTCAGAGAGCAATGGGAAAATTGTGTCTATATTTGAAAACAGGCATAACTACTAAAATGCTCTTAGTAATGACAACAGCTTGTAAATCTCTGTATTTATTTTGGATAAAAGACAAAGTCTCATCTTTAGATAATATTACGATATATCTGAAAAACCTTTGCCTCCAAGAAGCAATAATATTCAAAATGTTGACAGAACTAGACACTATATCTAGAAACACTTGATGATAAGGAAAGACAGTTGACCTACAGAATGCATGTTTAGATATCAAAAAAGATTCAGCTGATAATTCAAATTCATGAGGGAATGGTACTTCACATACAGTAATTGGTGGATCAAGTGTGTAGTTCATTTTTGGCTCCTACTTTAAGCAGAGACAGATTGCTATTGCTACATCCTTGTCTAGTTCTAATAAGGTCTTTTGAATTTATATTGTTATCGACTTTATGATCCTGGAGGAAATGTAATAAAAGTCACGAAGAGAAAAAAAAACGCACAAATAAGAATAAAAATTTGCATTTCGCAATGTAATATTCAATAGTATTTACTTTACCAACTTTTATTACATTCCCCCACCCGTCTTTCAAATCACTTTTATAATCAATGCTAATTGATTTTTTTGATATATATCTTTATTGATAATTTACATCTTTATTTCAAAAATAATACAAACCATTATAATGTGATGCTTACTTATTGTTTGGAAATGCAGTGTCTCTTAGCTGCATCACTGTCATGGAATGCAAATTATAAACAGACTACATGGCTTCTAGGGAGATTACTGTTAAAATTTTGTAGAATTTTGGCATTTTCAAGATTGTTCTCTCTATTTTGGTAAAATGAATCTCAAGAGGCTCAGTTATCATTTCCCATCAGCCATCCAGCACATCGAATTTGGCCATTTGTGGTCAAAGTAAAATCGTTCGATTGAATGATGAAATCCATCAAATCTATTTCATCCATTGATCCAACGATTTTTCTTCAACTTCAAAAAAACTTAGAAAAATGTTCTAGAAGGTCCCCATATGCTAACATAGCACTTCTGCAGGTTTAATTTGGAAATCGAAGTTTTTTTTAAAGAGACAGTACTTCAATGGTCGAATGTTCTAACTATTTTACTTTGAATCAATTTCAGAGTCGAAGTCGTAGTATCCTATACGATGGTCGAAGTATCCAAAAAATTACTTCGAATTTCAATTTTTCTTTTTACTTCGAAAATTCCCTTGATAAATCTGCCCCTAAAGGTGGCCATAGACACACTGATAATATCATATGAAACTAATTTTCATACGATATTCGGTGCGTGTATTGTGGTAGACAAGTCAACCGATATCGGCAGAAGTCTTGGATATCATTTGGCTCAACGGGCTGGCTGTAAAATTCTGATTGGGCTCCTTTGAAGGCCCAGGAAGATCGCCCACTGTTGAATCATCAGATACAGGTAGAATTCTATTGTTTCTGTCTGTATATCTATATAATGAACAATCTTTCTTGGACGTTAATTGTAACGTCTATGGCCACCTTTAGCAAATCTTTGGTGCCCAAGATATTAGTTAGCGAGTTGTAGCTTCACTCATAAGATGGTAGTGTCATGTTATTTAAATGGAATTATCACACTCATTATGTCATTCAAATTTATCTTATTTGTGTCATATGACTTCTTGTGTGGCAATGCACAGAAAGTCCCAAGAAGAAGCATTTTCTAGCTTCTGCCTAATTCTGGCCCAACAATTAGTGATGGGCGAATTTATTCGCCAGGCGGGAATTCGCGGCGAATTTGCGCGATTCGCCGCCAGCGGATAAATTCGCGAAACGTCCGCGAAAATTCGCCTGAAAAAATTCACCGGCATCAAAAAACCGGGCTTGGCAAAGTTAAATCTGGACAGGGTTTTCATTTGAGCCTATGGAAATAGGATGTGTCAACAAAAAAGCAAGCGTGTATGTCTGACTGCACTGAGAGGGCATAGATCACCCTATGCACATCCTGAATAGGGTAAAGCCACTTTTGTTATTATCTGGAGCTAAAAAGTCAACACAGTTTCCTTAGCTGGAGTGAAGCATTTCCACGGTTGGGGAATTCTCCAACTATGAGAACAGCCAAGAAATAAAACAGATTTTTCACTTCACCTTCATTACTTCAGCTTCTCCTGAAAACTGAGCCAAAGCAGTCTGAAATTTGTGTCACTCTGGAGGGGAAAAAAATTATCCAAGCTTAACAGCTTCTACCCGTACAATCCAGATGTATTGTTTTCTTTCCCAGGCAGAGGTGAGAGATTCAGAACTGAGGCTTGGTAATTGCATTTCCAGATCTTTTTATGTCTTGGATTGTTCAACATATACCACATGATCAGAGACTGTTTAGAAATGTTCTTAAGCAATTTTAAAATGTATATAAAGAAAACTGGCTGAATCATAACAAAAGTTTAATCTCAACAAAAACACAATGGCCTGTTCTGTGATAATTATCACACATTTAATCAGTTTATCCGTTGTTTTCTTTTGGCAATATGGTTTAAACCTTGGAAGAGGGAAAGGACTTGCTGCTCTAGGATGTGGTGCAAATTATGGGTCTCGGCCAATGAGATATATTGACAGAACCCAGTCAGAGGATGGTACAACAAATCTCTTTATCAATACTGTATATCTGAAAAACTGAAAAAAACACTGCTCAGATAACCACTTCACTATTTCAGCAATACACTCAAGCAATAAACTAGATCAAATACCATAGCTGAGTAGTCTTCTCCCTGATGTTCATTGACTTTTTAAAGTGGAAAAAGTGTCCAAATAAGTTCTCAATACTGTGCTTTTTCATTATGTTTATATTATGTTCTTAAATTATTCATCTTTACTTTTTGCTTCCCTTCAATCTGGAATTTTTTGGACAGTTAGGGGGTTATTTATTAAGGTTCGAGTTGATTTTTCCACAAAAATTCGAGGTTTTATTATGTGAATTCTAAATGTAGGAGAAGCCAATGACAGAGGTCAAACCATTTGAAGATGTTAATAGCCTTCATGATGTTCGAGTTTTTTTCAGCGGGCTTTGCCTGAAAATGTGATCGATTCATGCGATTCGAGTTTTATTTTTGCAGAAAACAAGATTAATTTGAATTTTCGGGTTAACCCCGAACTCGTTTGAATCAAGTTTTTTTTTTTTCATTTAAGTTTTTTCTTCAATAAGAAACCATTTGAGTTAATTTGAGGAATAAAAAACTCTAAATAACCCCCTTAATGAACAGGAAGGCAGCCAATAACGAAAGAGAGACATAAACAAACATTGTGTACGTTTTCTGTTCCTTATCTTATAATATGTGCTGGAATTTGGCTTAATCTGATTATTATGTATTATTAATGGAACACTAAAGCACTGATTTTTAGATCTTCTTGCGTCTACTAGAAAATCATGTAAAGATTAAATAAACCCAATAGGCTGGTTTTGCTTCCAAAAAGTATTAGTTTGGACCAAGTACAAGGTACTGTTTTATTTTTGCAGAGAAATAATTTTTAAAAATGTGGATTATTTGGATAAAATGGAGTCTATGGGAGATGGACTTTCCATAATTTTGAGCTCTCTGGATAACCAGTTTCCGCATAACAGATCCCAAACTATACAGGATTATATCTCTAACCTGACAAATCTAGAAAGCAGCAAAAAACAAGCCTGCTTCTACATGCACCTCAATTATTTTAACAATGTAAACAGCATGCATTCCAATGCATACAAAAGATCTTAATACTAGATGTCAAGCATTCCAGGTAATAAATGCCAATAATATAGTTCTGGTTATTCCAAAAATATTCATTTTGTTTCAGGATGAAAAAGCTAGGAAGAAAACGATAATTTTAAATAATCAAGCAGCAAGAAGTTTGTTTTAATGGAATGTGAAGACATAGAGCCTTTCTACCAAAGTGAAATTATGGTGCCCATGTCTACTGCAGCGATATAGAGCACCACTTTATTAATGTCAAGGATGTTTTGTCTTTGCAAATCTTTTGAAACTGCTTCAGAAGTGGTTTAAAAGAAAGCCTGTCCTCCAACACCTGCCTCCTGGCATCTGGATAACAGATGTATGTAAATGTAGGCGCTGGCGAGTCCAGCAGGATTCCTAATGCAATTGTAAGGAGCTCTAAGAGAGGTCTATTTATCATTCTTAGCTGGGCTCTCTGCAGCTCTGGGAACATCCAGACATAACACTCAGTGGAATGGGGCTGGAATGTTCTTTGGGACTTGCTCTCTGTAGAACAGCGTTTCGTTTATCATATACAGATGGGGAGCAAGCTATTACAAATACTGGAGTAAGTTTTTCTTCAAGAGAGTCAGCTTTCAATTATAATAATAAAAGCCATTCACCTGGCACAAGAAAATGCAATTTCTCAAGGAAACCCTCACGTGCAACACGATTGATTGCAATAGCCCTTAAATTCATCTTTCATATGAGTATGGGGGGGTGCCCACTCTGTGTTGCCTTAGTTAGGCTTTGGTCACATATGCTTCTTATTCATGCATCTTAGCCATATTTATTGTACTCATATGTGAGATACCTAGATCAAGGGTGAGGGCAGGCAATAGCAAAGTCAATAGTGAGGTCTCTGCAGTGGGGTCTCGGGTAACATAATCTGTAGCTGCAGCCATAGACCAACACAGCAGGCCTAGTTATTTACACATTTGAAGAATTTGCAAGCGACACTCACTATTTGGAAGGGGGAGCACTAGTGTCCCAGGTATGGGATCCATTATCTGGAAACCCATTTTCCAGAAAGTTCTGAATTACAGGATGACTCCATTTTATTCCAATAATCCAAATGTGTTAAAATGACTTCCCTTATCTCTGTAGTAATAAAACAGTACCTTGTACTTGATCCAAACTAAGATTTGATTTGTCCTTATTGGAAGCAAATCAGCCTATTGTGTTTATTTCATGTTTACATGATTTTCCAGTAGACTTAAGGCATAGAGATCAAAATTACGGAAAGATCCCTTATCTGGAAAGCCCCAGGTCCAGAGCATTCTAGATAATAGGTCCCATACCTATACTGTACAAAAGTGTTTCCTTCTAGAGCCTACGCAATTGTAGGTTTCAGTATAAGCAACCCACATATAGAACATATATATATATATATAGGACGGTTCCTTTTTCAGAATTACCCAGAAACAGACTTATCAGTCAAAATATCAGGTGAGAATCTTATTGATTTTTATTAAAGGGGATGTATGGTCAAAAATGTAAATTCCCCTTTGGCTTTGGGGAGTGAAGATAATCTCCCACATACCTGCTCAAGCTGCAAAACCTTCACGGCCCATGGCCATCTCTTCTTCTTGGCCCACCAGCCTCTTCTGCTAGTCCCGCCCACCTACCAATGAAAAACAAGTAGGCAGTCTTGTTTGCAGACACCTGCTCGATTTGCCTCAACGTCACTCCCCCCCATCACTGTCTACTCATTTTTCATTGGTAGGTGGGCGGGACTAGCAGAAGAGGCAGGCGGGCCAGGAAGAAGAGACGGCTATGGGTCGTGATGGTTTTGCTAGCTGCTGCAGCTTGAGCCGGTATGTGGGGAATATGATTGTGATGCGATCAACTAAAAAAAAATCTACCAAAAAATAATTATTTGCAATTTTAAAAATCCTTATATTCACTCCCCAAAACCAAAGGGGGATTTAAATGTTTGACCATGCATCCCCTTAAAGATATAGGAAGAGTACCAAGTAAATTGGATAAGACCATTTTTTAATCTTCATTTCAGGAAATGAAATGCATATTTATATGCCTGCTGTGGACAAGGTTTCTTTCTAAAAAGAAAAATGGGGCTATTTGATTTTATTGGTCTGCTTGCCAAAGCCCTTTTTATCTCCACTCCCACATTATGTCTTCCAGAAGGTAAGAATGCCCAGAAAATGTCTATTGCAGATAAAGTGTTTATACTTCGACCAAACAGTGAAAAATGGGCTGAATTCATTTCTTTTGGCTAGAGAGACGTGTAATTTATGTGCTCAGATAAATTCTCCATATGCCCATGTTTGTATCCTCGGCGTTGCAATTTCTGCCTACAAAAAGAGGAGTATGTTTAAAGTGTTTTACAGTAATATGAGCTGCCTTTTAAAGTTCCACAACAGATGTTTTCTTGTGTAAAGTTATCATTCCAGCTAAACATTCCATTTCAGCTCATATTCATTGCGTTATGCCCATTTTCTTCCAGGAATGGTGAATATTAATCTGGGTCACAAAATAAAATGTTTTGTACAGAAAAGCTGTTCTTGTTGGAGGTTGCATTAAATATATAGTGAATAAAGTACCGCCTCTTTTAAAATATAAAGGTTACTTCTAATATCCTCATATTTTCCAACAAGGGGTACTTTATTTATTATAATACTCAAGTTTAATGAGTCATGTGACAAAAATGACATCACTACTCACCGTTTATAACTGATGACATCACTACTCACCGCTTATAAGGATATAATTTACAAAATATTCAAGGTTTTTGTGTATTATATACTGTATACACAGACAAGCATGCATAAGCACACACATTCACACATTTCTTCAGTTACCAAATTGTCCCACAGACAAAATATAACATCTGCTTTATGCATGCCCAGGGTGTGACATGTGCCAGATGCCTCCGGTGACTCCTCCTGGTTGCATCCAATTATTGCACAGTGCACAAATGGGATCTTTTAACCAGAATTCTCAGGACCCAGGGTTTTCCGAATAAGGAATGTTTCCGAAATTTGGATTTCCAAACTAAAAGAATCATTTAAACATTAAATTAATTTAATAGGATTGTTTTGCCTCCAATAAGGATCAAGTACAAGATTATGTTGTATTATAGAGAAATAGGAAATCACTTTTAAAATGTCAAATTATTTGAGTAAAGGAGTTGTTCACCTTTGATTTAACTTTTATTGTGATGTAGAGAGACAATTTGCAGTTGTTTTTTTATTTTTCATTATTTGTGAGTTATTTCGCTTTTTATTCACCAGCTCTTCAGTTTGTTATTTCAGCAGTCTGGTTATTAGGGTCCACATTACCCTAGTAAACATGCATTGATTTGAATAAGAGACTGGAATATAAATAGGAGAGGCCTGAATAGAAAGATGAGTAATAAAAAGTGGCAACAACAATACATGTGTAGCCTTACAGGGCATTTGTTTTTTAGATGGGGTCAGTGACCCCCATTTGAAAGCTGGAAAGAGTCAAAAGGCAAATATTTTATAAAAACAACAAAAAAATAAATAAATAATGAAGCCATTGACCCATTAAAGTTGCTTTGAATTGGTCATTCTATAAAACACTAAAAGTTAACTTAAAGGTGCAATGGAGCCTACGGGACATGGCCTTCATGTCATTTGGAGCTTTCTGGATAATGGGTTTCTGGATAACAGATCCCATTACTAAACCCACTGGATTCAAGCATTTTTAAGCTTGAATGCAGTCTTCAGGGGGATGTAAAGGAGTATATATATTCATTATCCATAGTGCCTAGTCCAAAACATATCTATATGATGCCCAGCTTTTGTACACCAGTATGTCAGTAATCAATAATACCTGGCGATGCAGCAAATACAGTGTGACTCATTGTTTTTCATAAACATCTGCCCTTAAAAATCTCAGTTTTTGCTTAGATTTTTGTCCGCAATTTTACCTGCATTTTTGCATCTACAAACTCAGCCCTAGTACTGAACTACAGTTGCCGTCATCCTCAGCAGCGGTGATTGAGACTGACTGACTGTGTCTGGTTAAGGGTCATGTGAATTTTATTCTAACAAAAACCACATGTCTGATATCCTTGGCTTGGAAATTGATGAAACCTAGGTTTTTTTCCCATATCCAGCTTTGGAAGGTGCTTGCAGTCCTGTTTTCAAATGTCAAGAAACATTATTAGTTGAAATTAAATATGTGCCTCCACAATTATCCCTGAGCTTTGCCTTATATCAGACAGATACATGAGAAACTTGTATAAGTTAATATGCATTATATGAATGGTTGCTAGACAGATGGATTAAATAAAATATTTTTTTTTCATGATCTGCAAATGTCTAATGCATTCATGGAAAGAATGTGAGAAGTCTGGAGATGCATTTAACTGTCTCAGTGCCGGATATGCTGCTTGACCATGCACTGCTAACATACTAATGCAATACTCCAGGTGGGAAGTGGCAGTGTAAACTCTGAACTTCTGCCAGAAAGTCATGTCTTTACCTGTGTATGTGTGTGTATATATATATATATATATATATATATATATATATATATATATATATATATGTTGCTAAGGAAACTTTTTGCATCTTTCATGGTTTAAACAGCTAACTGGCTAACAATAGCGACATTTCACCAGAAATCCCATTCGCAGGGACATTGCCAATTTACTAAAAGGTGTAGGTGACAATTCTATAGTGAACTGGACTGTCACTATCGTTTGTTCGCACTCTATCGCCAATTGACTTTTTGATCTGTCGAACGGACATTACGCCGCAAATTCAGTAAAGTGCGAATTTTACTGAACCTTACCTCTTTTCGCCAGAGTTGACTTCACCACCTCAGACCAGACGTACTGCTAAAATGAAGCTACATCGTATTCAGGTTCTTTGGACATTTGTAATAAAAAGTGGCCACTTCAAGCATCTGCACCATCTCTAATAAAGATGTCCATACGACTTTAATGTACCTGCCCTATTCAAATTGACCTAACTGTAAGAGGACTAACAAAGTTTCGCTAGGCAGAAGCGATTGCTAGCGTTATTTCGCTATGAAACGCTTGCACTGACTAAGGGGCACATTTACTTAGCTGAAGTGAAGGATTCGACCTTCGACTACCACTTCAACTTCGAATCGAACGATTCAAACTAAAAATCGTTCGACTATTCAACCATTCGATAATCGAAGTACTGTCTCTTTAAAAAAAACTTCGACTACCTACTTCAGCACTTTAAACCTACCGAGCATCAATGTTGGCCTATGGGGACATTCCCCATAAGCTTCCTAAGCTTTTTTTGATCAAAGGAAAATCCTTCGATCGATGGATTACAACGATTTTTCCATCGATCGTTCGATCGAAGTATTTGCGGTAAATCCTTCGACTTCGATATTGAAGTCTAAGGATTTTACTTTGATGGTCAAATATCGAGGGTTAATTAACCCTCGATATTCGACCCTTAGTAAATGTGCCCCTAAGTAATGCTAGCAAAAAGTTGCCAGCGTTCGGCACAGGTGGGCCTCGCACACTCCAGTCTGACCCTGAACTAATAATACTACATTTAAAGGGGACATAGGTCAAGCAAAATTTACTTTAATTACTCTGTATAAATTATTTGAATTTTGTTTCCTTCAGTCTGGGAACTCATAATTATAGCAAATAGGCAGGAGCCATTTTTGTTATTAAGGCAAGCCTTGCATCATCACAGAATCTTGTTTGTGCACCAGAATGGGGGACCTGATATCCATCCCCATGCCCTGGTTACACAATTAAATGGTAAAGAGAATGGGGGAATGTGGGGAGAGCAGGGACATCTAGGAAGTGCTGAATGGAAAGTGAAAGTAATTGTCTGGTCCGCCTCTATGCCTAAGGCATAGAGGAGGGGCAGGCAATATTTGATTGACAGTTGATTGACTGTTTACAACAGCTATGAATGATTTGATAAAAATAGAAATTGGATTTCATGTTTAATTCAAAAAGGACTTTTATTATACAGTTTTTTTATGTCTGGTGACAGGTCCACTTTAAGGTTAATGCATCACAGGGCTGAAACTTGGCCTGCCTAAAACTATTGTATCAGTTATAGGGGAAAATAATGGAATAGAGCAGGCCAAGAATCAGCCCCTAAACTACAATTTGCCCCCTTACCTTGCCTGTACCCAGCAAGGTTAGGGACTTATTCAAGAATACCATTCTCTATCTATATCCCCAGTCCTGGTATCTTTAAAAATTAGTATAAATCCATGTCATATCTTCTGACCTGGTAAATGTCAATATTCTATAACTCAATGTCTTTCTTTGTACTGTACACTATATCCTGGACAGTAAGATAGGTTTTACAGTACAGTTTACATGCATTATCACGATAATCTTGCAAGTGATTTAATGCTATCTATTATGTTTCAGAATCTCTGTGCCTTAACATACTGCAGTGCATTATATGGCATTATCAGAAGTGGCTTCTGCTATCAGTTTCACTCTGAATCCCCTGAGCATTTCAACCTGATATTCTACCATATAATGTACTTTTATTCCGTTTCAAAATCCCACTTATATGTGAAAATCCGTGTGAATCCATCAGTTTCTCAAAATAAGGTGTCAGGTTTTTATTTAAAGCAAGATGTTACTGATAATTACATGTACTATGGTGAATGACTGGTGTGTAGTTGGAATCTCTGAGGAACATTTATCGATGACTTACTTTCGTTAAGTAATGCACTGAAGTTTTGCAAGACATACAGTAATAACTCATTTATTACAGAGGTTGTTCACCTTTCAACACTTTTTTTTCAGATCAGTTGTTTTCAGACAATTCAACAGAAATTAAGACTTTTTTGATTACTTTCTATTTTCTATTTGGGAACATTTTTGTAATATTGAAGTTTAAGTTTCATTTTTCACCTTCTTACCAATAACATGCAGCAGGGTTCAAACCTGCGGGATTCGGGTCAGGTGGGTTGGTGCCAACATTTGCACAGTATTTCTGGGTTGTGGTTGGGTTCAGGCTTAGCTCTTCCTTCTGCTCTCCCTGCCCACAACCTTACTCTGCCCAGCTTGCTCCTCCAGCAGCCTCTTTTTATAGGGACCCATCTTCCCTGCTCCACCCCCTTCTGTGACATCAGAGAGAAGGGTGGTTCAGGCTCTATAAGTAGAGGAACCTTGCTGTGTTAGGTTTGAGTTGGATGTAGGTCGACATTTTTTTTGCACTCATCACTACTATGTTTTTTTTAAAGCAGCTCTGGGGGGGGGGGTGGATCGCTGGCTCTGTAAACTGTTCTAAATTGATACATTAGTTGATATCTTTCTTATCTTTGGTCCTGCTGAGCAGAATCCCTGAGTTTCATTAAAGGCAGCTGTTAGAATTGATACAATAGTTGTAAATATTCCACAGATGTTGCTGAGAAATGGATCAACTCAATGTAGCAAACTGTAACAGTTCAGAATCTGTACCTGGATCAATAAGCTGCCAGACTGAAACACCAGAGGCAGGAACATTGGACTTTAAATTTCAACTTCCAAAAAGTGTTTGGAAGGTGAACAACCCTTTTAACTGACTTGATCACAAAACAACTATTCTTTTACTTGTTATTGCTTCAAAATGTAGTAATAAAGTAATTCATCTTAACTGGGTGCATGTAAACTGTGCTTTACTTCCCCCCAAAACAGTGATAATTATAAAATACAAACACATTAAAGAAAGCTTTTTTCAGTAACAATACATTTGCTACACTCTAATAAATCCAGCAGCAATTAAGATCACACTTTTTTCTATTAGCAGAATACACACAGAATGCACACTATATAATGATGTCAAATGCAAAACATGGCCTGATGGGCCTACATAAACTATATCCCTTATACAAATGGCATTAAAAACCTCTATCAGAAATATATAGGGATGCACCGAATCCAGGATTCAGCCTTTCTCAGCAAGATTCGAATACAGGCTTTTTCAGATGGATTTGGATTTGGCCTAATCCTTCTGCCCATCCGAACCGAATCGGAACCATAATTTGCATATGCACATTAGGGGCGGGGAGGGAAATTGCGTGAATTTTTATTGCAAAAACAAGGAAGTTAAAAATGTTTTCCCCTTCCCACCCCTAATTTGCATAAGTTCGGTATTCGGCCAGATCTTTCACGGATTCGGGGGTTCGGCCGAATCCAAAATAGTGGATTCGGTGCATCCCTAGAAATAAAAAAAACAACTAACAGGGAAGAAATCAGAAAACTGATGGCTATAAAGCAATCTCATGAGATGTTAACCAAGCAGGTAGAGGGCTCGAGAAAACACTCCAACATACAATTTTTCAACAGTAATAGAACACTGGAAAACCAGCCACCATCATACCATAAGCTGCAAACTTAATGCAGAATTTACCACATAGTAACCACAAATAAAAAAAAAACATAGAAACTCACATATTTTATACTGTGACAAGAACCAGGGACCCTGTGTTTATTGGCAGCTGCTCCTTCGAATTGAGCAGTACAGGAAGCAGAGCTTTGTTTGGACTTGCAGTTACAATCTATGACTTTCCCTGGTCCATTTTATCCTAGTTGACACCAAGACCTGATGTGTACTGACTACTGCTGCTCGAGGTTGAGCCAGAGAAAGCAGTGTGATTTGGGCCTGGCCTGGAGCCAAAGCTGAATAGGGGCCAAAGCTGAATGGAAGCCGTAGTGGAAGCTGCCGAATGGGAAAAGAAGCTGCAGAGAATGAAGAAGCCGCTTACGCCTAGGATGAAGATAGTGTATTCGCGGGTCGGGCCGGTTTGGTCAGACTTTTAGCACCTTCTTTGCAGGTTGCAGGCCGGTTCAGTTCGAGCTCTTCTCCCTGCTCTCCCCACCCACAACCTTACACTGCAGGCTTCCTGCTTCTATTTGTATAGGTGCTCACCCTACCCCTTTTGTGACATCAACAGTGGGGTGGGTCTGGGCAGGCCTATAAATAGAGGGGAGGAGTCAGGTGTGGGCGGGTTGGTGCAGGTCATGTGTTGGTCAAGAAAAACCCAACCCACACATCACTACTGAGCATCAATTTTTTAATCCCTGGTCACGGTGTTTTTTGAAACTTTTATAGGGGAGAGCCCTGATCACCAATGTTTTTTTTTTTTACTTTAATGGGGGGCCCTGACCACCATTTTTTTTATTCAATGGGGGACCCTGGCCCCCAATGCCTTTTTAATATGGGGGGATGTTTTATTTTAACTTGGGGGGGTGGCCACCACAGTTTTTTTTTTAACTTTTATGGGGAGAGCCCTAACCACAAATCTTTTTCCTTTTTTTAATGGGAAACCCTGGTCACCAATGGTGTTTTTTTTCATTTTCATGGGGGCCCTGACCACCAGTGTTTGTGTAACTTGTGGAGTGGCTGGCTGCCAATGTGGCACATAAATTTGTGGGCTTCTTTCATTTTTTTGCCAGGGCTGCTTTCTACTCCCAGTTCAACCCGCAATGTCTCGAAACTAAGACCATAATCATTTTCTTGTTAAATGGCAGAAATGAATCACATTAATTTTAATGAATCACTGATTTCCATGCATTTGCAAGCAACATTAGGACTCAGAAGACAATGCAAATTTTTAAGAATAAAAAAATTCACAAAATTCAGAAGATCAACTTCCCATTCTCAGGTAATCGCAAGTGTGGCACTTTTTACCAATATGTTACAAGGTAGGAAATTACAGCAGAATCAAAAAGTAAGATTATATTAAATTAATCAGACATTACAACCATTTCCCCTACCCTCCAACTTCAACAGTAATCTATATAAATAGGTGCATCACAGTAAGGGAGGTTCATCACTTATATATGTATGCTGTTATGAGACAATAAAGGCAAAAACATGTTTACCGTTTCTAAATCTAGGTCAGAATACATAGGCTTCAAATACGGGTGTGCAGGTATAGGATCAATTATCCAGAAACCCGTTACCCATAAAGCCTGGATTATGGGGAGGTTGTTTTCCCATAGAATCCATTTTAATCAAATAATTAAAATTTTTAAAGGGGACCCGTCACCCAAAAAAAATATTCCAAATGTTATTTTATCACATTAGTCAAGCAAAATTAACTTTTGTTACACTGTAAAACATATTTGAAATTTGTTTCCTTCAGTCTAGGAACTTATAATGATAGTAAGCAGGCAGGGGCCATTTTGTGGACACTGTTATTAAGACAAGCCTTGCATCATCTCAGAATCTTGTTTGTGCACCAGAATGGGGGACCTGGTGTCCATCCCCATGCCCTGGCTACACAATTAAATGGTTATGAGAACTGGGGGAATGTGGGGAGAGCAGTGACATCTAGGAAGTGCTAAATGGAAAGTGAAAGTAATTGCCTGCCCCGCCTCTGTGCCTTAGGCTGAAATTCTTACATTAGTTTACAACAGCTATTAGTTTACAACAGCTATGAATACTTTAATAAAAAAAGAATTTGGATTTCATTTTTAATTTGAAAAGGACTTTTATTATACAGTTTTTTATATCTGGGGGCCAGGTCCACTTTAAAACATATTTCCTTGTTCTCTGTAATAACAAAACAATACATTGTACTTGATCCCAGCTAATATATAATTACTTAGTGATAGAAAAACAATCATATTGAATTTATTAAATGTTTATGAAGGTATGAAGTTCCAAATTACAGAAACCCCAGATCCCAAGTATTCTGGATAACTGGTCCCACACCTGTAATAGTTTTTTTAAAAAGGAAAACAAAAGTTGATTTATTTTCATCTTTTAAGAACAAATTTTTTTGTGTATGAGTGCTCTTTAGCATTTGGGGTAAGTGGAATGTATGAGTATCAAAAGAGCAGAAGTGAGAACCAAAAATATAATATAATTTAGATCTGAAAAGTGGAATTTTTCCACATTGATGCTATCTGTAAAGCAGTTGAGTTTGTAAGGAGGTGGGAGACAGGGAGTTAGATCAAAAGAAACAAGGACACAAATGTCTTTAGAAAAATGATAAAAGGTCATGCAAAGGAATGTGTTATGCAGAGAGCCAGAGACTGTGAGTATGTGAAATATACAGTTAAATGCATGTAAAGTATATCAAGCTTAAGGTACAGTGTTTTTAATTTATCTTTTTCCGATCGATATTTGGGTGAACGGTAAGGGTGGTTAATAGCACTGCACTAACTGTACAACAAAAATTGCATAATAGTTGAAATTAGAAACAAAATGAAATATCATTTTCATTCAAAAATCTGAATTATTTGGCTGAGGCCCAGGGCAAATTTCAAGACCGATCTTAAAATAAAAGAGAATTTTCAGTTATCAGTGAAGCAGTTCAGGTTTGTAAGGAGGTGAGCAGGGAGTTTGATCAAAGGAAAGTATGACACAAATTTCCTTAGAAAAATGAAGGGTTTAATGGAGGAATGTGTTTGGCAGAGAGTGGGAGACTGTGTCTCAGAAAATGTGAATGTGTATATATCTAGGTATCTATTCATGTAAAAATATATCTATAGTGCCTGCAGGACAGAATATAAACATGCATGGAATCTCTTATCTAGAAATACAAGTGCCGTTTCCCATAGTGTCCTACTTAATCTAACAGTTTGCTATTTCTGACTGAGTTTCAGTAATGTAACAGTCATGTTAAATAACTTAGGATAAAGTCATGCTCATGTCAAAATAGTTCTAATTGCTTCTATAAGCACGGTGCTCCATATGGCCAAGCATTCCTGGGTTATATTCGTTTATACAGATAGATATGTGAAACACTTATTCACACCTCCTTATGAACAAGTCAACTCATTAGAATTTTGAACCTGAATTTGTTTTCGACCAGAAACCTCCAAAAAAATCAATATAGTTACAGACTGCCTAACAACCCCTGGTGATAAAAATATTCTTTGACCTACTGGGCAAATAAGGTCTTGAGCTGTATTAAAAGGGGCATAGAGTCACTGGAGGAGGGGGTCATTCCATCTCGAATATGCCGTACAGTTTTGTTCTCCATCACTCAAACAGGATATTATTGTATTAGAGAGGGTACAGAGAAGGGCAACTAAGCTGGTAAAAGGTATTGAAAATCTTATAAATATACAAGGGGATCATATAATAATCTCTCTAATGCTTTATTTACCAGTAAGGTCTTTCCAGCTGACACAAGGTCACCCATTCCGACTAGAAGAAAAGAGGTTCCGCCTAAATATTCGGAAGGGGTTTTTTTACAGTGAGAGCTGTGAAGATGTGGAATGCTCTACCTGAATCAGTGGTACAGACTGATACATTAGATAGCTTTAAGAAGGGGCTGGATGGCTTTTTACAAGTGAGGGAATACAGGGTTATGGCAGATAGCTCATAGTACAAGTTGATCCAGGGACTTGGAGAGGCTTCAGATGGTTTTTTTTTGCCTTCTTCTGGATCAACTGGCAGTTAGGCAGAAAAAAAAACCTAAAAGGTTGAACTTGATGGATGTGTGTCTTTTTTCAACCTTACTATGTTACTATGTACTGGTCTTATCTATCTATGTTACTGCTCATAACAGTGAGTTGTGTCCTGTAAGGTCCTGGCCCAGATCTAAGGGAACTATCACTAAGGACAGTGGGTTGAAACAGAAAGATAGATAGATAGACAGACAGACAGACAGACAGACAGACAGACAGAGTAGATAATAAGTCACAGAAAAAAAACAGAACAACTGCTTATATTACAGAAATATCATTATTACAGATAGACAGACATAGATAGATGATAGATAAATGATAGATAGATAAACAGAGAGATAGATAGATAAATGATAGTTATATAGATAAATGATAGATACTGTAGATCACATAAAAATAAATAGAATAAATGTTTATATTACAGTAATATCTTTATTACAGACAGATAGGCCAACAGACAGAATTTTGTAATTGTTACTTGAAATTCCTAAACTTAACTGTTTTGCCAACCTGGCTGTCCCTTTTCAACCTGTCAGTTACAATGTCTAATGCTAACAGACTATTGAATACAAGATTTCGAGATCACTCTAATAGAATGCCCAATCCAATTCATGAGGAACTTTCAGTTATAGATCCACAATGGGAGAATTTGGACCCCAAACCAGACATTCATGCCCTATATAAGGAATTTAATGTTAAATTCTTTATGGAAAATTGCCTGAACCTGACCTGAAATGGAGCAACAGAACTTCTGAGTAAGTCTTGAATTAAACTTCAAGATATTTTCACTGATGTAGTTTATAGAGCACTTAATAAAAAAAAGCATATATAATGTAGGAAAACATGTATAATTGAACAATAGAAAAAAATCACGTAGTAATTTGACACAGGAAAGGTAAAAACTAATTCTAAGTATTAAAGATTCACATTTTGTTTTGCAGAATGTCTGGATTTGCCCTAGAGACCAGTACTAGAAAGATAAAAATTTGCCTAAATAAGCCTCTTCTTGATTTAAGGCCAAGGAGGACTACAGTGGAAGTAAGTATATTGCTTCTTATTCCTTTATTCTCCAAGGTATATTTGCAATATATATTTTTGTGACACCAACTTCAGATTTAAAGACTTCCAATCGCTCAGCCAATTTATTTACATTAGAAACTTGTAATAACATCGATTTGAGAGAATTTTTCTGTACTCTACAGATCCTCCTGCATGAAATGATACATATACATCAGTTTTCAAGTAAATCACGAGATAGAAGTCATGGACCAATCTTTCACTACCATAAGAGGCGTATTAATAAACTGACTGGCGCAAATATTATGGTAAGTAGTTAAAACACACTGGGGCAAATTCACTAAGATTCGTAGTTGCGCCAGGCGCAACTTTGCCGCGCTTCGCCAGGCGTAGTTTCGCCAGCGCTCCGCAAATTCACTAAAATCCGAAGTTGCGCACAGGGGTAGCGTAAGGTTGCGAAGTTGCGCTAGCGTTGATTCGCTAAGTGAAGCAAAGTTACGCTAGCGAAGGTTAATTTGCATATGGTGCCAAATTCAAATTTCAATGGAGGAATACGTATCAGCACTACAAATGCCTAGAAAACCTTCAACACATCAAATAAAAAAATTATTTTGCCCTACACATGTGCCCACTGTCTAGGTAAGTTGCCATGAGTCAGGAAATGTAGGGGGGAAGGAGGGGAGCCCTAAAAAAATTTTCGATCTTTTTCAGCCTATCACCCATAATGTAGAAAACACGCCAGCGTTTTTTCAAAATGTTGACTTTTTTTGAAGCAATCCCTATCTACTCTATTGCGCTTCGCCTGGTCTGAGGTGGCGAAGGAAGTCTAGCGTAAAAGGTAGCGTTCAGTACACTGCGCACGTTAGTGAATTTGCGTAGTTACGTCCGTAGTGAAAATTTGCCAGGCGTAAGGGTGCGAAGTAACACTAGCGAATCTACGCCAGCGTTCGTTAGTGAATTTGCGAAGTAACGAAAATGCCCAACGCTAGCGAATTGACGCTAGCGTTTGGCGCTTCGGCGCTTAGTGAATTTGCCCCACTGTGTTTATTGCTATATTAGAAGCAATCTGTTAATTCTATTACTCTATTAAACATGATTCCCTTTGCACTATTTTTATATAGGCCTACCCTGATTTTAAGGATGAATATGACTTACTGAATTGTCATTGGTGGGGGTGCAATGGCCCCTGTGGAGAATTAGTAACAAGGATTATGTGGAGGAGAATTTATCAAAATTTCAGAATCTGAAGACGGTCCTTCAAATAAGAGAAGGAAGGTCTAAAACTTCAGAGAAATAATGCAAATTTCAGAAAAGACATAGGATGAAAACTCTTTTATAGCATGACTTTATAAAGTCTTTTACCTAAAACATCTTAATGGTATTTTCTTAGCCTGCACCAGGCACGTATAAAACCAATGGAATCTCAATGTTTCCTAAAAATATTCATGTGTAAAAGTGTTTGGCTAAATTCAGATGCCATTTCAATGTTAAAAACAGTCCATAGTCATAGTTGCTCAGTAGCAGCAAGCAGGGAATCTGTATCTTTCATCCCATCTTTCAGGGAAGGGAAAGACTAATCAGCTAGATAAAATAGGTATTGATAGCACCTTCATCAAAACTGGGGGCCCCTTCTTCTAAGGAAGAGCATCAATAAGCATTTTGGTGGTATAATGGGAACTTAATGCACTTTTTTTGGGGGGGGGGATGTCAATAAGCACTTTAATAAATTATCACTAGCAATATTCCTTTCAAGCTATGTTTATATAATGACAGATAATTGACAAGTTGCTCAGGTACAACATCACAATCATTATGACAATGCTTCCACGTTCATACAATTTTTGTTCAGATACTTTTAATGAAACAATAACCGTATATGTCTTAAAGGAGAGTGGGAAAACATTAGGTACCCCTCAGTGATTATAATCACTTACCTTAGACCTGGGGCCAGTGCTCCTGTTTACTGAAAACTGCACTGTTTACTGAAAGCCTACCACTATTATTTTGATAATGATAATGGTTACTGCAGAGCATTAGTTAGAATGATTATGGACATTTTAGACCACAAAGACAGTCCTGCATAGAAGAGACATAAAGTTTATCCTATATGGTATAGACTATTATGCAGAATTGCTAAATGGCTTTTATAGTGCCCATTATAGGGACTTCCAAAAAGAGGCCACAGAGACATATGATTCTATTGGCAGAAGGGTTTATATGATGCATACATGTTTGATTGGTGTTACTTTGGTAATGTTGCTGGATGGAATAATCATCAGTCAATAAAGTTTATGAGTTTTGAAGATGCATTTCTGGCCATAAATGGCACAGTAAAAATTGCCATAATAACCGCCATAAAACAAGTCTATTTAATAGCATAAATATTCACGAAAACTTAACTTGTCGGCAGAAAATTCGCAACTTGCTAAAATTACCACTAACGTAAGCTGGTTCGTTAACGTAGTTACCTCAAGTGATCGCAAAGACTTCTGAGTGCATCGCTGTTTAGTAAACTTAGTCGCTGATAATATTCTGGTGGAAAAATATTTGCAGCAATACCACGCGGAAACTTAGTCAAATTTTCTTTTTGTAAACTTTTGTAAACTTTTGTAAACGGACCCCAGAATATATATAACCCACTACTTAAAAAAGTGTTAATGAATGTCACACAGACTTCTGCATGAAGAGTAGCTCAGCTAAACTAATGGGCGCCATCTTTTGTATCTTCAGATCCTCTTCTTCCCTTTTCCTATCTACAGAGTTTTCCAATGCATTAACGCGTAGGCGCGAACCCCAAAATGACTCCAACTGCATATACACAAAAAACGATGGTGCTCTTGAGCTCCGCTATGCTACTGTGCGTGCAGAGGTCTGGGCGACATTCAGTGACACTTTTTTAAGTAGTGGGCTATGAGGGGAAGAAGTGGGGAGGGGGCCAATAGGGCTTTTGGATGGGACTTTCTCTTTAGAAGTGGGCTTTAGTTCTCCTTTAAGAACTAAAATAGGACTGTTTACATTAATTTTGTTTTTATTTTGGCAGATAACTGTATGTTGAGCTCTTTGTTGAGACACATCACACAGTTGCTTAAATGAAAGTAAACCTTTATTTTTACATTTCATCAAAATAGCTGTGATTTCTAATAATGTCTTGACATGAGGATTCAGTAGGATCAAAGCAGATTTGTCTTGTTCCCTGTCATGCCTCCTTCTGTTATACAGTAGAAAATGCAAATACAAAGCACTGAAATATCCCACAGTGGCACAGAAATGCATTTAAGGAGCCAATATACATTCTTTCATTATTTCTTATGCCTAGTGGAAATAATATAGCTGAATGTATGTTTAATTATATATTTTTCATTTAAGGATTCTATGAAGGCATCACTGGCCTGGTCTGCAACTTTTGCTTTGCTCAAGTAACACTGTCTCATGGCCATGTGGGACATGAAGTCATTTAAGGCCAGCTAAATGTACTTGTAAAATGTATTCACCATACCAGGGGAAACACTGTAAATAAATATAAATACTTTTATACAGATACAAAGGTATATTTATCAAAGAATGAAGAGTCAACCACAGTCCATCAGAGTGACATTCTTTAGTTTTCTATGCATTTTTCAAACTGTCTTTATCAACAGATGAACTCTTCACTTTCACTCATTGATATGCCACCCAAAATTCTTTATATATTCTGCACCCTCTTCCCTCCATAGACCCTGCCACAGTCACTTCAGCTCCGACAGAGTCCAGGCAGAGCACTACAGAGCCGTAAGTAAGATTATATGCATGTCCCAGTGGTCGGGGGCAGACTGGGTGGGGTCTGGGTGCAGGTCTGCACCCAGGTCCGTGGCCTCCTAGTTACATCACTCCCTACACATAATTGCTTACTATTACCTTAACCACTGGAGAAGGCCTTAACTTGTCTAGTTTGTAAGAGGATTAGCCAAATTTACATGCCGATTCCTTAAAGTATTTTCTGACTTTTCGTTCACACTGTGGGGCAGATTTATTCCTATATGTATTTATAAATAGGTGAAAGTTATCATTCACCATTTGATAAATGCACGTTTAAAAATCCCATAGGGATGAATAGAATGTGGTTGAGTTTTTCTGTGGTGAGCTCTAATTTCACACTCTGATAAATCTGCTGCTTTGTGTTTGTTGAGTAGAACTTGTTTGGTTTCCCTTTAGCAGGCAGGAAAGTAGATGAGCATAACTTAATTTCTGAACATGGCATCACTTCTCTGTAAATTCCTATTCACCTTTCTCAGTAGGAACGGCTCTATTGTTTCCATTAGCTTAGTCAGCCACCTCTGTCCCTCTCAGCACTATTCATTTCACTAGTGGGTGTTGGTGCTGTTGCCAGGCCTGGTTAATTAGGAGGCTAGATTTTTTTGGTTTTTAATTTTGTTTTTATTATGAGCACATGTTTGCTGTTCTGTGGTGCACTGTGTCAAGTCAAGGCATTGTGAGTCCCATTTAGACATGGCCTCTTATTTTACAGCAACTTGAAAAAAAATAAATGGTAGCACAGGCATACACATAAATTTAAGTTGACAGGCATATTTGACTTTTGGGACCTATCCCTGCACAAATGTAAGCTTCTCACAGTTATAGGCAGAAGGAGTGTGGGAAAGCTCATTCACACACCATCAATGTACCTATTGAGTGGAGGCAGCACAGTAGCAGCAGTTACAGTGTGGAATAAAGCTCAGGGAAGGGATAGGGACTATAGTCAGCAGGTACAGTGGGGACATACCTAATGTAACAATACGGTTGATCAGTTTGTGATGTTTCTTCTGATTTTTGTATTCTTAGGAATGCTTTAGAGCAGTGATCCCCAACCAGTGGCTCATTAACAACATGTTGCTCATAACTTGTATGTTGCTCCCAGTGGTCTCAAAGCAGGTACTTATTTTTGAATTCCTAGTTTTGGAGGCAAGTTTTAGTTGCATAAAAAACAGATGTACTGCCAAACAAAACCTCCTGTAGACTGCCAGTGAACATAGGGGCTACCAAATAGCCAATCACATCACTTATTTGGCATCCCCTGGAACTTTTTTCATGCTTGTGTTATTCCTCAAGTCTTTTAACATCTGAATAGTGCTCACAGGTTAAAATAGGTTGGGATCCCCACTTTAGAGGGTGGACAACTTTGCATTTTATATAAAATATTGATCACGCAGTTGGTTAGGCCATGTCCCACAAAGTTTGTTTGACCATCACTGCATATCCAGTATATCCAGCACTGGTACCCGCAATGCAAAAACCATTATGAACAATTCCACAAGAAACACAGATGTAGTACTTTTAAATCTTTTCTGCCTTTAAAGTAACATCAAAAAATTTAATTGTTTTAAAGTAATAAAAATATAATGCAGTGTTGCCCTGCACTAGTAAAACTGCTGCGTTTGCTTCAGAAACACTACTATTGTTTATATAAATAAGCTGCTGTGTAGCAATGGGGGCAGCCATTCAAAGGAGAAAAGGCTCAAGTTACACAGCAGATAAGCTCTGTCTGTCTAATGGTGTTATCTCTGTTATCCATTAGTTATCCTGTGCCATTTAGCCGTTTTTCAATTTCCGCCATTGCTACACAGCAGCTTGTTTATATGAACTATAGTAGTATTTCTGAAGCAAACACATCCGTTTTACCAGTGCAGAGCAACACTACATGATATTTTCATTACTTTAAAACACTTTCAGTTTTTGGTGTTACTGTTCCTTTAATATTTAATAAAGTCTTCCAGAGCTGTTCTAATGTCTGGGAGTTTGTCCAAGTTTGGATTTATACGTGGACATATGTGCTATGAGATCCATTGTCTCCATTAGCACTGCCAGCCAAGTGTAACTTTTTCCTAGTTATTTTACTTAGCCGAGTTGAACATTATTTTTTTTTCTGTGTATTTTTCCTTCAGGTGGTTATGTGTCTCCTGAATTAAATAATCCTTGGGAGATTCATATCATAATGAATACTCTTTTTGGAGTACAGATAGTTGGAGATCATTTAAGATGGGTTTGTGTAATGCTGTATGTTTGTGTACCTAATATATGTATGTATGTATGTATATATATATATATATATATATATATATATATATATATATATATATATATATATATATATATATAGACAAATACAAGATTCCTCTGCACTCAACCCATTATCAATATATTTAAGATATGTATTTTGTGGTCACACCCTCATTGCACCCCCGCCTAATGATTTTAAAAACTAGTGGTGAGCACAACTTCCCCTTGTTTGTTATATATATATATATATATATATATACATACAGTCATGTAAAAAAAAGTACACTCCATTTTATTTTTTATTTTTTTTACTTGTTAGCATACAGTGGACATATCAATACAGGTTTGGGACCTGCTATCTGTTAACTCATTATCCAGAAAGTTACGAATTAGGGAAAGGCCGTCTCCCATAGATTCCATTTCATCCAAATAATTCAAATGTTTAAAAAATATTTATGTTTTCCTTTTTATATCTGAATTGATCCCAACTAAGATATAATTAATTCTTTCTGGAAGCAAAACCAACCTATTAGGTTTATTTAATGTTTACATTATTTTCTACTAGACTTAAAGGAGAAGTAAACCCCCCATGGTGATAAGTCCCCACTGGCCCCCTCCGCTGGCCCCCCTTCCTGCCTCCCCCCTGCACTTACCCCTGAATTCTGTCCCCTCTAGAAATAGCGACCGCACATGCAGAGTGAGCGCATCGGAGCTCACGGACGCCTTCTTCTTCTATTCCGTAATCTTCGTGACGTGAGTGGTGTATTGGCGCCTGCGCAGTTGCAGCAATCGTCTGGTTCAGGACAACTGTGCATGCGCCGGAAGAGACGGAAATTGCCAAAGTGGAGGAAGAAGATACGAAGATTACGCAAGAGAAAAAGATGACACCCGTGAGCTCCGCTGCGCTGATTCTGCATGTGTGGTCGCTATTTCTAGAGGGGACAGAATTCAGGGGCAAGACTGTGCAGGGGGGAGACAGGGAGGGGGGCCAATGGGGACTTATCACCATTGGGGGTTTAGTTTTTCTTTAAGGCATGAAGATCAAAATTACAGAAAGATCCATTATCTGGAAAACCGGAAGTCTCGTGCATTCTGGGGAACAAGGTCCCAAACCTGTATCAGGTCTTCATTCAAACAACTAGAAAAAAACAGCAGACTTAAGGTACAGTGATCCAAATTACAGAAAGACCCCTTATCTGGAAAACCTGGAGGTCCCAAGCATTCTGGATAATAGACCTTATACCTGTATATCCTTGTCTCTAATACCTGGTATTGCTCCCTTTAGCCGAAACCACCTTAATTAGGCATCTCTTATAATCATGTAATGTTTTCTTGAATTATTACAAAAATTTCAACTCAGTAATGAGCATTGTACAAAGGCTACACTATGTATATTCAATTTGATTTTTATTTCCACACAATCATGGAGGAAGTGTATGAGGGAGAAGCATAACTTGTAGGATTTAACTGAATCTAACAGGGTAAGCAATCATGGCAGTAACCTACATCTTTTCCAAAGAAACTTTCAGTTGTGTAGTTGTTTTTTAACCATAACAGGGAGCTAAAGTACATTGCTACATTTGCAGCAATGATACATAATGATGCTGTGAGTCATTGTTTTTGGAATGTCATACTTCAGAATGGATTAATAAAATTGGAATATTCGTGACCAAGTAAAAGATGACCAAAACACATATTAGATAGCATCCCAAGACAGCAAACATTTGATCTGCTTTTTTTATAGTGATTTGACCCAGATGAATTAGTTTGCCTCTCAATAACTATGAGGTAATGGCAACAAAATTCTATGTTTGGGAAAAATGCCAGTTTTCCTTCTGTTGCTGAAATTGTTTTCCAAAACATTATGAATGCAGGTTTGTATTTTTTTCCACTCAGTCTGCAATTTGGCAATCTAGGCTCCCTTGTTAAAGAGAATTTAGTAGATCTCGCTTCCTACACTGTGCTGCTTATTGTAATTAATTCAGAATGACTGGCAATAAATGTACCTTCCATGGGTTTCCATGGAAATTAATGGCTTTGCAGGGTGTGGAGGTATTAAAAAAAAAGAAAAGAGACATTTTCTATTCAGTGTGGCATTTTTTTTTTCTCTTTGCAGAACCCCTACCATGTTTTAATTCTATTTGCAGAATATTTCTTGGGTTTCTCTATACGTTGGGAGCAGCATGAGTCCTTAGAAGATTCTGCACTGATAGCAAATCTATTGATCTCTATGATCATGCACAGAAGTGGCCATCTGAATGGTGATTTAAAGTACATATTATTGTAAGAGACTCCAAAGCAGGGAAGCTGCAACATGTGGTTCTTTAAACTGCTATGCTAAAATGAACTGCAGCCTCCAGCAGGCACTGACTCCAAAGGTTACTGGTATACTGTATGTTAGCAAGTGCCAATCATTATGGGGGGTGTTAAAAAACTGTTACTCCAGTCACGTATTAGGACTTCAGACTTGTGAATAAAAAAATAAAATGTATATGAAGTACTGTGTTTAGGTTGCAAAATATCCATTTATAATACAAAAATGAAAGACAACAATCCTCTAATACAAATCTTCAATCAGTCCAACACGTGTAAAGAGAAAAAAGTATATATGCCACAACACTACCTTCAGCTATCATAAAGACCTGTATATTCACATGTTCTGTGTGATTTGCTATATATATTAAACAAACAAGGGAAAGTTGTGCTCACCACTAATTTTTAAAACCATTAGGCGGGGGTGCGATGAGGCTGTGACCACAAAATACATATAGACAAATACAAGAGTCCTCTGCACTCAACCCATTATCAATATACTGTATTTAAGGCATTGAGACATTTTGCGCCTTAAGCTACTAAAAATGCCTTACCCTTTAAACAAAACAGGGATTTTTTTGTCCATATATTGCAATATATTTAAGCTGGCCAACTATGTCAGTCATCCCCAGTATGGCCAGTCCTACACTCAACGTGCATCTGATTCATTAAGTATATCTATATCTATCTATCTATCTATCTATCTATCTATCTATCTATCTATCTATCTATATATATACACTAAACAAGGTAGCCCCTGCACTCTCATAACCCCCTGAAAAAATATTCTGGCACAACTGAACTGTAACTTTCTTAAAAAAGACACTTTTAGTTACAAAGTTTGTACAAAGCTTGCATAAGCTGACGCGCCCCGTCAAGGCAGTGTCCATGTGCCAGTCCTATCCTAAGTGAAAAAAACAAAGTGTTATCTTTGAGGCGAGACAGACCATACCTGCTTTTCTCTTTATTTAGCATGATCTCTTCCATAGACACAATTAGGCGGGGGTTGGGAGAGCGAGCATTTAAGGAGAGAGCCATCTCCCCAAAAACTATAAAATTTTTAAACAAACAAGCTGAAATGCCGCTCCTCACCTTTCTTATTGGGTGCATGTGGGCAAGGCTTCATTTACATACTAAACAAGTTAGCCCCAGCACTCAATAAATAACCCCCTGAAAAAATATTCTTGCACAACTGAACTGTAACTAAACAAGGTAGCCCATAAATAAATATAGACCCTGAGGCGTAAGTTCCCCTTTTCATTTGGAGCCTCATGGTGGATACAGGGTCTTCTAGAGTTTCCAAGGGCAGAGCTCTTGAATTGGTGCAACATGGCTGATCCCAAAAGCAGCCACAAGGTGTCGCTGTGTCCTATAAAAGGAGATTGCCATGTGCTCGCAGCCATTACTGCTGGAGTATTCCTACTTTCACTTTCATGTAGGAAGGTGGACAGAACTCATGCAAAGATGTAGGGGCGAAAAGGAGTTCGATAGCCCTGCGGGCTAATGCAGGGTACTCCAAAAGCCTGGAAAGCTCAACCATACCAGTTTGGAGTTTGCTGGACATCTTTTGTGCTCGCGCTATGGATAGTGCTGGGAGCTGTAGTTCTGCAGAGGAAGATATCGGAGTGCTCGCGCTATATACAGTGCTGGGAGCTACAGTCAGCTTTGGATTTAGCAACAGTGTGCTCGCGCTATAGACAGTGCTGGGAGCTATGTCATGGAAGCTAATACAAGCTGCATATGTTATGGAATGGATTTATCGCTGTGGATGCCTGTTCTGGATGCCTGCTCTACGTGAGCCTGGTTGTCTGAGTGAATGCCCAGGGTGAATGATGCCTGGCGAGGGTAGAAGAAGAGAGGATCTTGCTATATTCCATTTGTGATATGGGCTTTGTTTATGCCTGCCACGAGTGAGCCAGTACCTAACCGGAGTGAAAAGGTATTTTGGGCTGCTATTGCCACTTGGGACCTATTGTGCTCTTTGGGGAAAAGTGACTGAGACTCTTTGTCTGCCAAAGGAGTTGTGGGACTTTGCCTGGCATGGAGGGCCAGGAAATGGACTGCCATAGGTTCCCATGGGAGTGGGTTATATTTGATGTGATGTAAATGTGTTTTACATCTCCTTTAAATTACACTTTCCTTATATAAAGTTATGGTTTTTATATATATTATAAGTGTGTGTTTCATGTTATTCCTAATGGGACTATCCTCAGGTGTATTCTGGGATCTCATGAGGTGGAGGCACTGCCAGAGAAGAAGAATCCCCAGTACCCTTTCACCTAGCAAAGGGGACTCAGGACCTGCAAGTAAATGAATATTGTGATGTACCACTTTGGCACTATAGGGGGGTGGCCAAAATTGGGTTATATATATATATATATATATATATATATATATGATATAAACGCAATAGGAACCTGAAGAAACTAGTTACACAAACAAACCCAGTTAACAAATACACCCGGGACTTCAAAACAATGGGGACTAAACCAGGAGTATTTAGATGTTGCAACTGCACTATGTGCAGCATACTCATAACGGGTAGTCAATTTTTTCATCTGCATACTAGTAAAGCATATAAAGTCAAACACAAACTAACCTGTACATCCAGAAATGTGGTATATCATAAAGTGCCCTTTGGGCTAATAAACTGCAGAAAAACTTGCAGGCAACTGAAGGAACGGGTCAGTACGCATCGCTCCTCAAAAAAACAGGATATATCCAAGCAGCCTGTAGCACAGCACTGGCTACAAGCTAAACATTCCATTACATCCTTCAAAAGCATGCCAATCGACCACATTCCAACACCTCCAAAAGGGGGCGATGTTTATTGCTCCAGAGAGAAGCCTTTTGGACTTATGAATTAGACAGTGTGACACCCAAAGGGTTGAACACCTATTTGCAATTTAATAGCTTTTTACCATTAAGATGATACATCCTTGTGCATGTGCCTATAAAGAGCCCACATCCAAGAATAACATATTTAATTTTACTGAGACTCACTCTCAGTAAAATTAAATATGTTATTCTTGGATGTGGGCTCTTTATAGGCACATGCACAAGGATGGGTGCAATGCATAGGGCATAGTATTTTTAACATATAACTAGCTTTTATGTGGACACCTTTTCACTTTTATACTTTTTATATACTATATAATGTTTAAACTCAACACTAATGTATTAATGGCCAGTGCATCTTATTACAACTATTTATAAACTGAGGGGTTTCAAGTGATTCATTTAACATACTGTACATGCTCTAACACTTTAAGCACTGAGGCCATATGCTGCACTGTTCACTTTAAGACTAAATTCATGAATGGGTCACTTCCTGTGTTAACTCATGAGGGGTGGGTATATATCTTGTGGATTGTTTGATACATGCTTTCCTCGAGAAAGGTCCCAATGGGGACCGAAACGTCACATCGGTTGTATATGCAATAGCACACTTTTTCATTTAGTAAAAATCCTGGTGTTGCTGGTCTTTTTTATGTAATTCCTTTAATGTGCACCCAGGTTGAAACCTGGAACGGAGTGCTGTCCATAACTATAATATATATATATATATATATATATATATATATATATATATATCTATATATATGTAGGGACCTATAGGATATCCTATCCCTATAGAGTTAATCCCCTACCTTTTTGTATTAGTTCTCTTTTCCCTTGTTATTGGGCCAAGCCCTTGTAACTGGCAAAGTGTAACAACCACACCTATTGGACAAAGAGTGTAATGACACTCCCCTGCCACTCTGCTATATAGTGTGTGCAGGGAGTGTCCTCTTCCTCTTTGGCTCCTGGTGCTGCTGCTAGGTGAATCTCCATTGAGCCTGGGATCACCATAGGCCCCAGTAAAGCCTTTACCCTAAAGGGACCTGACACCTTTAGTGCTAAGTTGGGGACCAGGTAACCCCGTGAACGAGGACCAGCTAGCATAGTAAGATATTGTTATAGTCTCTCTAGGAGAGAAAGACAGAGAGGTGTAGCAGAAAGCAGCTGTCGCTCCAACAAGGATTGTAGGAGGAAGTAGCTTCCCACAAGGCCTGTTTGCCTTTAGAGCAGGGACCTCAGTTGATAGGGCAGTAGGTGAGCAAAGGACTACCTGAACCCTACCTGATAGATCCCGATCCCCTCACTGTGCAACGTCGGTTGAACTGGGATTTGATGTACACCTATCTGCAATATCCTTTGGGAGTCGCATCTGTTTGACTGTGAACCTTTACTGTCCAAAGTGATTCCACCTGCTGTGTCCTCAGAACTATTGTAAGTAAACCTGTGGTCATTTGCCTTTGGCATAATAAATCTGCTCCTGTTTTACCTTTTTAAAGAACCTCCTGGCGTCCATTATTCTATTTTTGTACTTATATGCCTGTGAGTTGTAGTTCAACTACAGTTTAAAGGGGAAGATTCCATTTGGTGAAGGCTCTGCCCTGGGGGAGGATTCGCAATGTAACCCATGCTCACTACCTAGCTGGTCACCCTTAACTCCTAATTGGCAGAATAGGCCAAGAAAGCGTTACATTTTGGCGCCCAACGTGGGGCCACGCCCCTAAATCCAGGCTATTTTTGTATTTTTGTGATTTAGTGTTTTTGTGCACTGTCGCTTTAAATTTTCGTGACAGGCGGCGGACCCGATTGGCAAAAGGCTGCCTGCACGCCTTTCTACTAAATTTGCTAGGTATTTTCCCCTAGTATCTCAGGGCCGTGGGTTCGGGCTTGGAGGTTCTATTTCCCGATACACGAGCCTGCGCCATAGCTCAAGTCTCGCTAGCGCGAGATTTCGCTGGCGCCAATCTTTTTCCCGCGCAGTAACTGTTGGCGCGCTTTGGATTAAGGCGGTCCCTGACGTCACGTCCCGCCACCATTTTGTGAAGGGACTTTGCAGAGAGAGGACGTGTGTATCACTACTCCACCTGTTTGTGCCTGTGGACTTCCGGCGGCTGCCTAGAAAGTTTCACCACACTTCCACTCTTCACACCAAGCGGTACCTGCTTGCTACCGTTTCTCATTTCAGCAAAACCGGAGGATTTCTGCATCGCTCCTGTTCAAGGTGCTGCACCATCACGGACCACGGCTGTGGCCCATCCACGTGCGGACCTTCTGGACCTCTCTACTAATTGCTTTGCGGCTGCGGGCATAGTGGAGGACTTACTACCTACATTCTTCTTGCCGGTAAAACCTTTTTCCCATTATTATGGCTGACCATTCCTGGGAGGGTTGGGCGGATGCGGAGGAAAACCTGACTGGGGCCCCGCTGTTCTCGGATGAGGACATAGAAGATGTAGACTTTGGCCTTAGATATATTTGGGCCGGGACATATGGTAAAAAGCTCAATGTCCACTTTAACCGGATAGTTGTTCCTTACTGCAGGCACTGTACCCGTGAACTATCCACAGAGACCTGTAATTTCCACTCTTCGTGCCCCCATTGCTTTCACGAGTGTTGGTTAGGTCCCTATGTACTTTATGCTGATCCTAAAAAAAGCATAAAGACCAAATCCATCGCCACAGACACAGATGGACTGTCTTCAGTGTCAGGAGACTCTGCTCCTGCACCTGTTCCCGCATATCCTCATCACCTCTCCTCAGTGCGGCCACTCGACATCCAGAGCCTGCCCACACCTCTAAAGGCTTTATCTATTTCCCAGTCTCAGGGAGTAGGTGCTAGTGGGGATGCAGCCACACTGAGTGGGAAACCACGTGTTCCACCTGGAGGGAGGGGGAGTACTATGCGCAGGAACCCTGATGTTGTACCTAGGCCTGTTACTCCTAGGCCTGCTAAACCCAAGCCGGCCACGCCTAGGCCTTCTACTCCTAAGCCAACCACTGCACCTGAGGATGAGGCTTCATCCACAGTGGTTCCATCAGAGTATTCCAGTTCTCAGCAGCCTGTTGCCTGCTTGTCTAAACCATTGCTTTCTCCAGAGGCTCAAGGGTTCTGGGTCGCTCAGGGAAGGGCCGACCCCAAGAAGGCACGCACAGTTTCAAGGGTGCAACGTATTATCAATGCCCGTGTTCGTGACCGTTGGGGGTATCCAATGCCCTATGCACCTGAGTGGGTTTATGACGAAGTGGAGAAGAATTTGGAAGAATGGCTGTATGGAGAACTGTTAAAGAAAACAGATGTGGGACCCAAGGGATTGTTCCAGAGCGATCCACAGAAGCGGCAGCGTGACATGGTCTTCCTCTGTGACACCCTCAGCGAATGGTGGTTGGGCGTACCATCTTAAAGCACCATGTTAAAAGTTGTGGGAAGTTTCAAGAGGACCGCTTCTTCAGCTTGTCGTCCACTCTGCCTAATGGAGGGAAGGTAGAGAAGCCTCACCCTTCCTACTATCTGTCCTATGAACATACCCTGGAAAAGTATGGGATGATTTCTTGAGCTGTCCACAGTGGATCCGGCTGGACCCTGTGTGTTGTGATATTTTCAGTATGCCTCTATGAGTGAGTATTCCTCTTAGAGATGACTTGTTTACACTTGAGGACGTCGTTTGATTTGCCCCAAGTTTTGGGCCTTCTTCATTGTTCTTCAAGATTGATGCCCCAAGTTTTGGGCCTTCTTCATTTTGTGTTTGTTCACTCATTGCTCCATTTCTGGACTTCTGAACATTGTCTGGAACTGTAAATAGTTGGGTTCATGAGACAAAGACTGCTGAGCCCCACCAAAACTCTTCTACCTCTAACTACTCGCTGAGTAGCACCTTTATTCTTCGCCTTACTACTCCCCAAGTGGCTCTCAGTGACTTTGTACACTTGGGTAGGGGGGGGTGTGCTATGGAATAAAGCTTTTGGTTATGGTGGGGTCATGTAACTCAACTGCACTGAAAATGAGTGTTCAATTGTGAAAAGAAATGTATGCTAAAATTTTCTTTTCAGCCAAGCCTGTGCCTGGACCTCCTGATACACTATGGAGGGTTCAAGTTTCGTAAGTCAAGTGCCTGAGTGTTCCTTTAAGGACCTCATGAATGTAATAAAGTTATGCAACTGATGTTATTTGCACTGAAACTTATCCAATACAGTATTGCACTTTTTGCTCTTTACTGTTCTTTTCTCCACAGTACCCATTGTTACTAGGTATTCCTCAGGAGAGGGTACCAGAAGAGTGATGTTCAATGGTATTGTTGGTTTGCACTTATATATTCACTTTGTTGCTATTGTGTTTATATTCTTTCACCATTGTCGGGACGAAATGGATTTTTCCCCCGGGTGTATGTAGGGACCTATAGGATATCCTATCCCTATAGAGTTAATCCCCTACCTTTTTGTATTAGTTCTCTTTTCCCTTGTTATTGGGCCAAGCCCTTGTAACTGGCAAAGTGTAACAACCACACCTATTGGACAAAGAGTGTAATGACACTCCCCTGCCACTCTGCTATATAGTGTGTGCAGGGAGTGTCCTCTTCCTCTTTGGCTCCTGGTGCTGCTGCTAGGTGAATCTCCATTGAGCCTGGGATCACCATAGGCCCCAGTAAAGCCTTTACCCTAAAGGGACCTGACACCTTTAGTGCTAAGTCGGGGACCAGGTAACCCTGTGAACGAGGACCAGCTACCATAGTAAGATATTGTTATAGTCTCTCTAGGAGAGAAAGACAGAGAGGTGTAGCAGAAAGAGCAGCTGTCGCTCCAACAAGGATTGTAGGAGGAAGTAGCTTCCCACAAGGCCTGTTTGCCTTTAGAGCAGGGACCTCAGTTGATAGGGCAGTAGGTGAGCAAAGGACTACCTGAACCCTACCTGATAGATCCCGATCCCCTCACTGTGCAACGTCGGTTGAACTGGGATTTTATGTACACCTATCTGCAATATCCTTTGGGAGTCGCATCTGTTTGACTGTGAACCTTTACTGTCCAAAGTGATTCCACCTGCTGTGTCCTCAGAACTATTGTAAGTAAACCCGTGGTCATTTGCCTTTGGCATAATAAATCTGCTCCTTTTTTACCTTTTTAAATAACCTCCTGGCGTCCATTATTCTATTTTTGTACTTATATGCCTGTGAGTTGTAGTTCAACTACAGTTTAAAGGGGAAGCTTCCATTTGGCGAAGGCTCTGCCCTGGGTGAGGATTCGCAATGTAACCCATGCTCACTACCTAGCTGGTCACCCTTAACTCCTAATTGGCAGAATAGGCCAAGAAAGCGTTACATATATATATAGTATCTAAAGTATGTAAGGCGTAAACATTTAGAGAAGAAGGAGAAACATATATCCAGAGAGATTGATAGACTGATAGACACAGACTGATAGATACAGAAAGAGATGCAGCGTGACAGGCAAAAAAGTTTTATGCTGACAGATATACATAGATATTTGTCACTAGTTCCCTGGAAATTATTGGGTAAAAAAAGAACAGATAATGCCCAGTTTTACTATTGACAGATAAAAGGTATGAACAAGTGCAATTTTTAGGCAGGCATGGATTTTCAGCAAAATGACACACTCGCAAATATTTTCACAAAATCTCAGCGAAATGGTGCCGCAAGAAAACAGTGTGATAAACTACCCATTTACTTCGATTGGCTTTAGTTTTTGTGCAAATTGTCACCACAAATTGACTTCAATTATTTTTTTAAGGAAGAAAAAAAAAAACCTTTTTGATGTCAATGTATTTTGAGGGAGAAAATTTGCAGAGACAAAACATCCATTAACTTAAACATGTTTTGCAAATTTTCAGCATTTTGCAAATTTTCCTCATTTTGTGATTTTTTTCTAGTGTTTTGTGAAAACCCATTAAAAAAAATCTTATTGGTGTCAATGTATTTTGAGTGAGAAAATTTGCAGAGACAAAACATCCATTCACTTAAATATGTTTTGCAAATTTTCAGCATTTTGCAAATTTTCAGCATTTTGCAAATTTTCAGCATTTTGCAAATTTTCAGCATTTTGTGATTTTTTTCTAGTGTTTTGTGAAAACCCATTAAAAAAACCCTTATTGGTGTCAATGTATTTTGAGTGAGAAAATTTGCAGAGACAAAACGTCCATTAACTTTAATATGTCTTGCAAATTTTCAGCGTTTTGCAAATATTCTTTATTTTGTGAATTTTTCTAGAGTTTTGTGAATTTTTCCACAAAGCGAAACAGATTCGCTAGTCAGCATGTAAAAAGAAATACACACAATTTGCTATAATAGCAGGTCGCTCGTAGGTAAGTAAATGAAAAATAAAATCTTTTTGAAGACCTGAACGTTGCATTTTAGTGGATTTTACATATTCTTCTATTTAGTGTCTAATCCTTATTTTTCTAATTGCATCTTCACACTCACAAAAGAGTCTTAGATGAATAGCAAGCCTTCTACTTGGTTAACCATCTAATGGCTTCTTTTCTATGGCTGACATCCTCCCTTGTCTTTCCTTCATGGTTCACTTAACAAATGTGTTTGGGCCCATGGCCATGAACTTGCTTGCAACCACTTTTTGGCAAGAGAAAAAGATCTAAAAGTCTATTTAAAAACCAATTCTCTTATTTTTTTATTGACTGGTTTGCCCATTATATATTAATCCTCACACAGGCTGTTTTTTCTGAGATGCCAAACATCTGGGCTTCTTTCAGTAGGCAGCACCAATTAAGTAGGACTTTAACTGCATTTTAATTAAGAACAAACCACTGTGAAACAGACAAAGAAACACGTCTGGCTTAAACAAACATATCACTGACTACAATAATATTCTGTTCGTTAAGATGCATTTAGCACATTGGCATAAAAGAAAACAAGGCAATAGGTACATTGTCCATTTCATTTTGCTAGGATGAAAATGCGTATTTGGGGACCAGAGCCCAGAATGAATATTGGATAATGGGTAACAAACGTTAATTGGTCTGCACAAGACTCTTGTGTTGCAGTGCTTCATCTTTGCTATGAGCAATTTAAAATGTTAAAATGCAATTTATGTTAATTACATGGCTGAAAGCAAGAGGTAGATTACCCCCTTTGGAAACAGAGAGGTCCTTGACTCAGCAGCAAATGATCTGGTCAGTTTTCAAAAGTACCATCTTCATTCAAATGGAACTATATAATTCTCTTCTCACTTTTTTGATTTACAGTATATTCTTCTTTTTCTATATTCTAGTTTCCCCCCAGTAACCTCAGCTGTGGCTCTCCAGCTGTTAATTAATGTTTTAAACTGGCAGTACATGATGTGAGTTGAATAGAAGTGGGATGGCAGTTGAATAAGTATGAATATAAAATTGTGGTTGACAGTGGTGAAACTGCGCTGCAACAGGCCCCCTGCAAAAAAATCTTCGGTTTGGTCCAGGACGCACAACAATCCCACTCAAGTACCCCACTCTCTGTCAGCTTGTGCCACCCACACAAGGAGAGGAGAGCTACTGGGAAAGGGGATTTGGACAACTTCAGACACGAGTAATATTTGTGTCCCAACCACCACTGGTGTAACTATAGAGGAGGCAGCTCCAGCGGTCCAGGACTTCCTGCCCTGCCCCCCACACCACTGTGTATTCAGCTTCCTATATAGTTATAAGTCAGTAGTAGTGAGGAAATCTTTTTGAAACACTCATAAATGATATTTGCCACATTGCAAAGTTAAGCTTCATTTCCAAACCTCTGTAGGATTTATATTGGCTCAATGTTCAATGTCCCCAATTTATTCATTATAAAATCTGTGCTTTGCTGAGAGAGTAAAATCCCACCCTCTGTTACTGCCATACTAAAAGTCAGTTTCATTGAAACAATCACCCATTGACTTAAATGTATCTTGTTTGAAAAAAAAAATTGTTGTGAAAACACTTCAAAGTGTTTGACTTCAGATTGTATTGCAAACTTTTTGCTGTTTCACAAATTTTTCTGCAATTTTGCAAAATGTTTGCAGAAGCAAAATGGTACAGATTCGATATCACGACGATATACTTCCAGGAAACAAATGAGAGATAGTAGACATTGATCAGAAGACTAATGAAAGCTATACACACTTTTCATATAAAAGCTAGGTAACTGAATATGACATAAATCATATTTCAAGGTGAGTGTATCATAACAGACATGCATATGAAGACCAGAAAGTCAATGCAAACATTAAGCATCTGATACTGATAAAAGTGGAGAAAAGTCATTGGTTTAACTACCTATACAGCAAATCCCCTGGCCCCGGGGGGGGGGCAACAGGGGGGCTTGGGCCGCGGGGTTTGCTGCATCATAGTCCCCCAACCCATATTTTACCTTTAAAATAGCATCACAGTGCCAGCCCCAAAGGTGCTGGGCGAGCAGGTCGTTAGGGGGGTCAGGGGAAGAGGACTGTTTGCGCAGGGACCCCTCAGAAGAGGGGGTCGACGCTACCAAGTCACTAGGAAAAGTTATAGACAACTTTAACAATAAAAGAGCTCCACAGTTCGGTTGAAAATGTAGCCACTATTCTTAAGCCATCTTTATATTATGATGCCCAAATCAATGCCGGCTTGGCAGCTGGGGATATACTGTAAATCTCACACAACCTAATTTATGCTTTCTTAGAAAAATAATTCTATCGTTTTTTGGTCTACAAGCAGTTCTTCAGGCTGGAGATTCTAAAAGTATAGGCAACAGTCAACGTAGCCTTTAAAATAGAAGCTGACATTAATTCAGTACTATTGTAATGCACCACCTCAAGCATGAAAAAAGTCCTTGGAGATGCCAAATATGGGCTGTGATAAACTTAGTTTAGGTGCCTTACAGATAACACTTAAAACTTCCCTGGATTACAAACCTAATCTTGCTATATGGGGATTTGATGATCTAGTGACTTTAATCAGGTTATATAGATACCGTAGGGCTTTTCAACTTCACATGATTTAATTTCCATTCAATACATTATATTCATGTGTTCATGGAATTGCATATTATTGCATTATATCAACCTTCTTATCATTCCATGATTTCTATTAACTTATGCTTAAGTAATATTATCATATTCTACTATATCAATTCATTCATTGTTATGCTATAATTTCATGATTATATTATCCAATTCATTCATGCTTTAATATTGCTACTAATAACTGACTAATTAAATCATACACTGTTATAGTTACCAATGTTATTTATAAGTACAGTATGCATGTATTCTTGTATTTGATTGAAGAGTTTCCGGATACAGTTTAAACTGGTTGGACATACACAAAAAGGCGGGATTGATCAAGGCACATTCTATGGTCCCCTGTTTTATAATTAATTTAGTATCTATGCAAGTGCATATATTTTCAAAATCATGTTTTTTTGTTACAAATTTAAGATCATAAAACTGGTAAGCCATCATATATACGCCCCCAAAATTGTAGCCCTAGCTATTTACCTATTTACCGTAAAAGGATTGGACACAGCAATGCTGCTAATTTAGGACCATAATGACGTCAACGTTGCCACCACAGGAGCTCTCAGTGTGATCTCTTGGATGCAACTGAACTGCTACTTTAGCTACCAAAAATGCTGCCCCCTTTAAACAGAAGAGGTATTGTCACCAAGGTTAACCCTGGTCTGGCCATATTAGCATATTGATTATGTGTGAGTGCAGAGGACCTCTTGTCTTTGTATGAATTTTGTATTCACTCACTCATTGCACCACCACCTAATGATTTAAAATCTAGTAGTGAGCACAACTTTCCCTTTTTTAGGAAAGTTAACATGGGTTCCATGTTGTATCTCAGACACTTCACTGCTCTTCTGCAGTGGAACATATCTTTGTGAGCATTGGGTTCAAATTCCTTCACTACAAGTGAGAGCAGATGTGAAAACAGATATGAAAATAATGTTTTGCAGCTAACATTCCTCTGTGTTCTGTCTGAATATATTTATATTCAATCTTGAAATTGTTCAGAAAGTGTACCAAAACAGCACAGCTACAGAAAAAAAAGTGAGAAATGAAGTGATGTAGTCTATACAGTATGTTAAAAGCATCACATTTCTTTCCATGTAATACACTTTAAGACTATTCAGCAATCAACGAAGATTTACCTTTGAATTATATAATATGGCTGAGATTCTCCAGGTTAACATCTCTTTGGAGGGTTGACCTACTGGGTCCTTGAGAGGTCATTAAACGTAAAGAGTTCCAAGTTTCCCATCAGTGTTGTTCTGCAAGGCATCTGACAGCGAACACAGACATATTATAGCAGTCCAAGTGGTTAGCTGGACAAGGAACAGGATACATATGCTAGTGATTTGATTCACTCCCTTGAGAAGAAAAGTAGGACTTCCAAAGTTCCAAAATGAGTAAAAAGGAAAATGATATTTGTTGAATGCTACCCTTCCTTTGGCTCTGGCAGATCAAGCCCAAACAAAAATGTATTAATTCTTTTTTTTTTCACAACTATTTTTGAGATGCTTGTGGCTTCCATTGTGTTCTCTAACTCCAGGTCACTTGCTCATCTCACCAAACATCCCTTATTTAGCTCATGCTGTGCAGATGTGACTTTTGGTAGTTTTGTTGAAAAACAGGACACGCAGTTGCTGAATAGAGAGGACTTCTAATTATTCAGAGAATGTGCCCGTATCATCAATCATGGTCTAGACATCACATTAATATTAATTTAAATGACATAAACATTTTATATGCCTCATTCTGATATCTGAACCATGAGGTCACCGTTGATTCCAGTAAGCAGGATTCTATTTTGTTAAGCTGCTTTTTCTAACATCAATTTGACTAAGGGAGACTGAAACAAAAGAAAATGTTTGCAGAAACATTAGGAAAGTGTTGAAATTTTCAGCCCAATACCACTGTGGGGAGATTATTTTGCCTCCCTCGTAGCTCTACAATTTTGAACATGATTACGATAAAAATGTCCCATGGAACTTGGATTTCATAACCTTAAAGGGGGGAAAATATAATGCGCATGGTATGGTCATCCAATGAAATAAAGTACAAACTTACAGCACATGGAAAAACCAAAGAAACAAAACAAAAACAAGACTAATGTTTTTATTTTCCAATATTGTTTCCTCTAAAATAGCATTCACTTTTCTCTTGAATTTTTATTCAACCTGTTTTAAATTGGGTTCTTTTTATTCAGTGTAGAATGTGCTTTTATGTCTTTATGAGCTGCTACATCTGGAAGTCTTGCCCATACTACCATACTATGTTTCCCTATGAATTTCTTTTATGTAATATTCAAGATCTTCACTGACAAAATCTAGGGGAAACAAAACATCAGGCTTGTATTGGTGTTATTTTCATGTATCACTAATTGGTGTGCACTCAATTAAAGTTCAGGAACGACTGAACTTCTCCTTCATTAAATGCCAACATTATGCCTAGATTAGTGGCTCCCTGCACATATTCTGATAACTGCTTTACATAGATAGACTATAATAAATGTAAGGCTCACTAATAAAAGTAACCAGCATGCTCAGTTGCACTTGCAAATGCAGCAATAGCCTCACTGTCACTAATCCTTGACTGTTCATACTGCTGGTTCCTATGTGTACACGTCAATGCTCTGAACCTCTTGTTGCTGGACTTTTGTCCTAATTTCTGCCTTTACTTGTACACTGCCTGCCCTTTTCCAAGACCTTTGTTTAACCCCTTGGTACCTAGCCATTGGACCTTTGACTGCCTACCTGTGTCCTGTACCTTCATTGGCTGCTAGGGATGGCGCGAACTGTTCGCCGGCGAACTTGTTCGCGCGAACATCGGGTGTTCGCGCTCGCCGGAAGTTCGCGAACGTCGCGCGACGTTCGCCATTTTGGGTTCGCCATTGTTGGCGCTTTTTTTTGCCCTCTCACCCCAGACCAGCAGGTACATGGCAGCCAATCAGGAAGCTCTCCCCTGGACCACTCCCCTTCCCTATAAAAACCGAAGCCCTGCAGCGTTTTTTCACTCTGCCTGTGTGTGCTGAAGAGATAGTGTAGGGAGAGAGCTGCTGCCTGTTAGTGATTTCAGGGACAGTTGAAAGTTTGCTGGCTAGTAATCGTTTTGATACTGCTCTGTTATTGGAGGGACAGAAGTCTGCAGGGGTTTGAGGGACATTTAAGCTTAGCTAGCTTTGCTGGCTAGTAATCTACCTTCTACTGCAGTGCTCTGTATGTAGCTGCAGTGGGCAGCTGTCCTGCTTCTGATCTCATCTGCTGACTGCTGCAATAACAGTAGTCCTTGTAAGGACTGCTTTTATTTATTTTTTTGTTGTTTTACTACTACTACTACTACTACTATAAGAGCCCAGTGCTATTAGTCTAGCAGTGTTGGGGAGTGGGACTGGTGTGCTAATCTGCTGCTCCTAGTAGTTCAGCAGCACCAACTTTAATTTTTTTTTTTTTAATATTCATTTTTTTTTTATTTTACTTTTTTTTATTTTACTACCGCTGTAGTAGTGTATAAGTTGACCTTTTAGGCATTATTTGCCCTGTAGGCATTTTTTGCCCAGTGTGTTATTCAACCAACTGCCATCTAGCTGTGTGACCTTGTTCACATTCTGTCTAAATATCCATAATATTACCGTCTCCAGAAAAAACACCGGAGTGACTTTTTTCAAGCAGCCATAATATATTTTACGTAATCCGTATCCATCGCTGTATTAGTGTATAAGTTGACCTTTTAGGCATTATTTGCCCTGTAGGCATTTTTTGCCCAGTGTGTTATTCAACCAACTGCCATCTAGCTGTGTGACCTTGTTCACATTCTGTCTAAATATCCATAATATTACCGTCTCCAGAAAAAACACCGGAGTGACTTTTTTCAAGCAGCCATAACATATTTTACGTAATCTGTATCCATCGCTGTAGTAGTGTATAAGTTGACCTTTTAGGCATTATTAGCCCTGTAGGCATTTTTTGCCCAGTGTGTTATTCAACCAACTGCCATCTAGCTGTGTGACCTTGTTCACATTCTGTCTAAATATCCATAATATTACCGTCTCCAGAAAAAACACCGGAGTGACTTTTTTCAAGCAGCCATAATAAATTTTACGAGATCCGTATCCACCGCTGTAGTAGTGTATACGTTGATCTTGTGGGCAGTATTTGCACAGTGTTTTCTTCAAACCGCCATCTAGCTGTGTGAGCTTGTTCACATTTTGTCTAAATATTGATAATATTATCGTCTCTAGAAAAACCACTTGAGTTACTTTTTTTCAAGCAGCATTCATATATTTTACGTAATCCGTATCCACCGCTGTGTATACGTTGACCTTGTAGGCATTATTTGCACAGTGTTTTCTTCAAACCGCCATCTAGCTGTGTGAGCTTGTTCACATTTTGTCTAAATATTAATAATATTATCGTCTCTAGAAAAACCACTTGAGTTACTTTTTTTCAAGCAGCATTCATATATTTTACGTAATCCGTATCCACCGCTGTGTATACGTTGACCTTGTAGGCATTATTTGCACAGTGTTTTCTTCAAACCGCCATCTAGCTGTGTGAGCTTGTTCACATTTTGTCTAAATATTGATAATATTATCGTCTCTAGAAAAACCACTTGAGTTACTTTTTTTCAAGCAGCATTCATATATTTTACGTAATCCGTATCCACCGCTGTGTATACGTTGACCTTGTAGGCATTATTTGCACAGTGTTTTCTTCAAACCGCCATCTAGCTGTGTGAGCTTGTTCACATTTTGTCTAAATATTGATAATATTATCGTCTCTAGAAAAACCACTTGAGTTACTTTTTTTCAAGCAGCATTCATATATTTTACGTAATCCGTATCCACCGCTGTGTATACGTTGACCTTGTAGGCATTATTTGCACAGTGTTTTCTTCAAACCGCCATCTAGCTGTGTGAGCTTGTTCACATTTTGTCTAAATACTGATAATATTATCGTCTCTAGAAAAACCACTTGAGTTACTTTTTTTCAAGCAGCATTCATATATTTTACGTAATCCGTATCCACCGCTGTGTATACGTTGACCTTGTAGGCATTATTTGCACACTGTTTTCTTCAAACCGCCATCTAGCTGTGTGAGCTTGTTCACATTTTGTCTAAATATTGATAATATTATCGTCTCTAGAAAAACCACTTGAGTTACTTTTTTTCAAGCAGCATTCATATATTTTACGTAATCCGTATCCACCGCTGTGTATACGTTGACCTTGTAGGCATTATTTGCACACTGTTTTCTTCAAACTGCCATCTAGCTGTGTGTATTATCGTTTCCAGAAAAACCAACTGAGTTTTTGTTGTTGTTGTTTTTTTAAAAATAATGCCAGGCAAAGGCAGGCCGCCACGCAGAGGCCGTGCTAGGGGCCGTGCTGCTATGCAATCCTGTGGCCCTAGCAAATTGCCCAGTTTTAAAAAGCCAATGACCCTGAACTCCCAAAATGCTGAAGAGGTAGTTGACTGGCTTACACAGCACATCCCATCCTCTACCGTTTCTAACTTTACCACAACATCCTCCTCATCCTCCACTGCTATGGCCACCCCACGTAACACTTCCTCCACCACCGGTGCCCCTTCTTCACTGGAGTCAGAGGAGTTATTTTCCCATGAGTTTCTTGAACTGAGTAATGCGCAACCATTATTGCCAGAAGAAGATGAAGGAGATGAGGACGTTACACCAGATTTAATTCTGGCAGAGAACACGACAGAGATGGACATAATGATGAGTGATGAGGAGGAGGTCCCCGCTGCTGCTTCCTTCTGTGATGTGTCAGAAGAAATTGATGCATCTGAGGAGAATGATGATGAGGAGATTGATGTTTTGTGGGTGCCTAGTAGAAGAGAGCAAGAGGAGGGTAGTTCAGATGGAGAGACGGAGAGTCAGAGAGGCAGTAGGAGAATAAGACTTAGAAGAAGCAGGGAGGACAGCCCGCAGGGATCAGTAGGGCAACAACATGTATCGGCACCTGTGTTCAGCCGGCCAACGCACCCGCCATTGCCGCCAACTTCTACTGTTACCGCCAGATCGCACACTTCCAAAAAGTCAGCAGTGTGGGATTTTTTTAATGTGTGTGCCTCTGACAAAAGCATTGTAATTTGCAATGAGTGCAGTCAGAAACTGAGCCTTGGTAAGCCCAACAGCCACATAGGTACAACTTCTATGCGAAGGCACATGAGCGGCAAGCACAAAGCACTTTGGGAGCAACACCTCAAAGGCAACAGGCAAACTAAAAGCCACACTCCTTCTGGTCCAGCATCTTACTGCTCTACCTCTGCTCTCCTTGACCCGTCTGAACCACCCTCCACTCCGCCTTCCACCTTGACCACCTGTTCCCATTCCCAGTCATCTGCCACCAGCCAAGTTTCTGTGAAGGCCATGTTTGAGCGTAAGAAGCCAATGTCTGACTGTCACCCCCTTGCCCGGCGTCTGACAGCTGGCTTGTCTGCACTCTTAGCCCGCCAGCTTTTACCATACCAGCTGGTGGACTCTGAGGCCTTCCGCAAATTTGTAGCAATTGGGACACCGCAGTGGAAGGTACCCAGCCGCAATTTTTTTTCTAAAAAGGGAATACCACACCTGTACCAACATGTGCAGAGCCAAGTTACCGCATCTCTGTCACTTAGTGTTGGGCCAAAGGTCCATATGACTACTGACGCATGGTCCTCCAAGCATGGTCAGGGCAGGTATGTCACCTACACTGCCCACTGGGTGAACTTGGTAATGGCTGGGAAGCAGGGAATGGGTAGCTCAACAACAACAACAGTGGAGTTGGTGTCACCGCCACGGATTGCACGCGGTTCTGCCACCACCTCTACTCCTCCATCGCTCTCTACCTCGTCTTCTTCCTCTTCTTCTTCTTACTCTGCTGCTGGGTCCTCCTTCTCCTCCTCCACACCTGTGCACCCCCAGCTCCCCCTAGGCTATTCGACGTGCCAGGTACGCCGTTGTCACGCTGTCTTGGGGATGACGTGCCTGGAAAGCAAAAACCATACCGGATCTGTACTCCTGTCATCTCTGCAGTCACAGGCCGATCGGTGGCTGACCCCACACCAACTGCAGATCGGAAAAGTGGTGTGTGACAATGGAAGCAATCTGTTGGCAGCGTTGAGACTGGGCAATTTAACACATGTGCCCTGCATGGCACATGTGTTAAATTTAATAGTCCAACGTTTTGTCTCCAAGTACCCAGGATTCCAGGACGTTCTCACCCAGTCCAGAAAGGTGTCGGCCCATTTCAGACGTTCCTACACAGCCATGGCACGCCTTGCTGACATTCAGCAGCGCTACAACATGCCAGTCAGGCGTTTGATTTCTGACAGCCAGACTCGCTGGAATTCAACGCTCCTTATGTTGGAACGTCTGCTGCAACAACAAAGGGCCGTCAACGAGTACCTTTTTGAACTGGGTGGTAGGACTGGATCTGCAGAGCTGGGGATTTTTTTCCCCCGTTACTGGGTGCTTATGCGCGATGCCTGCAGGCTCATGCGACCTTTTGAAGAGGTGACAAATATGGTCAGTCGCACCGAAGGCACCATCAGCGACCTAATACCCTTCGCTTTCTTCCTGGAGCGTGCCGTGCGACGAGTGACAGATGAGGCTGTAGACCAGCGTGACGAGGAGCTGGAAGCGCACGATTTATGGTCGGAATCACCAGAACGAACCCAGGCACCTGCTGCAACGCAGGGAGAGGTGCCAGAAGTGGAGTCAGAGGAGGAAGGTGGCTTTGTGGAGGAGGAGGAGGAGGACCAACAGGAGCAGGCTTCCCAGGGGGCTAGTGGTGACCTTTTGGGGACCCCTGGTCTTGTACGTGGCTGGGGGGAGGAGACCGTGGATGATGCAGTCCTTGATAATGAGGAAGCGGAGATGGATAGCTCTGCATCCAACCTTGTGAGAATGGGGTCTTTCATGCTGTCATGCCTGTTGAAGGACCCCCGTATCAAGAGGCTTAAGGAGAAGGACCTGTACTGGGTCGCAACGCTACTAGACCCTCGGTACAAGCATAAAGTGTCAGAAATGTTACCAACATACCACAAGTCCGAAAAGATGCGGCATTTACAAACCAGCCTGCAAAACATGTTGTACAATGCTTTTAAGGGTGATGTCACTTCAGGAACTCATCAACATTCCAGGGGCAGAGGTGCCAGTAATCCTGCCACGAGCACACCTGCAAGGACAAAGCCCTTTGGCCGGTCTGTAACGTCAGACATGCAAATGTTTTTCTGTCCAAGGCAGCGCCACAACCCTTCTGGATCCACCCTCAAAGAACGCCTCGACCGGCAGGTAGCGGACTACCTGGCATTAACTGCAGATATCGACACTCTGAGGAGCGATGAACCCCTGGACTACTGGGTGCGCAGGCTTGATCTGTGGCCAGAGCTGTCACAATTTGCCATGAACCTCTTGTCTTGCCCAGCCTCAAGTGTGCTCTCAGAAAGGACCTTCAGTGCAGCAGGAGGGATTGTAACTGAGAAGAGAACTCGCCTAGGTCACAAAAGTGTCGATTACCTGACCTTTATTAAAATGAATGAGGGGTGGATCTCGGAGGGTTACTGCACGCCGGAAGACTTGTTCTGACTTCTATGCAGCTGTCCTTCTCTTCAAGCCTCATGACTCCACACACAGCTGTCCTTTAGCGTCCTCCTCCCTCCGCCACCGTTACAAACTAGGGTGCAAACCCTACTGGTTTAATTTTTTCTGGCCTCTGTGCTTCAGTGGCTGCAACCAAAAAAACTGGGCAAACAATGTCTACAAGGTCAACGTATGGCGAAAAATGACTATTTTCAGCATTTATATGGCATATTTTTTCTGGCAACTGTGCTTCAGTGGCTGCGTCCAAAAAAATGCATATTTTCTGCATTTATATGGCATAATTTTTCTGGCCTCTGTGCTTCAGTGGCTGCAACCAAAAAAATGCATATTTTCTGCATTTATATGGCATAATTTTTCTGGCCTCTGTGCTTCAGTGGCTGCAACCAAAAAAATTTATATTTTCAGCATTTATATGGCATAATTTTTCTGTCAACTGTGCTTCAGTGGCTGCGACCAAAAAAATGCATATTTTCTGCATTTATATGGCATAATTTTTCTGGCCTCTGTGCTTCAGTGGCTGCAACCAAAAAAATTTATATTTTCAGCATTTATATGGCATAATTTTTCTGTCAACTGTGCTTCAGTGGCTGCGACCAAAAAAATGCATATTTTCTGCATTTATATGGCATAATTTTTCTGGCCTCTGTGCTTCAGTGGCTGCAACCAAAAAAATTTATATTTTCAGCATTTATATGGCATAATTTTTCTGGCAACTGTGCTTCAGTGGCTGCGACCAAAAAAATGACTATTTTCAGCATTTATATGGCATATTTTTTCTGGCCTCTGTGCTTCAGTGACTGCGGCCAAAAAAACTGGGCAAACAATGTCTACAAGGTCAACGTATGGCGAAAAATTACTATTTTCAGCATTTATATGGCATATTTTTTCTGGCAACTGTGCTTCAGTGGCTGCGTCCAAAAAAACTGGGCAAACAATGTCTACAAGGTCAACGTATGGCGAAAAATTACTATTTTCAGCATTTATATGGCATATTTTTTCTGGCAACTGTGCTTCAGTGGCTGCGTCCAAAAAAACTGGGCAAACAATGCCTACAAGGTCAACGTATGGCAGTTGTTTAAAGAGAACAGTAGATTACTAGCCAGCAAAGCTACCTAAGCTAAAATGTCCCTCAAATCCCTGCAGACTTCTGTCCCTCCAATACAGAGCAGTATCAAGCAGATTACTAGCCAGCAAACTTACTATCATCTGTCCCTGAAATCACTAACAGCTCTCCCCCTACACTATCTCTTCCAAGCACACACAGGCAGATTTTTCAGATATATTTTTGCCCTTGATCCCTCTCTGGCATGCCACTGTCCAGGTCGTTGCACCCTTTAAACAACTTTAAAATCATTTTTCTGGCCAGAAATGTCTTTTTTAGATGTTAAAGTTCGCCTTCCCATTGAAGTCTATGGGGTTCGCGAACCGTTCGCATTTTTGCGCAAGTTCGCGAATATGTTCGCGAACTTTTTTTCCGACGTTCGCTACATCCCTATTGGCTGCCTTGTCTATCCCACCTGTGCCTAAAAGGGGTTGTTCAACTTTAATTTAAGGTTTAGTTTGATGTAGAAAATGATATTTTGAGACAATTTGTAGTTGGTTTTTATTTTGTTATGATTTGTGTTTTTTGAGTTATTCAGCATTTTATTCAGCAGCTCTCCAGTTTGCAAGTTCAGCAATCTAGTTGCTAGGGTCCAAATCACTATAGCAACCATAAATTGAATAAGAGACTGAAATATGAATAGTAGAGGGCCTGAAAAAAAGATAGCAATAACAAATAACAATACATGTGTAGCCGTACAGAGCATTTGTTTTTAGATGGGGACAGTGAGCCCTATTTGAAAGCTCAAAAGAGTCAGAAGAAGAAGAAGACAAATAATACAAAAACTATAAAAAATAAAAAATGAAGAACAAATGAAAAGTTGCTTATAATAAGACATTCTATACTTTGAACCACCCCTTTCATAATTTTTTTTTTTCCAATATCTGTTCTGTCAGTTCCTGTACAGTCCTCACATCCAGTTTAGAGGGCAGTGGCCCTGACACTGCTTGGGATGGATGCCCTCTAACCATGATCTAATACAAAAATCCTTCATTTAATAACCTTAAAATAACAATTCATTTGTACCAACAGGACTACATGCATCTTAAACTAAAGTAAGACTTTCAACATTGGAAGATATTTTTTGGTTCTGTAGATGATTATTCTGTAAAATAACTACATTATATAATATAGTACCATTTTAGCTGATTATTTATGTTATACATAACTGTACATATTAAGGGAAGAAAATCAATCAAAACTCATACTGACACATTCAATATTCCATGACAGCGCAAGAATAGTCGAGCACTTTGTGATCACCATGGAACTGGTGCAGTATATTTATCAAAAGGAATGCTTAAAACAATGACCACAATAAAGACACAATATACAGTGAGATCCGTTATCCGGAAAACCCCAGGTCCAGAATGCTTGGGACCTGGGGTTTTCCGGATAACGGATCTTACTGTATTTTGGATCTTCATATCTTAAGTCTACTAGAAAATCATGTAAACATTAAATAAACCCAATAGGTTGGTTTTGTTTCCAATAAGGATTAATTTGGATCAAGTACAATGTACTGTTTTATTATTACATAGAAAAAATATATTGTTTTTTTAAAGAAATTTGGATTATTTGGATAAAATGGAGTCTATGGGAGATGGCCATTCCATAATTCACAGCTTTCTGGATAATGGGTTACTGGATAAAGGATCCCATACGTAGAATGGGTCAATAATGCTTTTCTTTTTGCAACCTATTAAGTCTTCTGACTCCTAAACCACTGCCAGGATTGCAGAATTAATGGGATACTAGCACCCTGTGTACAAACATTTTAGGAGCACTCTCTGCCGTAACAGTGCAATTTTATTTTACTATGGGGCAAAAACTCCCAGGCGTTAGCTCAGAACTAGCAACTTTCAAACAGAGTGCAAAGCCACTACAATTCCAAAGTGAAAAGCTACAAAACAGAAAATTATCTGATTGAAAATAAAAGAAAGATCAATTGCAAGCTACCTTCTTACAATACTATTGACTACAGAATCCTAAAGAGGAACTTTGTGGTTCACAACTCCTTTAAAAATGTTTGTTTTCCGAAGATACTTTCCCTTTAATAAACCACAAATAAAATGAAATGCATACTATTGAAATCTAATTTCAAAAGTAAAATTGTCTTTTTAATGTAATTGCGTATATTTAAACCTAAGGGTTCTAACGAATGTACACACAAACACAGTTTTTTTTCTCTTTTTTGTCCATGTACCCATCTCACCATGAAATATCTGTCACATTTACATATCACTACTGCCACCCACAAAGAGAAAAGGCATTAGACTACACAAATGGATTAGAGGAGAGACAAAGATTTTAATCAAGATATCTAATTTGTGAGGGCTTTTCAATCAGAAATACGTTGAGAATATGGCCTCCTGGGAAAAACTTTGATGAAAGAGATTCATCTAAACGATAAATTGGCATATTTGCATATTATTGACTCTATTGCTCCATAATCACATTGTACAATGTTTGTGATAGTCATGTTAACAATGAAAAAAAAAACAAATTGAATCTTGGGATGCTAGAAAGGCACATGAATAATCGACAGTGTCATAGACCTTGAGGTCTTAAAGGTCATTATGAAACTTAATGGGGCTAATTGTGTGTCTAATAGTAGATTTGTGCTTTTATTGCTCTATAATCCCCTGTATTAGGCAGCCTGTTTTGATGTATTTTCTATCTTAGCAATTAGGCTGTACTTTTACATATAGAATGTAGTTAGTAAAAAAATGTTTAGCCAGTCCATATATATATATATATATATATATATATATATATATATATATATATATATATATATATATATATAGGACTGCACTTGATACCGGCACTCATTTTATATACACTTTATATTTTAGTTTTTTTTTTCAGGGCATATATGGAGTCTTAAGAAATACTCTTTAAAGGTTCTAAAGTAATACAGGTATGAGACCTGTTATCCAGGATGTTTGGGACCTGGAGTTTTCCAGACAAGGGATCTTTCCTTAATTTGGATCTTCATACTTAAGTATACTTAAAAATCATTTGAACATTAAATAAATCCGCAGCAATCAGTATGGCTTTATGAAGGATAGGTCATGTCAGACAAATTTGATTGCTTTTTATGATGAGGTAAGTAAGATGCTGGACACTGGGGGGGCAGCAGATGTGATCTATTTGGATTTTGCCAAAGCGTTTTATACCGTGCCCCACAAACGACTGCTTTCTAAACTAAGGTCTGTTGGGCTTAAGTCGTTTGCACACGGATAGGAAACTGGCTACAGGATCGGGAGGGTGGTTGTTAATGGTACATTCTCTACTTGGTTCTACTACTCTAGGTTCTTAGTGGGGTCCCTCAGGGCTCAGTATTGGGTCCACTTTTATTTAACTTGCTCATTAATGACTTAGAGGAAGGTATTGTAAGTAATGTATCAGTGTTTGCAGATGACACAAAACTATCCAGCCCAATTAATTCCATCCAGGATGTGGCATCCTTGCAACACGATCTTGTCAAACTGGCAATCTGGGCAGCTGGGATGTAAAAATATCCAAGCCACTTATACCCTTAATGGGACTGCACTAGGCAAATCCATTATGGAAAAGGACCTTGTTGATAGTCCCTGTAGATGATAAACTTGGCTGTAGCAAGCAATGCCAGTCAGCAGCATCAAGGGCAAATAAGGTCTTGAGCTGTATTAAAAGGGGCATAGAGTCACAGGAGGAGGGGGTCAGTCTTCCACTGTATAGAGCACTTGTAAGGCCCCATCTAGAATATGCCGTACAGTTTTGGTCTCCAAAACTCAAACAGGACATTATTGTATTAGAGAGGGTACAGAGAAGGGCAACTAAGCTGGTAAAAGGTATTGAAAATCTTAGCTATGAGGAAAGACTGGCCAAATTGGGGATGTTCACGCTGGAGAAGAGGTGCTTAAGGGGTGATATGATAACTATGTATAAATATACAAGGGGATCATATAATAATCTCTCTAATGCTTTATTTACCAGTAGGTCTTTCCAGCTGACACAAGGTCTCCCATTCCGATTAGAAGAAAAGAGGTGCCGCTTAAATATTTGGAAGGGGTTTTTTACAGTGAGAGCTGTGAAGATGTGGAATTCTCTCCCTGAATCAGTTGTACAGACTGATACATTAGATAGCTTTAAGAAGGGGTTGGATGGCTTTTTAGCAAGTGAGGAAATACAGGGTTATGGGAGATAGCTCATAGGGACTAGTCCGATTGCCATTTTGGAGTCAGGAAGGAATTTTTTCCCCCTCTGAGGCAAATTGGAGAGGCTTCAGATGTTTTTTATTTGCCTTCTTCATGATTAGATTAAAAAAAAATGAAAAGGTTGAAATTGATGGACGTGTGTCTTTTTTCAACCTTACTTACTATGTTGCTATGTTACAATGTACAAGGTACTGTTTTATTATTACAGATAAAACGGATCAGATGTTTGTTCCCAAACTGCTGACCACTACATGCTACCTTCTTATTGGTTGCTATGAGCTACTAGACAAGTAGCAATCTTAGGGCCATTTGTTACATTACTTTTTGTATTTTTTTTTTAAGTCTCAAGGACCTGGATACTCCTTCAGAAGTAGTTGGGTATTTATTTGCAGGATTGATGTAAAGTCCTCAAGATGTCTCCGCTGATAGCTCAGCAATCATCATCACAGCCAAAAGAGCCAAGCAGCTAATCATTTCATCAGACAACACAGAGGCTGCAAATAACATTGTGGGAGTTGAATCTTGATATAGATATGGAAAGTGTTTTGCTGTTTATTTTGAAAATAATGGTGGCATGGACCCACAGAAGATGACAAAGTAAAGCAAAAGTCCTTGAAAAGGTTTTGCCAACCTTTAAAGAAGAACTAAAGCTTAAATAAAGAAGTAGGCTAGAGCTTTGTCTAGCAGTGATGGGCGAATTTTTCCCGTTTCGTCATGAATTCCGCTAATTTCCTGTGAAATTCGCAAAACTGGCGAAAAATTTTCGAAACAGCGAGCCGGCGTAGAAAACACTTTGATGCCAGCATCAAATTTTTTTTGACGTCACCAAATTTTCGCCAGCAAACTTATGCAGCAAATTCGCAAATTTATTTGCCGGCGGCAAAACTACCAAATTCGCCCTTGTTGAATAAATTCGCGCATCACTATTGTCTAGTGCTGAGGATTGTTTCACAAAGACATCAAGTACTACTTCTGGGTGTTGTGAATACTACATCTGAAATTTTTTGAGTAGCAAATTTGACATGTGATAAGTAGTTACATAGTTAAATTGGGTTGAAAAAAGACAAAAATAATTGGAAAGCCAATACCTTGTCTGCTACAAACGGATGAATCATAAACTTTATTCCATGGTGCTCACAACACTTCAATGTTCAAACGTTTCGGGACCGCATGGCCCTTCCTCAGTGATGGTCACTGAGGAAGGGCGATGCGGTCCCGAAATGTTTGAACATTGAAGTGTTGTGAGCACCATGGAATAAAGTTTGGGATTCACCCGTTTGTAGCAAACAAGGTATTGGCTTTCCAATTATTTTTGACTATTTCACTGGCGAGTGGCTAGGCCAGAGCCTCTACCCAATTCCCCTATCTGGACTTTAATGAAAAAAGACAAAGTTCATCAAGTTCAACCCCTCCAAATGAAAACCCAGCATCCATACATAGTGATGGGCGAATTTGCGCCGTTTCGCTTTGCCGGAAAATTCACGAATTTTGCATGAAATTTGAGAAACTTTGATAAATTTCACAAGACGGCAGTTTTTTACGCTGGCGTCCGTTTTTTTAGACGCCGGCAATTTTTTTTCGGGCGAATTTTCACGGGCATTTTGCGAATTTACTCGCTGGTGGCGAATTGCGCAAATTCGCCGTGAATTCGCCCATCACTATCCATACACATACCCCTCCCTACTTTTAATTAAATTCTATATACTGTGAGCAGGATCATATGAACAGACGGGTCTTGAACAGGGTAAAGTCCATTTATTGTTCACATATAAAGATTCTGTGAGCAAAGCAGCATAAAACAAAATAAAACAAAACAAAATCCTTGCCCCACTTGGGCTCTAACTAATACACAGAGTAGTTTCCCTCTCTACTACCGGTCCCCTACTGGGATTTCCGGTCAAACACAAACAGTATAACTCCCCAGAGTCACAGTACCTTTGCAAAGTCCTTTCCCTTTGGGGAAACAAACAGCCGCTTCCAATGGCCACACTCAGCTCCCAGCTTTCCTCAGTGTGTGTCTCAATCTTTCACTCTGAGCCCCAACCCTCTCTAGCAGCTAACTGATCTAGCCTGCTAATTATTCCCCAGGTGAGACTTTCTAGGGGAATTAACCCACTCAGAACTGCTGTGCATATGGGAGTAAGACATGAACCTAGGGGAAATATATCTTCCTTCACACTGTGCTCCAGTTACCGGTTCACAATACCCATACCTATACTAACTATAGAGCTTAGTATCACAATAGCCTTTGATATTATGTCTGTCCAAAAAATCATCCAAGCCATTCTTAAAGGCATTAACTGAATCAGCATCACAACATCACGCGGCAGTGCATTCCACAACCTCACTGTCCTGGCTGTGAAGAACCCCCTACGTTGCTTCAAATGAAAGTTCTTTTCTTCTAGTCTAAAGAGGTGGCCTCTGGTACGGTGATCCACTTTGGGGCATGTTTACTAACATTGGAGATAAATATCTGGAGAGATTTCTGGAGATGTTGCCCATGGCAACCAATCAGCAATTAGATTTAAACAGCCACAGCCAAGTTAGAAAACAAAAGCAAAGATCTGATTGGTTGCTATGGGCAACATCTCCAGAAATCTCTCCAGATATTTATCTCCAATGTTAGTAAACATGCCCCTTTATGGGTAAAACGGTCCCCTGCTATTTGTCTATATTGTCCTCTAATGTACTTGTAAAGTGTAATCATGTCCCCTCACAAGCGCCTTTCTTCCAGAGAAAACAACCTCAACCATGACAGTCTACCCACATAATTTAAGTCTTCCGTCCCTCTAACCAATATAGTTGCACGTCTCTGCACTCTCTCCAGCTCATTTATATCCCTCTTAAGGACTGGAGTCCAAAACTGAACTGCATACTCCAGATGAGGCCTTACCAGGGACCTATAAAGAGGCATTATTATGTTTTCATCCCTTGAGTTAATGTCATTTTTTATGCAAGACAGAACTTTATTTGCTTTAGTAGCCACAGAATGACACTGCCCAGAATTAGACAACGTACTAATTAGTACTCAAAGCATTTACTTTTAAATGCTTTGACTATTTATGAACACCATCTAATTTAGCGCCATTCAAAGTGGTTGTGAACTGTTTCATCAATAGAGTTTCATCTGTTTTCAAAGAACCACTAGCTCCCAAATTATTTGTGAGATCTAGTTCTCTGTGTGGAATCAGTGTAGTTAACTCTTCCTCCAACAGTAAAGATAGGGCCCTCCTGAGAGGAACACAAGAGTTTACAGTCCAGTCTACTACAGTATGTCCAAATAGCAATGCATCTGTGATTCCCTAGGTTAGAGTACTGCCACATGCTGAAAATCTTGAATACACTGTAGCCTGTTCCTCACTGAAGCAACTGTCATATGATGCCATGTCAGGACACTGTCCTCAAACGATGCCCAGTTTCCTACTACCGTCTTGCCTTGTAACCTGAACTTGCATGGCGTTATTTCTTACAAAAGGTACTGGTGAATGAGAAATTACAATGGACAGAAATATAGATGGAACAGATCATTTACATTGAAGAGGCTTTTATGAGTGGGAGAATGTTTTGGTTTATTATATGAAAATTCAACTAAAGGTAGTAAGAAAAGCATCTGTCCTGACTTGTTGTTTTTATAGCACTCTTCAAGGACCCGATTTATTCTTTCACTCTGTCTGTTAGATAGTGGGCGATAAGTAGATGAAAGACTTGGTTATTCTTCTTTGACTTACATAAAGTGGTTCTTAGCAGAATTTAAATTCAAATGATAATACCCTGCCAATGAATGCATCAGGTTAAGTGCAGAGTGATACAGACAGACTGGAAACCCAGGGACAGTTCTGGATAGAAAAATGAATTGTTTTCACGATATCTTTGTCAGAGAGGGCATTTTGCTATAAAAAATAAAACACTGTAAAGGACATGACAATTTGGGTCCAGTTTCCAATTCTCTTCTCAAACACAACATAAAAAATCAAGAAGGCAATAAATAAATAAAGATGAGGTATTAAATCCCTACTATCAGGATCTTTCCATAGAATTCTAGTTGTTCTTCTTCACTTTTATTGGTAACCTGATGCATTTTCAAAGTGAATATAAAAGTAATTCTGTGTTGAAGTCGTTTTTTAGTGTTTACTCAAAACAAAAGCACTGGAATAGAAGTCGAACATGTCTATGTAGGTTCTCCTTCATTCAGATAATTTCATAGAATATCTAGTAGTACATATATGGGGCCTATTATCCAAAATGCTAGGGACCAGGGGTTTTCCAGATAAGGGATCTTTCTGTAATTTGGATTATCATACTTTATGTTTACTCAAAATCATTTACACATTCAATGAACCTAATAGGTTGTTTTGCCACCAATATGGATTCCAGCAGCTTATTTACCATTAAGTACAAGGCATTGATTCATTATTACAGAGAAAAAGGAAATCATTTTTTTTAAAAAAAAACTTTGTTTTAAAATGGATTCTATAGGAGATGACCTGCTGGTAATTCAGAGCTTTCCGGATACGAGATACCATGCCTGTAATAAATCAAAAACAACAAGACTATATTTTATATTGGCATGTGGATCTTCCTCTTGGATTAGGATCAGAAAAACAAAATATGCTTTTGAAGAAACTCAGTATACAGGATAAACCCATCTTATGTTATTATTTATCAAGTGCAAAAGATAAACAAATGTTCAGCATTTCCTCTGAGGCATAAATAATCCAATCCAGCAAATTTTTACATCAAGTGCTGTAAAAATATATTGATTTTTATTCCTACAACCATTTGTCAGAGGAATACACAGCAATGCAAATTATTGATTTTAATCTTAGCTGATACCATGCACTGCATTACTGACTTCCACTATTATGGCAATATTGTACTGTCTGAGGTCTGTACACTAATAATCCACACATGCTGCTTATGGGCAGCAACCTTTGCCTGTGTTGTATTTCATTTTTTATCCCACCAGATGTTTGTTTTATGATTTGAATTGATCAACTGCCTATGACTTTTCCACATAATGCCACATGTTCCCCACTTACCTGATTTGTTTAATGAAAAACATAAATCTGTTTGATTGAGCAAAGTGGCAAATAATACATGATGTCAAAAAGGACACACGCAATCACACCGCATTGTTTGTGTGCCCAGGGAGTTGGCAGTGCACAACAAGTATTTAGATAAGACAAAATACATCATGTATATACACGGGCTTGAACAGCAAGCACACCAAACAATGGCAAGAGCATAAAAAGGAGCATTAGATGGAGGTAATTGGAAGAGTTGGTCAGAAATATTAGTTATATCTGTTTGCTCACTTGCATTAGCAAGAAAAGAAAACTAAAAATCCAAAAGAAGTGTATGTTTTGTTAAAGGGATTCTGTCATGATTTTTATGGTGTAGTTTTTATTTCTACATTATACTGTTTTCATTGCAAATAATTCACTCAACCATGTAAAATGTTATTCCCGAACCAACAAGTAAATGTTTTAACTGTAATATTGGTGTGTAGACAGCCATATCAGGTTATATTCCCCGGCCATGTGCTTTCAAAAAGAGCCAGTGCTTCACAATGCAACTACTTTCAGATAAGCTATTGTTTCTACTACTCAACTGAGGAGTCATGGCTTGGGTTAGCTGGATTTGGGTTTTTACTATTGAGAACATATCTACCAGTGGGAAGGAGCATTTTTTAGTAATGCAGGAGTTATCTGGCTACCTTCCCATTGTTTTGTTGATTAGCTGCTGGGGGGGCGAGGGAGGGGGTGATATCACTCAAATTTGCAGTACAGCGGAGGTGCCCAAAAGGTAGATCGGTAGACCTTTAGCTGGTGATCATGCTTTTCATTTAGATATTTATTATGTGAAGATTACATAAGAAATAGTTGTTTAATAATATAGCAATATAAATTGTCTCATAAATCAATATAATATTTAAGTAATATTTTTCATGGAACAGAATGCTAACAATTTTAATATGGGACAACATCACCATAAGTAGACCCCGCATTAGCAAAGTATGGGCACTTCTGCACTACAGCATTAAAGACATACTGATGTTTATGGGTGCACAAGTCACACTGCTGAGGGCACCAGGGAAACTAACAACATATCTAGGCTCATGTCATATTTCAAAATTAAATATATGAAATTCAAAGTTAAATATAAAAAATCTGTTTGCTTTTTTAAAAAATAGATTTCAATGCAAGATCCTGCTGGAGCAGCACTATTAACTGATGCATTTGTTTAGAAAACACTTTTTCAAATAAAAGAATACATTTAAGTGTTATGGTGTAAGTAATGTGTTTGGTAGTGTTGCTCTGTTTGAGTTCTGAGCAGTCCTTGTTGGCAAATGAGTGAAATATTTCACCAGGCATGGATTTGTGGGAAAATATTGCTGCAAAAAATGTGGCAACAAAATACTCATTGATTCCGATGAATTTTTCGTGGAAAAGACACAGCAAAAAGTCCATTGACTCAAATTATTTTGAGCAGAAAAAGGGGATACTGACTTTAATGTGACTCATAACTTTTCACTGCTTTATGAGTTTTCGAGAAGTGTAGTGAAGAGTAGATGAAGTGTAGTCTAAATTCTGTATGTGGCAGATTTATTAATATCTTGCCAATCGGTGTTCAGGCAAAAGTTTGCGGAAAGAACAATGAGTTCCTGAAGTGGCTTCCTGCAATTGATTGATCAATTGGAACAGTTAAAAAAATGTCTCCAGCAGTACCAACTGCAATTATAAAAATATTCTTTATTAACTGCTTTTATCGTTTTGTCACCAGAGTTGCTAAAAACATAATGTTACCTTATGGTTAACTTCAAATGTCATAGGCATTTTTTGAAATTCTAGTTTGTGTTCCTTATCCTACAAATTATCCAGATCAGTACCCTCCAATATAGTGTAGAAGAATATTAATAGTTCATACAGTGGAATGTATCTTCAAAATCCTGTAGCATACTATGATGTCATGATGATGTAGAAAAATAAATAGATTTGTATATTAGGGAACTGTAGCACATTGCTCCGTGTGTCTGGTATATTAATGGGTTATTTAATGGTATTTATTTCCAGTGAATAGTTCTACCAACACATCCCTAAAACTGAATTTGTGGATAGGGATGGACCCAAACAAAACTTCCAAACTGATGCATTTAATTGTAAAACACACAGAATTCCTAAGTAATACATTTCCAGGATAAAGCAGCTGTCGCCCATAGGCCCCTGCCATCATCTTGTTGTGGCAGCCCCCCTCACATTCACACGTATGCACATAGTGATGGGTGAATTTATTCGGCAGGTGCGAATTCGCGTGATTTGCCGCCGGTGAATAAATTTGCGACGAAAGTTTGCTGCCGTCAAAAATTTTTTTCGGCCACGTCCAAAAAAACGGACGCCACCATTAAAAACGGGCATCGGCGTCAAAAACCAGCGTCGGCGTCAAAAAACGGGCGTCAGTGTAAAAAAAATGGACGCCGGCGTCAAAAACGAGACACCGGCGCAGTTTAGCGAATTTTTCGCAGTTTCGAGCAAATTCGCCCATCACTACACATAGGCTAAAAGATTTTGTGCAAGAGATTTAGAAAACAAATCAAATCACCTGCTTATTCCCAGTTCTTCAAACCCAATTTAGATGTGGCAGGATGGCATGCCGCACCTAAAATCTTGCCGCCCTAGGCCCGAGACTTTGTGGCCTTTCCACAAATCCAGGACTATAAACCATGCCTAAAATAACAAAAATGATTGTACCTTCATGACTCGTGTATTTTAGGGTAAGTATATACAATCTAATAATTAGCAGTTTAGCTCATAAATTTGCTTTTCTGTAGATTTCTGTTCTGCTTATTCTGTCTGCAAAAATTAATGTAAAGTCATTTTAAACAAATAGTCCTCATACATTTCTGAATTTAAGAGGAAAAACAAGAGAATTATTCATTCTGCAAATACATTGTTTTTCCTCTTACATATGATAGAGAATTAAGAGAATTATTTATTCTGCAAATACATTAATTCTCTATCATATGTAAGAAAAAAAACGAGGTAGAAGATTTGAGCTCATGTTTTGTTGTGGGGAAAAACAGTGACACACAAAAGAAGATCACATTATTCCATACATTTTCAATGTGGTTGATAATCTCGATTGTATTAATAAACTAAAAAAAAAATAAAGCTGCTTAAAAACTTTAGAGACAATAGGGCTCATTTATGCCCACAAACACAGTGGGCAACTTGTGAGTTAGCCTACAGTTAGTTATGCCTAAAACAATATTCAATTCGAAAAAACAATTCGCTAGCGATGGCTTTGCAACACTTCGCCAGGCGTAAATTCGCCTGGACAATGTTAATTCACCAAGATCCGAAGTTGCACACAGGGTTCCGAAAACTGGCGAAATTACGCCAGCAAAATTATGCTCAACCGTTCTTAGTTACGCTAGCGTTGGCTAATTAGCATACGGCATGTAGTTAAAGTACAATGGCCGTATCTGCTGCAGCAAATACATTACACTTTAATAAAATGATATAGAGTTGTTATAATGCCCTACACATTTGCCCACAGTATAGTTTAGGTGCCATATGTTAGCAAATGTAGGGGGGAAGAAGGGTACCCCAAAAATCGATCTTTTTCAGTCTATCACCCTTTAAATAGGAAAAAACGCCAGCGTTTTTTGGGACTTAGAAAAAATTTCAACTTTCAACAATTTCAACAATATTCAGTGCAACTGCATGTGCATTGTGTGGGGAAAAAAAATGGAGAATGTTCTAGAAATTGGACATTGTTCACTGCATCTTAGTTAGTAAATGCACCCTATTTTCCATTCTGCTACTTGTAGAGTTTTTGGGTATATTTTACTTTTTTAAAAATCATTTTTGCGTATATTAGCATTCACATTTTTTCACCAAGGGGCAGATTTATCAAGGGTCGAATTTCGAAGGAAAAAATACTTCGAAATTCGAGCATCGAATTTAAATACTTCAAAATTCGAATATTGAATTCAAACTTTTTTCATTGAATTTGGGTATTCTGCGGTCGAAATTAAATCCTTGGAATCAAACGATTCAAAGTTTTTTATCGTATGCTCGAACGGTTTTACTTTGACCTCAAAAAACTTAGGCTAACATAGCACTTCAGCAGGTTTCATTCGAAGTCGAAGACAGTACTTCGATTATCGAATGGTCGAATATTCAAACGATTTTACTTCGAAACAAATTCGAAGTTGAAGTCGAAGTCGTAGTATCCTATTCGATGGTCGAAGTATCCAAAAAATTACTTTGAATTTTTTTATTTTGAAAATTCCCTCGAAATTCACTTCGACCCTTGATAAATCTGCCCCCAAATACAATGTTTTAGGAGGCGTGTAACCCTGTCTCTTCCTCATTTGTATTACACGCATTTTTAGCATGATAGCATGCAAGAATAGTGATAGGAACCTGTTGCGAAACGCCAAAAAAATTGTGAAATGTTTTCCATGCAGACTGCATTGAAGTCAATGGGTATTTTTTCCCTGCATGTTTTTTTTTTTTCTTTTCCACAAAATACTTTGAAGTCAATGGGCATTTTTGCTACATATTTTCCTGCAAAATATATGGTCTTTGAATGGTCTTTATGAGTGTTTATTATAGTTTTATTATGCAGTGGCTTAACTATCGGGGTTGCCCACACCCCCTTGGGCCTGCTAGAGCCATGACAAAGGTAAATCACAGGGTGGGAATTTTTGCGCTAACACGCGCAGCACAAGGGAGTCCAGCGGGGGCCTGGGAGCACATCCTGCACACGGGTCTGAGTTAATTGTGTTACTATCTTTGCGTTTTATTTGGTGGTGGAATTTTGACATGGTTTCACAAAAAAACCCAGAATTTTGACATAAATCCATGTCTGCTGAAACATTTCACTCATCACTATGCAAGAGCATATCACCATCTTGCATTTGAAGATAATGATGAGTTTTAATCTCCTCAGCTATAGCTGAGTATTGTGCTAAAATATGAAAAGAGAATGAAACGATGGAGCATTTGTTACTATGATGTGAAACATGGAAATGTTCCTTCCCCGCTAATGCTGCCAGGCTTGTAATTTGACACCTCGACAACAAAGAACAGATCAAACTACTGTATTTTGATAAAATGGCAGGAACAGAAAACGCTGTTCCTAGATCTTTTGCCAAATTTGAATTGATGTATCATCTCTTAAAACAATTTGTTTATGTAATTGTACTTGTTCTGGAAACCCTGAGCTTTGTTCTTTATTAGAAGTGCAGCAAAATTTCTGTGTAAATGTCTATTACAGTTAATACACAATGATGGAAAGAAATACTTGGACTGCTTTAAAAGTATTCTCACATACATTGGCATGAGAAAACTCAATGTTAAAAATGTACCTGAAAAGTACAAAATTGCAGCCAGCCATATTGTGTAACACAAAGGCCACACACTGCCTTTTAAGCTCCTCCAGTTCTTCAGTAGTCGCAGCTGAACAAGCTGAGATATGAAAATTAGGAGTACACATGGACACAAACTTGCATTGACCCTGAACGTATGTAATTTTTATTTCTCACTGTAGTGTAATTGGTTTGGAGAAGCAGCCTGTTGTCAGTTTAGTGATTATTAATAACACACTTACCAGCTGTTGAATTCATACATTATGGGGCAGAATTACTTAAGAGCAAAGTGGCTAAGGCTAGCGACTTTTTGCCAGCGTTGCCACCCGCAGGGATATATCCAATTTACTAACAGGCGCAGGCGCCAATTCGCTAGCGAAATAGACCTTCAATATAGGTCATTCGCACTCTATCGCCAGGCAACTTTTCGCTATGCAGAAATGAACGCTAGCGCATCTTCGCTTTGACATGCTGTCATGAAAAGTCGCCAGCGTTGGGCGCCCAGGAAGAAACCCAGGACAAAACTCAGCATATAAGTGAATTGGCTAAGGTTTGCAATGGGTGCGAAACGGATGCTGGTGAAAATTCGCCAGTTAGTAAATCTGCCCCTAGATATTTACAATGGGAATGAAGAGGAAGTATTGTACATTGATAGAGTTGTGGTGCTGAAGATGTGATGAGAAATAGGCAGATCAGCTCCTTGAATGTTGTGCACCTAAAAGGGAACATATACAATCCATAGTGATCAATAAATGTTACAATTGTGTCCCTGGGTTAGACAGAGCCTGACACTAGTGATGAACAAATTTGGCCCGCTTCACTAAAAATTTTGCGAAACTGCAAAACATTTGCAAAACGCCAAAAATTTGCAAAAAGCATTAAAGTCTACACGCAACTTTTTTGTCGCTGTAACTTTCTTGTAGCAAAATATATTAGAGTTACAGCAAAGAAAGCAATTCAAATACATAAATTAGTCACCCAATGGGGTATATTTATAAAAGGGTGAAGTTAGAGATTGCCACAGTCCTCTAGAGTGAAATTCTGCCTCTCTCCATTGATTTCTATGGGATTTTGAAAGGCGTATTTATCAGAGGATGAACTTTCACTTTCACCCATTGATAAATACTCTTTTAAATATCCCAAAGAAATGAATGGAGTGTGGCGAAATTTCACTCTGGAGGACTGTGGCGATCTCTTACTTTACTCTTTGATAAATATACACCATTGGGTGACTTTTTGCTGCAACTTTTTTTGTAGCAAAATACTATATTGTATAGTCTATGGGTGATTTTTTTGCATCTAAGTCAACGGCCGTTTTTTCTCATTCCAAATGTATTGAAGTGAATGGGTGGTTGCATTTTTTCTTGGCAAAATCTTTTTTCTGCAAATTTTTGTCACAGTTTTAGGAAAAATCCGCCTATGGTGAAAAGCAGGATTTTGTTGTAAATCCATGTGTGGTGACGGGTCTTCAAAAGTCTCCATGTGAGAAGAAGCTTGCATTGCCATTATCGCAGTCAACTACATTTTGGTGACTTTATTATGGCTGCTTATCTGATACCGGCACTTATTTCACATTTTTTCCATATAAATACTGTATATGTTATTTTAGTTTTATATCTGTGGGTTTTTTCATTGATGAAAGTTAAAGTTGTTTTATTTTTGAGCAAGCCTTTCAGTCCATACTTCTATAGATACTTCAATCATTGAAGACTCTACTTTTTAAATGCCAGCTCTTTTTTAGACCTTGTAAACCTCAGTTCTTGCAAAGTTTTTTGAGTTTTTAAATATATTTCCTATTACACAGCGGTAGGGTAGTAATTTACCAAAAAAAAATTTTTTACACTTATGTTTTACATTTACTAAAGAGTAAGTGCGGGCACAGGTATGGGACCTGTTATCCAGAATGCTCGGGACCTGTGTTTTCCAGATAAGAGATCTTTTTGGAATTGGATCTCAATACCTTAATTCTACTAAAAAAATTTTTAAACATTAATTAAACCCAATAGGCTGGATTGCCTGCAATTAGGATTAATTGTATATTATCTGGGAAAAAGGACAAGATTATGAATCACTAATTTAAGTAATTAAGTAAAATGATATCCTGATTTTGTTTTTTTGTTCAGTGTCTCTGAGCAAACGAGAAGGGAGAAATTGTGTTTTAAATATTTCGTAATAATGGTGTTTACAAAAGCATTAATCATTGGTACTGTATAAAACGTAAACTGCATATTCGCCATGCAATACCGACATTATAGCAGAAGCTTTTTGTAGACAAAAGACAAAATCACTTTGTTTTAATTGAATCATCTGCGATTTTGACGCCAACACAAAAATTGTATTTTCCAAGAGGTAAACACTGTTGCTTGTAACACTGAACTTTATGATATATATATATATATATATATATATATATATATATACAATATTTAATTTATGATGGGATATAAAAACCGTACTTACATGGGGTCAAACTTATGTTGATTTCACAAATCTTAGCATACATGTGTGCTCGAAGGCATATAAGGGTACTCTGACAATACACGATCATATTTCATTACTAAACCCCCATGGAAATTAAAATAACACTGTACACTGCAAAAATGACACAGCTGTCCCATTCCTGATCCCAAATAATACAGCCATCTGCACAGCCCTGGCTGAAACAGTTTTAACACATTTGTTACACAGATAGTATTATAACATTACATTTCAGTTGGGCTGGGGATACTGAGAACAGTGGATATACGGAAAAGACCATTCTTAGTTTGCAAGCCTGAAATCAATTTTGCATAGCATATTTGTTTCATTGTATTACTAGAAGTTGCATCTCAAAAGATAATACTGGACATTGTTAAACTAAGATCATACTTGTAATAAGACCATGCAAAGCAGGCAAGGCCATCTATAAAATATCAACTTCAGCTATAAGTTCTTTTAATAGTGCCAGTATCTTCAATGCTTTCAACTGCTTCTCATGATTTTAATTTGAGCCTCAATTACAGGTATGGGACCTGTTTCCCAGAATGCTTGGGGTTTTCTGGATAACTGATCTTTCTGTAATTTGGATCTTCATACCTTAAGTCTACTAGAAATAATGTAAACAATAAATAAACCCAATAGGCTGCTTTTGCTTCCAGTCAGGATTAATTATATCTTAGTTTGGATCAAGTACAATGTACTATTTTATTATTACAGATAAAATTGAAATAATTTCTAAAGATTCAGAACTTATTACAGAGGAAGACTTTGATTTTACTAAAACTGTATGATTGGGGGTTTGCAATAGGAGCCAAGAAAGGGATTAAACTCAATTACATACAAGACTCGTTCAGGGCATAGAAAAATGTTTGGCGTAAATCCCTGAGATGTGTGATGTGAGCAATTTACATGTCACAGAGTCTAGGCCTCAGAATTTAAATAACAACTGAGGTCATCTGTGAGTTGAAAGGGAACTGAGCAAAGGTTAAAGATAAAAGTGGAGAAACATGTAATGCCTACATTCTTTTGATACCAGTCTGTATTCCCTACTCAGAACCTTTAGCTGGTTAAAGGCCATATAGATAGAAGGGATGCACCCAATCCACAAATCCTTTGCATATGCCAGTTAGGATCTGGAAAGGAAAAAGTAGGAAAATGTTTTTTCTACTTCCTAGGTTTGTAACGAAAAGTCACGTGATTTCCCTTCCCACCCCAAATTGACACATGCAAATTAGGAGTCGGTTCGGCCAGGCACAGGGATTCGGTGAATCCTACTGAAAAAGGCCGAATCCTGGACTCGTGCATCCCTAATAGATAGTAGTGCAATGAATAAAAGAGATGCAGTTAATTCCATTCTATATCTTTCAGAGATTAAGAGAGAGTCAGTAGAACGATGACATGTTATTCAGTGTGAGGAGTGTGGTATTTGCAGGGAAGCTATTAGTGATGTGCGGGCCGACCCGATACCCGCGGGACCCGGGTTGAGCTCTTCTCCTGTTCTCCCCACCTTCAAATGCCGGCTTCCGACTTCCGGTTTAATAGTCTCGTCTCTGCTCGCCCCACCCCTTTTGTGACGTCATTGTGACATCATAGGTGCGGGTATATAAAAGGACCACGGAAGCAGGAGTGCAGACGGGCACCGGCTGGAGCAGGGTGCCCCACCAAGGACAATATAGTATAATATAGGCTCCCAGGCAACACTTGGCTAACTAGAAGTACTCCAGTGGGTAAAGCCCAGGGTAATGAAACATTCATTGAAAGCAAACAATATAAGAAGCGAGAAGAAGCTATGGCGATTTTCAGTATTATACATTTTGCAGAACTAAAACACGGAGCATTACCTCAGCAAGCTTATTTGATGTAGGCATGTTAGGAGTTACAGTTTGTCAACATCTGCAATGTCAAACGTTCCAATGCAAATGGAAACGAAATGAGAGTGAAACAATTTTATTTTGAATCTTTTAATAAAACAATATTACGCTATAGAAGCGTTTGTTTTCTATGTTGGAGCACATGAAGTGACGGAGGAGGAGGAGGGGAATTTAAAGACTATTATACGCATTTAGAGAATTATCTTGCAAGTAGGCATTTCAGCTAAGTCTGGTGGAGGCTTCTGGAGTGAGCACATATGCATGCCTGAAAAATTTGAAGGTGTCTTTCTAAACGGGAACACCGTTCATCACCGTTAACCCACTTCAACACAGGGTGTCCAATTTGGAAAATTCGAATCTACTACTATATTTGCGTTTTTGTTATTTTTTTCTTTTTTTATCCGTTACCTTAGGCGCTGATCCTTTTTTATTCATGGAACATTTTTACAGCCGAGAGACTGGAAATGGACCAGCAGGAGTTAACTAAACTAAAAGGACTAACTTTATTCCTCCCCCGCCTTATATAATGTCAAAGGTTGCCTATCCCTGTCCTAAAACATCTATTGTTCATAAGAGAACACTTATACAAATATTTTTTTATGGGAGCCCATCCTGCATACTTACACTGTTGACCACCAGGCAGTGATTTTACTCCCACACAGAGCTCAGAACATTACATTGCTACAGGTAGCACACATTTCTACTTGCATTTCCTCTGAAATGATGTTAAATATTTAGCAGGTATGGCATCTGGATTTCCTTTTTCTCTGTAATAATAAAAGAGTGTCTTGAACAGGTATAGGTGTAGTTGATCCACGAACTCCTGTTTTTGTCATACACTGCACTGGTGGTACAGGCTTTCCGATTACCTGGCTTGGTTATGTTAATACTGTAAAATATTAGGGATGCACCGAATCCACTATTTTGGAGTCAGATGAATCCCTGAATCCTTGGTGAAAGATTCGGCCCAATACCGAACCGAATCTTAATTTGCATATGCAAATTAGGGGCAGAAAAGGAAAAAGTGAAAAAAAATCTTCTTTTGTGCCGAAAATTTGTGATTTCCCTACCTGCCCCTAATTTACATATGCAAATTAAGATTCGGATTTGGTTCGGTCAGGCACAAGGATTCGGCCGAATCTGAATCCTGCTCAAAAAGGCTGAATCCCGAACCGAATCCTGGATTCGGTGCATCCCTATAAAATATATACGGAGCTGCACACACTCATCTTATGCAGTTCGGGAGCTTACCCCATTTATTGTATCACCAAAGTATCAATGTTTTGAGGGTGTACCCCCCCCCAGAAACGTCAAGCTTTAGGGGAGTGTACTTTCACAATATCAGTGGCTCCTTTAAAAAAAGATCTTTAAGACATTAAATACAAGGCTCCCTTGTTGAGCAACATTGCCACATTGTGCCTGTGATTTTGTTAAATTATTGCTCTTCTCCTTTAAATTCAAGTTATTTTTATTAGAGTCCACCATATCCAGTATTTGCTTTAGCGTTTCAATGAATCCTTTAACTTTTTTATGTGCATCGGGAACCACACCGGGGATTGCACAAGATTTCAAATTTCCTGTGCGAATCCTATTTCTTTAGGGAGAGGCCAATACGTGGGTTATGGGGAGAAAGAGGTGGGCACAGGTACTGGGAGGTTTGAGTGAATATGCACTCATGGGGGGTCGGGTTAGAAAGAGATCACAGGCCACCCTACCTAGTATGTTATATTAGTTTTTTTAGTATAACATACTAAAAAATGTTTAGCATGTTATAGAATGGCTAATACTAAGCAACTTTTCCGTTGGCCTTAATTTTAGCTTTTTTATAGTTCTTGAATTATTTGCCTATTTGTGACTCTTTCCAGCTTTCAAATGAGAGTTACTGACCCCATCTAAAAACACATTTTCTTCTACGTCCCTCCATTGGCATTGCTCCTCCCAGAGTTGGAGGTAGGACCTTAACATAGCCAATCAAAATGAATCATGACCTATAAGACCACATGACTTCCTCCTCAACACAGTTATTTTTTGTCCTACTGGACAGGGAGGTAGGATCTCCCGCCTCACTCTTTTTATTTTTTGGTGAATTTTGAGAGAAATCAACACAGTTTTTGTTTTTTCTTTTGTATTATTTGTATATTTTTTACCTCTGTGTGGACACAGAGGGATGATTCCCAGGTAATGAAGAATAATTTACCTGATGCCTCAAGATGCATAATCTGTAAATTATCGCTTATTAGGAAGATATGCAGGTGTGGGCACACCCATGGTCCTAAAATAGCCCCCTGCTATATGCCTAGCGAGGCACAAGATTCAATCTAGTGCTTTTTGGGAAGAGACAGTTGTGAGCTTCCCACATTGTTACATGTGAGCTTTTTGGACTCCCCTTGTCTTTTGAGTTACGTGAGGCGTTACAGAACTTTACAGAACTTCTGCAAAGGGCCATGGGTATGCATATGGGCTAGTTATAACAGTATGAAGCTGGTGAGTATGATTCTTCCGTATCCACTGTGTGATTTTAAAATGCTCAGTGCACTGGGAAGTCTGCATGCTAATTAGCTAATTATGTCCCTCAGCTGAGAGTTATCAGGACTTTGGCTGGAGTTTCCATCCAGCTAATTAGTCACTATCTGATAAGGTGCAGGTGTGCCTTTAGGCCACGTTGCTATTGATGTTTAATATTTTAAGCTTTGTATGGGTGAACCTGCATCTTCTGTGCAGACACAGAAGTTATATTGGTTCATTTTACTAAGGCACCTCCAGGAATGGCTAGAGTTTGCACTGCTCAAACAGTATGGCACCTCCTACCTTTCTTTTGAGTCTGCTCTTAACAAGCAGTGTTCCACCTGACTGGATATTCATGTGGACAAGCCTGAGCTATCTTGTAAGCTGCTTGTGTTCCTTTGACTTCTTGTATTATATGAAGTCTAATGTTGTGAGCTGGTGTCCTGCAAGATGCAGTATTGACTTTCAGTACTGGCTGGTGAATCTCTCTGCTGAAGCAGTGTGGTACCTGAATCCGGTGAGTATGATTTATCAGTATCCATGGTGTGTTTGAAACATTCATTACACTGGGAAGTCTGCATGTTAATAAGCTAATTATGTCCATCAAGGGTTCTAGTTGAAGTTTCCATCCTGCGGACTAGTCGGTGCTATCAGGTAAGGTGCAGACTCCTCTGAGCCTCTTTGCTATTGTTGTTTCTATTGTCCTCTGTGCAGACACAGAGGTTATATTTGCCTTTTATTACACAGGGTGCTTGCAGGGTTGGCTGGAGTCTTGCATTGCTGATGCAGTATGGTAGACCCTTCCTTCCTTACAATGAGTCTGCTCAGTGCTGTAACCTGATGTCATTGGGCCCCACAGCAAATTCATTTTAGGGCCCCTAACATATTCAGAGGTTGTGCTGTTTTACCAATATTTATTGAAATTGCTCCGTATTTGGGCCTCATGGGGTCCCTATACCTTTTGGGCCCACCTGAAGCTGCAGGGTCTGCTTCCACTGTGGTTACGCCCCCTGAGTCTGCTCCTAAGAAGCAGCCTGCCACCAAAGATCTGACTGGATTATTCCTACTGTCTAGGGTTTGTTCAGCTGTAGCAGCATTGTTATTAAACTGACACTGATGAGTGAGTGTCTGTGGTGGGTAAATAAGATTGTTAGCTCTACTGAGACAGGGACTATTATTTTGCCTAATTAGTCTCCACCATATAGGTCGACAGTAAAAATACATTGTTACCTCAAATGTATTTTATAGGTCAACGCAAATTAAAACTCCTACCCGGCATACAAATCAGAATATCTATGCAATCCTTATGTATGAATGGTGCCTCCCTCTATATGTAGGCCAGCATGTCTATAATATTTAGCAAATATGACTGGATTCATTCAAATTGAATTTCTTGTATAACATCAAAACCAGCTACAGTCCAATCTCCGTTTGATTCAGGGATTACCATACAGCAAACCCTGATTATTGTGTCAAAGTACAATTTGTGCCTCACGTATACATTATCCGGGTGTTTGTGTGAGACTGCTGTAAATAATTCAATGTGTCTGTGAGAGAATTGAATTTTTGTAAGGCAATGTGTGCTTTGGATGTTGTTAATTTCACAGGGTGGGGGCTGTAAGAAAACACAGACCAGCTGTGGTGAAGAAACAGAACACATAAAACTCAAGTTATTGTTAACATATGGATCTATACACTAAAACCACCAATCTTACCATGGCTACAGCACATTGCTGGAAAAAAAAATCCTGTATACTTTTGTTTTCCAAGCATGTCATAATAAAAGATTAATGGTTTAAAATTTTAGCAATATAAGTCTTGCCGCAGTGCATATTTCCTTTCCTCCCCTAAACATCCTGAGAAAATCGTTGATCAGATTCTGAGGGTTGTAACACAGGGCCGAGCAATTATGTTCCCACTGGGGCCTTTTTGGTAAAGTGTCATATTTCTGTTTTAATCTATGTGTTAATCTATCGCTATTCACCATGTATTGTGTTGTGTATAAACACCATTCTCACAGGGACGTATATACTTTATTTATATATATTTATATACAGTATAGATAAAAAAACAATAAAGTATGGTTAAAAAGGACTTTTTTTCTTAACATTTTGCTCATGATAACAATTTGTTGCTAGGGGAGGATTGCATTAGATATATTTTACGGAGTTATGTTCAGTCAGACTTCCACAGGTCAAGTTCATTGTGGGACTGCGGGTCATGTTAAAGGGAACTCATACAATCGGATTGATGGTTTACATCATGATAAGAGACATATTAAATAATCTGACTAAACTGTCATATACGTACAAGTATGAGACCTGATATCCAGGACCTGGGGTTTTCTGGATCTATTTCCGTAATTTGCATCCCCATACCTTGTCTACTAAAAAATCATTTAACTTTAAAATAAATCCAATAGGATTGTTTTGACACCAATAATCATAAATGATATCTTAGTTGGGACCAAGTACAATGTACTGTTTTGTTATTATAGAGAAAAAGGATATTCTTTTTTAAAAATTGAATTATTTGATTAAAGTGGAGTCTATGGGAGATGATCTTTCTGTATAGCGAGCTTTCTGGGTAACGGTTTAACAGATTCTATGCCTATACATTTATATAAGTAAATATTGCCCTTGCACATTTTTTTTACTAGGGATAAGTAATTAGAGATGGCGCGAACTGTTCGCCGGCGAACTTGTTCGCGCGAACATCGGGTGTTCGCGCTCGCCGGAAGTTCGCGAACGGCGCGCGACGTTCGCCATTTTGGGTTCGCCATTGTTGGCGCTTTTTTTTGCCCTCTCACCCCAGACCAGCAGGTACATGGCAGCCAATCAGGAAGCTCTCCCCTGGACCACTCCCCTTCCCTATAAAAACCGAAGCCCTGCAGCGTTTTTTTCACTCTGCCTGTGTGTGCTGAAGAGATAGTGTAGGGAGAGAGCTGCTGCCTGTTAGTGATTTCAGGGACAGTTGAAAGTTTGCTGGCTAGTAATCGTTTTGATACTGCTCTGTTATTGGAGGGACAGAAGTCTGCAGGGGTTTGAGGGACATTTAAGCTTAGGTAGCTTTGCTGGCTAGTAATCTACCTTCTACTGCAGTGCTCTGTATGTAGCTGCAGTGGGCAGCTGTCCTGCTTCTGATCTCATCTGCTGACTGCTGCAATAACAGTAGTCCTTGTAAGGACTGCTTTTATTTATTTTTTTGTTGTTTTACTACTACTACTACTACTACTACTACTACTACTACTACTATAAGAGCCCAGTGCTATTAGTCTAGCAGTGTTGGGGAGTGGGACTGGTGTGCTAATCTGCTGCTCCTAGTAGTTCAGCAGCACCAACTGTAATTTTTTTTTTTTAATATTCATTTTTTTTTTATTTTACTTTTTTTTATTTTACTACCGCTGTAGTAGTGTATAAGTTGACCTTTTAGGCATTATTTGCCCTGTAGGCATTTTTTGCCCAGTGTGTTATTCAACCAACAGCCATCTAGCTGTGTGACCTTGTTCACATTCTGTCTAAATATCCATAATATTACCGTCTCCAGAAAAAACACCGGAGTGACTTTTTTCAAGCAGCCATAATAAATTTTACGTAATCCGTATCCATCGCTGTAGTAGTGTATAAGTTGACCTTTTAGGCATTATTTGCCCTGTAGGCATTTTTTGCCCAGTGTGTTATTCAACCAACAGCCATCTAGCTGTGTGACCTTGTTCACATTCTGTCTAAATATCCATAATATTACCGTCTCCAGAAAAAACACCGGAGTGACTTTTTTCAAGCAGCCATAATAAATTTTACGTAATCCGTATCCATCGCTGTAGTAGTGTATAAGTTGACCTTTTAGGCATTATTTGCCCTGTAGGCATTTTTTGCCCAGTGTGTTATTCAACCAACAGCCATCTAGCTGTGTGACCTTGTTCACATTCTGTCTAAATATCCATAATATTACCGTCTCCAGAAAAAACACCGGAGTGACTTTTTTCAAGCAGCCATAATAAATTTTACGTAATCCGTATCCATCGCTGTAGTAGTGTATAAGTTGACCTTTTAGGCATTATTTGCCCTGTAGGCATTTTTTGCCCAGTGTGTTATTCAACCAACAGCCATCTAGCTGTGTGACCTTGTTCACATTCTGTCTAAATATCCATAATATTACCGTCTCCAGAAAAAACACCGGAGTGACTTTTTTCAAGCAGCCATAATAAATTTTACGTAATCCGTATCCATCGCTGTAGTAGTGTATACGTTGATCTTGTGGGCATTATTTGCACAGTGTTTTCTTCAAACCGCCATCTAGCTGTGTGAGCTTGTTCACATTTTGTCTAAATATTGATAATATTATCGTCTCTAGAAAAACCACTTGAGTTACTTTTTTTCAAGCAGCATTCTTATATTTTACGTAATCCGTATCCACCGCTGTGTATACGTTGACCTTGTAGGCATTATTTGCACAGTGTTTTCTTCAAACCGCCATCTAGCTGTGTGAGCTTGTTCACATTTTGTCTAAATATTGATAATATTATCGTCTCTAGAAAAATCACTTGAGTTACTTTTTTTCAAGCAGCATTCTTATATTTTACGAAATCCGTATCCACCGCTGTGTATACGTTGACCTTGTAGGCATTATTTGCACAGTGTTTTCTTCAAACCGCCATCTAGCTGTGTGAGCTTGTTCACATTTTGTCTAAATATTGATAATATTATCGTCTCTAGAAAAACCACTTGAGTTACTTTTTTTCAAGCAGCATTCTTATATTTTACGTAATCCGTATCCACCGCTGTGTATACGTTGACCTTGTAGGCATTATTTGCACAGTGTTTTCTTCAAACCGCCATCTAGCTGTGTGAGCTTGTTCACATTTTGTCTAAATATTGATAATATTATCGTCTCTAGAAAAACCACTTGAGTTACTTTTTTTCAAGCAGCATTCTTATATTTTACGTAATCCGTATCCACCGCTGTGTATACGTTGACCTTGTAGGCATTATTTGCACAGTGTTTTCTTCAAACCGCCATCTAGCTGTGTGAGCTTGTTCACATTTTGTCTAAATATTGATAATATTATCGTCTCTAGAAAAACCACTTGAGTTACTTTTTTTCAAGCAGCATTCTTATATTTTACGTAATCCGTATCCACCGCTGTGTATACGTTGACCTTGTAGGCATTATTTGCACAGTGTTTTCTTCAAACCGCCATCTAGCTGTGTGAGCTTGTTCACATTTTGTCTAAATATTGATAATATTATCGTCTCTAGAAAAACCACTTGAGTTACTTTTTTTCAAGCAGCATTCTTATATTTTACGTAATCCGTATCCACCGCTGTGTATACGTTGACCTTGTAGGCATTATTTGCACAGTGTTTTCTTCAAACCGCCATCTAGCTGTGTGAGCTTGTTCACATTTTGTCTAAATATTGATAATATTATCGTCTCTAGAAAAACCACTTGAGTTACTTTTTTTCAAGCAGCATTCTTATATTTTACGTAATCCGTATCCACCGCTGTGTATACGTTGACCTTGTAGGCATTATTTGCACAGTGTTTTCTTCAAACCGCCATCTAGCTGTGTGAGCTTGTTCACATTTTGTCTAAATATTGATAATATTATCGTCTCTAGAAAAACCACTTGAGTTACTTTTTTTCAAGCAGCATTCTTATATTTTACGTAATCCGTATCCACCGCTGTGTATACGTTGACCTTGTAGGCATTATTTGCACAGTGTTTTCTTCAAACCGCCATCTAGCTGTGTGTATTATCGTTTCCAGAAAAACCAACTGAGTTTTTGTTGTTGTTGTTTTTTTAAAAATAATGCCAGGCAAAGGCAGGCCGCCACGCAGAGGCCGTGCTAGGGGCCGTGCTGCTATGCAATCCTGTGGCCCTAGCAAATTGCCCAGTTTTAAAAAGCCAATGACCCTGAACTCCCAAAATGCTGAAGAGGTAGTTGACTGGCTTACACAGCACACCCCATCCTCTACCGTTTCTAACTTTACCACAACATCCTCCTCATCCTCCACTGCTATGGCCACCCCACGTAACACTTCCTCCACCACCGGTGCCCCTTCTTCACTGGAGTCAGAGGAGTTATTTTCCCATGAGTTTCTTGAACTGAGTAATGGGCAACCATTATTGGCAGAAGAAGATGAAGGAGATGAGGACGTTACACCAGATTTAATTCTGGCAGAGAACACGACAGAGATGGACATAATGATGAGTGATGAGGAGGAGGTCCCCGCTGCTGCTTCCTTCTGTGATGTGTCAGAAGAAATTGATGCATCTGAGGAGAATGATGATGAGGAGATTGATGTTTTGTGGGTGCCTAGTAGAAGAGAGCAAGAGGAGGGTAGTTCAGATGGAGAGACGGAGAGTCAGAGAGGCAGTAGGAGAATAAGACTTAGAAGAAGCAGGGAGGACAGCCCGCAGGGATCAGTAGGGCAACAACATGTATCGGCACCTGTGTTCAGCCAGCCAACGCACCCGCCATTGCCGCCAATGCCGCCAACTTCTACTGTTACCGCCAGATCGCACACTTCCAAAAAGTCAGCAGTGTGGGATTTTTTTAATGTGTGTGCCTCTGACAAAAGCATTGTAATTTGCAATGAGTGCAGTCAGAAACTGAGCCTTGGTAAGCCCAACAGCCACATAGGTACAACTTCTATGCGAAGGCACATGAGCGGCAAGCACAAAGCACTTTGGGAGCAACACCTCAAAGGCAACAGGCAAACTAAAAGCCACACTCCTTCTGGTCCAGCATCTTACTGCTCTACCTCTGCTCTCCTTGACCCATCTGAACCACCCTCCACTCCGCCTTCCACCTTGACCACCTGTTCCCATTCCCAGTCATCTGCCACCAGCCAAGTTTCTGTGAAGGCCATGTTTGAGCGTAAGAAGCCAATGTCTGACTGTCACCCCCTTGCCCGGCGTCTGACAGCTGGCTTGTCTGCACTCTTAGCCCGCCAGCTTTTACCATACCAGCTGGTGGACTCTGAGGCCTTCCGCAAATTTGTAGCAATTGGGACACCGCAGTGGAAGGTACCCAGCCGCAATTTTTTTTCTAAAAAGGGAATACCACACCTGTACCAACATGTGCAGAGCCAAGTTACCGCATCTCTGTCACTTAGTGTTGGGCCAAAGGTCCATATGACTACTGACGCATGGTCCTCCAAGCATGGTCAGGGCAGGTATGTCACCTACACTGCCCACTGGGTGAACTTGGTAATGGCTGGGAATGGGAAGCAGGGAATGGGTAGCTCAACAACAACAACAACAGTGGAGTTGGTGTCACCACCACGGATTGCACGCGGTTCTGCCACCACCTCTACTCCTCCATCGCTCTCTACCTCGTCTTCTTCCTCTTCTTCTTCTTACTCTGCTGCTGGGTCCTCCTTCTCCTCCTCCACACCTGTGCACCCCCAGCTCCCCCTAGGCTATTCGACGTGCCAGGTACGCCGTTGTCACGCTGTCTTGGGGATGACGTGCCTGGAAAGCAAAAACCATACCGGATCTGTAGTCCTGTCATCTCTGCAGTCACAGGCCGATCGGTGGCTGACCCCACACCAACTGCAGATCGGAAAAGTGGTGTGTGACAATGGAAGCAATCTGTTGGCAGCGTTGAGACTGGGAAATTTAACACATGTGCCCTGCATGGCACATGTGTTAAATTTAATAGTCCAACGTTTTGTCTCCAAGTACCCAGGATTCCAGGACGTTCTCACCCAGTCCAGAAAGGTGTCGGCCCATTTCAGACGTTCCTACACAGCCATGGCACGCCTTGCTGACATTCAGCAGCGCTACAACATGCCAGTCAGGCGTTTGATTTCTGACAGCCAGACTCGCTGGAATTCAACGCTCCTTATGTTGGAACGTCTGCTGCAACAACAAAGGGCCGTCAACGAGTACCTTTTTGAACTGGGTGGTAGGACTGGATCTGCAGAGCTGGGGATTTTTTTCCCCCGTTACTGGGTGCTTATGCGCGATGCCTGCAGGCTCATGCGACCTTTTGAAGAGGTGACAAATATGGTCAGTCGCACCGAAGGCACCATCAGCGACCTAATACCCTTCGCTTTCTTCCTGGAGCGTGCCGTGCGACGAGTGACAGATGAGGCTGTAGACCAGCGTGACGAGGAGCTGGAAGCGCACGATTTATGGTCGGAATCACCAGAACGAACCCAGGCACCTGCTGCAACGCAGGGAGAGGTGCCAGAAGTGGAGTCAGAGGAGGAAGGTGGCTTTGTGGAGGAGGAGGAGGAGGACCAACAGGAGCAGGCTTCCCAGGGGGCTAGTGGTGACCTTTTGGGGACCCCTGGTCTTGTACGTGGCTGGGGGGAGGAGACCGTGGATGATGCAGTCCTTGATAATGAGGAAGCGGAGATGGATAGCTCTGCATCCAACCTTGTGAGAATGGGGTCTTTCATGCTGTCATGCCTGTTGAAGGACCCCCGTATCAAGAGGCTTAAGGAGAAGGACCTGTACTGGGTCGCAACGCTACTAGACCCTCGGTACAAGCATAAAGTGGCAGAAATGTTACCAACATACCACAAGTCCGAAAAGATGCGGCATTTACAAACCAGCCTGCAAAACATGTTGTACAATGCTTTTAAGGGTGATGTCACTTCAGGAACTCATCAACATTCCAGGGGCAGAGGTGCCAGTAATCCTGCCACGAGCACACCTGCAAGGACAAAGCCCTTTGGCCGGTCTGTAACATCAGACATGCAAATGTTTTTCTGTCCAAGGCAGCGCCACAACCCTTCTGGATCCACCCTCAAAGAACGCCTCGACCGGCAGGTAGCGGACTACCTGGCATTAACTGCAGATATCGACACTCTGAGGAGCGATGAACCCCTGGACTACTGGGTGCGCAGGCTTGATCTGTGGCCAGAGCTGTCACAATTTGCCATGAACCTCTTGTCTTGCCCAGCCTCAAGTGTGCTCTCAGAAAGGACCTTCAGTGCAGCAGGAAGGATTGTAACTGAGAAGAGAACTCGCCTAGGTCACAAAAGTGTCGATTACCTGACCTTTATTAAAATGAATGAGGGGTGGATCTCGGAGGGTTACTGCACGCCGGAAGACTTGTTCTGACTTCTATGCAGCTGTCCTTCTCTTCAAGCCTCATGACTCCACACACAGCTGTCCTTTAGCGTCCTCCTCCCTCCGCCACCGTTACAAACTAGGGTGCAAACCCTACTGGTTTAATTTTTTCTGGCCTCTGTGCTTCAGTGGCTGCAACCAAAAAAACTGGGCAAACAATGTCTACAAGGTCAACGTATGGCGAAAAATGACTATTTTCAGCATTTATATGGCATATTTTTTCTGGCAACTGTGCTTCAGTGGCTGCGTCCAAAAAAATGCATATTTTCTGCATTTATATGGCATAATTTTTCTGGCCTCTGTGCTTCAGTGGCTGCAACCAAAAAAATGCATATTTTCTGCATTTATATGGCATAATTTTTCTGGCCTCTGTGCTTCAGTGGCTGCAACCAAAAAAATGCATATTTTCTGCATTTATATGGCATAATTTTTCTGGCCTCTGTGCTTCAGTGGCTGCAACCAAAAAAATGCATATTTTGTCCATTTATATGGCATAATTTTTCTAGCCTCTGTGCTTCAGTGGCTGCAACCAAAAAAATGCATATTTTCTCCATTTATATGGCATAATTTTTCTAGCCTCTGTGCTTCAGTGGCTGCAACCAAAAAAATGCATATTTTCTCCATTTATATGGCATAATTTTTCTGGCCTCTGTGCTTCAGTGGCTGCAACCAAAAAAATTTATATTTTCAGCATTTATATGGCATAATTTTTCTGTCAACTGTGCTTCAGTGGCTGCGACCAAAAAAATGCATATTTTCTGCATTTATATGGCATAATTTTTCTGGCCTCTGTGCTTCAGTGGCTGCAACCAAAAAAATTTATATTTTCAGCATTTATATGGCATAATTTTTCTGGCAACTGTGCTTCAGTGGCTGCGACCAAAAAAATGACTATTTTCAGCATTTATATGGCATATTTTTTCTGGCCTCTGTGCTTCAGTGGCTGCGGCCAAAAAAACTGGGCAAACAATGCCTACAAGGTCAACGACGTTGACCTTGTAGGCATTGTTTGCCCAGTTTTTTTGGCCGCAGCCAATGAAACACAGAGGCCAGAAAAAATATGCCACATAAATGCTGAAAATAGTCATTTTTTGCCATACGTTGACTCAACGTATATGGCAAAAAATGACTATTTTCAGCATTCATATGGCATATTTTTTCTGGCAACTGTGCTTCAGTGGCTGCAACCAAAAAAACTGGGCAAACAATGTCTACAAGGTCAACGTATGGCGAAAAATTACTATTTTCAGCATTTATATGGCATATTTTTTCTGGCAACTGTGCTTCAGTGGCTGCGTCCAAAAAAACTGGGCAAACAATGTCTACAAGGTCAACGTATGGCGAAAAATGACTATTTTCAGCATTTATATGGCATATTTTTTCTGGCAACTGTGCTTCAGTGGCTGCGTCCAAAAAAACTGGGCAAACAATGCCTACAAGGTCAATGTATGGCAGTTGTTTAAAGAGAACAGTAGATTACTAGCCAGCAAAGCTACCTAAGCTAAAATGTCCCTCAAATCCCTGCAGACTTCTGTCCCTCCAATACAGAGCAGTATCAAGCAGATTACTAGCCAGCAAACTTACTATCATCTGTCCCTGAAATCACTAACAGCTCTCCCCCTACACTATCTCTTCCAAGCACACACAGGCAGATTTTTCAGATAAATTTTTGCCCTTGATCCCCCTCTGGCATGCCACTGTCCAGGTTGTTGCACCCTTTAAACAACTTTAAAATCATTTTTCTGGCCAGAAATGTCTTTTTTAGATGTTAAAGTTCGCCTTCCCATTGAAGTCTATGGGGTTCGCGAACCGTTCGCGAACCGCTCGCATTTTTGCGCAAGTTCGCGAATATGTTCGCGAACTTTTTTTCCGACGTTCGCTACATCCCTATAAGTAATGTTACCATTTCATGAATGCTTCTATGATTGTGTGAGACTATACATTTTAGATCATCGCTGTTTTCCAAGACACCATTTTGTGATATTGTTTTTTTCACTTACTGGTCACCGGAAGAGAAATAATGCAGACTGCAACAGGCACAAATGTAGGAGTAAAAGACAGGGTTCTGCCTATTCATGAACAACATGTATGAACTTCCTTGGTTTGCATGTAAGAACAGTGCCCCATACAAGTCAGAGGGTAGCATTTAATACTTTAAGGGCCTTATTTATCAAAGTCTGAATTTATCTTACTTTTTTAATGAAAAAAGTCAGACCAAACTAGAATCCACGATTGGACCTTATTATTAAAAAAATACAATTTAATTGGAACGGGGACAAAAATTGAGCAAAAATCCAAATTGTACGATTTTTTTCAGGCTTTTCCCAAAAAGAACGGATTATTGGGATTTTTGCCCAAAACGTCTGAAATTCTTTATCTATCCCCGGGGTATAATAAATCTTGAAAAATTCAAGATTTCCCACTCCCCACATTCGGACTTTAATGAATAACCCCCTAAATGTATCTATGTTGGATTAACCAACTGAACTTCCTACTAAAAGAGTATGTTTTCATGATAAGCCTTTATTTATATGATACATTTTTTAAAATAAATTTGGACAGTTTTATGTGATGAATTTTTATAGGGATCTGCAAGATTTAGGGGTATAGTTGCCCCTTTAAGACATTTTTAACTAATACTTGAATAAGCTATATCTACAGAGATGATGAAATCCCAATATTTGACAACATTTAACGGAGAAACAAACCCCTTATTAAAAAAAACCCTTCCCTCCCCACCCTACATAGACCCCTCCCTCCTTTTTTTACTTACCCCTCAGTGCAGAATCAGGGATCGGAGTTCATGGCAGCCATCTTCCCGGTCTTCATGCTATCTTCAATTTCGGCGCGTGCGCAGTTGTCCCGGTCTGGGAAATTGCTTCAATTGCACATGCGAGGCCAAGCCAGTCTCATTCTCAGATTACCAAATACCCGGAAGGTGGCTGTCGTAAACTCAGATCCCTGAATCTGCATTGAGGGTTAAGTAAAGACTTAGAGGGAGCATTTGCTCCTGGGTAGCAGCTAGTCTGGGGGGAGGAGGGAGGGGGTCTATGTGGGGTAGGGGGTAGAGTTTTTTCTAATAAAAAAACTCAAACCAAAAATGAACCTGTTTTCTAGTGACCATAATGCACTAGACAAGATATGTCCTCAAATGTACTTGTAAAGTATAATCAAGTCCCCTCTCAAGCATCTTTTTTGTGTGCAGTATTCAGTATTTGGCTGCACTTTTTTGATGGATTTTATAATATCATACATTCTGGCAATTTGGAAGTGAAACTCATTTGCAGTTGCCTGAACACAATGTATGTAAATGCTATAAGTAGCCTTTGGATCTCAAGAAAATACATTATACTCGATTATTAATGCTTTTTTCTGTGTAACAAACACACCTACCATTAAAATCACATTCTCCCTATACAATATATATAAATTATGGTTCTATATGTTTAGACAACTCTTGTCAGACATCAGAACCTCTGCTCAAAGATTCTTGCCAGATGACTTGTGGAATGAAGGGCTGGAGCCAGTTTAGACTGGAATAATCTTGGTGGTCCCCACCTATTCTCTTGTGGATGTGAGCCTGAAACTACTACTCCATCCATTTTCAATGTGCAAATTACAGTAAACTGGAGGGAGAAAGATCCCTGTTGTTAATGAGGTGTTCTGGTGAGTTGATGTGTCAGCAATCCAACAGTCACAGACATAAGCATGAATACAAATGGAGTATGTGCATTACAGCTTTAGGTTTTTCAAAAAAAGCATAGCTGGTTTGAACATGTAATTAGTAATGAACCACTCAAGACTATTTTACAGCACATCATTTGTTCCGGAGTATTAACACCCCACATGTCCAGGAACCTGTAATATATCTTTCCTCGTGGTATGCTAAACCCATACATTTAAACACTGTACAACTAAGTAGTTCTGAAATAATATGTGTAACAAGTATTGTGGTTGACTGCATATTTTAAACAAAAGTTGCATACAGCTATAATTTCTTTTTGCAACAGATGGAAATAGATGGAAAATACTTCAAATATGACTTTTAATATGGAGCTAAAGAAGCTAGTAGCAGTATTAAAAGATGCTTTATTTTTTTATAATTTTTTAAATATTTGGATAAGTTGGATAAAATGTAGATGGGAGATGGCCTTTCTGTAATTCAGAGCTATCTGGATAATGGTTTTCTGGATAACAGATTCCATACCTGTACCAATTTCACCTTCTGTACCCCTAACATACAGTATATGTGCATATATGTGCAGAGTCACCTAAATTCTGAGTGTGACTGACTATTATGTTCTTAATGACTAAAACAGCTTATAAAATCTCACTAGTTACATTAATTCAGGTACTATTAGTATGTAATGTATGGAATATTTTTCAAATTCCCCAATGTAATGAGTTTTGCTTCCTAAATGCACAAGGCAAGGAGATAAGGGGCTCGGTAGGACATCAGCAACAGCCAGGAGAACAATAGGCCTACACTCAAATTATTGATTTTCAACTTAATAAGAGAGAAGGGTGGTGGTTGTTTCATTTATTCATTTCAGTTATGAAGTCTTCAAAAACCTGTAAATGTTATGAACACGAGATGAGTGGGTGAACCTGAAGTATTCAATTAATTCTTTCTTCATTTTAAATTTATTTACTGGCTTAGAACCCTCTGGGTTATTGCATAAAAACAATTAATCTTGCCTTGGAATGGTTGGAAGTAACTAAATGTAGTATTTTTACAGTAATTCCACAGCTTTAGCCAATAGCATTGTTTAAAGGGCTACAGACTTTTCCTGATTTAATTTATATGAATGATTAAAGTTAGGTTTTAACTGTCCAATAGAAATACACTTTCAGGTGTATTTAGTGACCAGTGCTCAAACATGGTGCAGCTAAGCTATCCATAGAATATCTGTCCTTTAATTATAGTGTTTAATAAAAACTTACTGGGGCTGGGCTGTGGTGTGTATACTCAGTTATTATGATTTGGCAGATGGCTCTTTGATAGTGATGGGCAAATAAATTCACCACAAATTAGCGTATAATTTCCAAGTTTTGCCGCCAGCGAATAAATCCACTAAAATTTGCCAGCAAAATCCTGTTGCATCAAAAACACTTGGGTGGGCATCAGAATAGTTGTGCACATAAAAATTATTCAGATGCCCATTGATGTTAATACATTTGGACAAAATAGGCGCTCGTATAAAATATTGTTGCGGCGTCTAAATTGACGCGTGCCAAAATTATTTTGACGCCCATTGATTTAAATGCATTTTGCTTATTTTTTGCTATTTAGCAGTAAATTCTCAAATTTGTCGGGACACATTTGCCCATCACTGCTCTGCAATAATTTCATAATTATTATCAGCATGTCTAGCCCCCCAACCAACTGGCCCCAAAAGCCAGCACTTTAAAATATGGGCCTAAAAGGATATTATTTTAAGCAGAAACAAATAAAAAATATGTTGTTTCATTTTAAAAATAGACAAATATGTAATAGTAATTGGGCCTTAGTGTAAATCCTATAAATATTCTGCTTTTTATCCTTCCAAGGTTCAGCATGATCTTCACAAGTGGATATCTGAGATTATGATGTTATTAATTGAAACAAATAATGACCTTTTAGTAGTTACCACAATTAAATATGTGGCACCTGTCCTGCAAACCCTGTGAACTATGTAGATTTATATACTGTAGTTTGGCCAACATGGCACATACTTTTCAGCTTGATGCAATAAATACTATAATTAATAATGTGGTAATTTGTATGGAGCTCTAAAACATTGTGAATGCATCAAACTTCATACAGCAAATGGTTTGAATAAACCCAAGAACATTTCCCTTGATGGCAAATTATAAAATGAAATTGTAAAATGAAATGACAGATCCCATATGATTTAAATGAATGCATAGCATGGCAGGGATTGTATCCTTACTCAAATGAAAAAAAATGGATGATGTTTCTATAGACATAGGAAATTAGTGGGAGGATTTATATATAATTTCCCCAAAGACACAAATCAGTGTTAAGAGAAAAGGAGACATACAAGCTAATATTACTTCTTGATCACTTTGGGGAAAATGTGTAGAGTTATGTATTATGTAGTTAGAGATTTAGAGAAAATTAAGACATTTTGAACCGAATATATGCACAGTGAACATTTTGAAATTATAAATTCTGGCACTGCTTGTTATGCTTCCACCTCTGGGAATAAGCAGTGTAATCCAGAGCTGGGCACCAGTTAGTAGTCAATGTCTGTACTGTTTTAAGTGCTGTATGTCTTCCTTTCAGAGAAAAGCTAATCCTGTCTGGAGGCCTAGAGGCAAAAACATTATGTGACAACTGATCCTATACTGGGCATGAGTTTAAACAAGACGTAATTAACTAGAAATATTTTTTACTGTATTAGCCATGTCTTCATTATTTAGGCAAGCTAATCCTTTGGAGAGGCCAAGAGGTGATTTTAAAAGGAAAACACTTTAGAAAAATGATTGAATAAAAATGATGCCATGGACTGCAGCTTATCAGTTTAGAGGGTATCTTTGGAAAATGAAAAGACACTTTTAGGAGGTGGGGCAAGATTCAAAATCCAAACAGCAGGTGCAAAGCAGCATGTTTTTACCCACATTGCCCATAATTACACCTGCCACTTCTGATTAGAAAACAACAAAAAATTGCTTCTGATTGAACTCTGTGTAGTAGCTGAAATTGCTCCCCCTATATATGTGGTGTCACCTGACCATGTATGACCCTTTCTTGCACATCCTTTCATAGTTGCAACGAGGAATGCATCAGGATCCCTGTTCATACTACCTTTTCAAAGCAGGTGTTAAGAACTCCATTGGTCTCCACATGTGCTCTGTCCCTAGCAAGACAAGCGCTACTTTACACTACACCAAGAACTGCATTCCTTTACATACTCTGACTTGGGCATAAATTAGGGTTGCCACCTGTCCAGTTTTGGCCCAGACAGCCTGGTTTTTTGAAGGGCTGTTCGGGTCAAATTTGGCTGCCAGGTTTTCCAAATTAGGAAAACTGGGTAGGATTCCTAGAGATTGACACGGAGATCAGCCAATAACCACATCATAGCCCGCCGCTGTCGTCACAGTCCCGCCCCAGGCATGTCAATGGCCTGCCCCCACTGCATCATGGCCCCGCCCCCTGCTGCATCACGACCCCGTCTCCCCCGGATTTCTTTCAGGGGAAAAGGCAGCAAACCTAGCATCAATGAATGCTATAGCCTTTTCAGTTCTTCTTGAGATGTTTTTACTGTTATCCTGAGATTAGTGTGTAGCAAGACATGCTATAGATTTTCCCAGAATGCTCCAAGAGACCCAACATATGAGAAGGATAATAGAATAAGCAGGCAATAACTAGTGCAGCTGCTGTGAGTGAGTGATGTGAGAAAGAGATACCCTACCCACAAGGCACAGATATATAGATGTAACATAAATAACTAAACATAAGCTGACTTTTAACAATTCAGCTTCAGAATCGACATATTGGAAAACTTTTTTTACTTTTAAACATATAACCTGTCTGCAGTTCTTTCTTAATGATTCAATCACAAGCTGTTAGGGGGTTATTTATTAACATCTGAATGTTAAAATCTTGAAAAAATTTTCACCAGAATACTCAAATTTTTAAACGAAATTTTCTAGATTTATTATACCCGGTACTGCAAAAAGCCAGAATCCGAAAAATCCGCCATCTCAGACCTGTCGAGGTCCTGTATAAGTCAGAGAGAGGCACCTATCTCAATTTGAAGTTTTCACACTCTGTGCTGAGTTTAGCCCGAAAATTCGACTTTTTCTGCAAAAAAGTGATTTGGGAAAAAGCACAGAAAATTTGAGCGAAAATTTGGGTTTTTACTCCATTTTATCGAGTTTTTTTGCAATCCAATTAAATCAAGTTTTTTTTTATCAATAAGCATGGGAGATATGCCATATATATAGCTAAATTCGGACTTTAGTAAATAACCCCCCAAATGTCTTCATTGCAAGTTCAAAATGAGTACCATTGATCATAGAAAATTATTATAAGATATTGATCAAATTGATATCTACAGCTGCTTGCAAATCCTATTGGCTGATGTCTTTATTGGGGATATCACAGACCAAGTCTCCCTATGATACAATTGATCAGCCTGAAGAGAGGACAATTTGTCTACCCCTGTATAGAACGCTGGATTGCTCCATTTGGACAGATTAATGCAGGGGCTGTTGTTAATTCACATATAATATAATTAAGCAATGTTGCATATATTAAGAGCTTCTTCATTTCCTATTATTTGAATAAAACATTTATTCTCTGATAATTTTCTTTTTATATTTTAAGTTGTTTTAGTAGAAATGGCACAAGTGTTTATAAAGTGTATGAACACATGTAACTGTGTACAAATTGCATTGAGACAACATGGACCCAGCTGCCTTTCCCCAAAGGTTCAATATCGGATTTCCCCATTGAAAGCATGCATTGTCTATATTAAGGCCTGTGAAATATCCAGTAAAGTAGCTGTGAGTTCCAGCTGGATAAAAGAGGATGTTTCTTGTAGACCTGTCACAGCTGCACAACCCATTCTGTGGCATGTCTAGATATGGAAGAGGCTCAACAAACATGCCTCAGATTAAAACTGTAATGTTATAAAATTTACAGGAATCTGTCACAAGAGCTGCATTCTTTAAAAAAAAAAACTTTTGGACATGATTATTTTACCTGCAGATAAGCAGCAAGGCAATGCATTGTTTTAAGAAAATTATCAGCTGCTGAAAAATTCAACAGAAGGTTGAGGATACAATACACGGAAGTGAAAATGTAATTTGATTTACGTAGTTTGGTGGCCCATTTATTTTACTTTAAATATATTTTGGTAGTGAAAATTATTAAAAGATCCAAATATAAGAAGTACAAATTTATAATAATAATGAACAATGTGCTAAAAAAATCTGAAAACCTCTAAAAAATTATTTTTCAGACAATTACTAGTGGAAAAAAAAATCTGAAAACCTCTAAAAGTCTGAATGCCTAAAAAAAGATCCAATAGGATCAGCTCAGCTCCCACTGACTTCTATAGGAAGGCTGTTACTTGGCGAAGTTTTTTGTACTTTTTAGACTTAATACATTTTTTAGAGGTTTAGAGAGTTAAAAAAACACACATTTTTAGAGAAAAAATATGATTTGTGGGAAAAAACAGCAACCTGAATTTTAGTAAATCAGCCCCTTATGGGTATTTGACTCTCTGACCTTCAAAGAAAGCTGATGAGCCAAAAGCATGGTATTAGCAGTCTAAGGGGCAAATTTACTTATGGTCGAATATCGAGGGTTAATTTAACCTCGATATTCGACTGCTGAATTGAAATCCTTCGACTTCGAATATTGAAGTGAAAGGATTTACCGCAATTCGTTTGATCGAACGAAAAATCGTTCCATCGAACGATTAAATCCTTCAAATCGTTCGTTTCGAAGGATTTTAATCCATCGATTGAACGATTTTTCTTCCACCAGAAAATTGTTACAAAGCCTATGGGGACTAACATTGACTTCGGTAGGTTTTAGGTGGCAAACTAGGGGGGTCGAAGTTTTGTTTTAAAGAGACAGTACTATCGAATGGTCACATGTTAGTTCACCTTAATGTATTTTTGAGTTGAGTCGACTTTAATGAAGGAATTTATTATAGTTACACAAAAGAGAAAAAGATTAACCCTTAAAGTTGCACCGCCCCATCTTTAAATCCGATGACTCAAGGAACAATAAAACGTAACTTTTAATAAATAAATTAAAACCGTAAGTCCAGAGGTGCACCAGACCTGATTGCACTTTGTGTTAATCCCTATCTCAGTCTATGGCTTATTAACTGAACTCTGCTGCCTACCAGCACTCGCATGCCAGGGTTGGCAGTTTATGTATTTAGTTTGCCTGATTTAATTCAGGGTTAATCGACATACAGCCATAATACACTGGCTTCTCTCTCTTTGGCTATGGGAGGGTGTGCTTGAGGGTGAAGGGGTGGTGGATATTTTAAGGCCTAAAAGGCATCATACAAGGTTGACCCCGACTTATGGCTGTTAAATGATTGAATGTGACTTACCAGTATTTACATTTGTAGGCTCGTGGGTTACTCTTTGACATCCCAAACACCCACTGTATGCTGTGTACTTTTTTGCCCATTTGAATCCGGGTTCTTTGCCTCCCTGTCCCTAACCTTATTTTAAACGCTCCTCTGGACTTACGGTTTTAATTTATTTATTAAAAGTTACGTTTTATTGTTCCTTGAGTCATCGGATTTAAAGATGGGGCGGTGCAACTTTAAGGGTTAATCTTTTTCTCTTTTTTGTTACTATTTATCCCTATAACCCTGCACACCATTTGTCTGTTTCTCTTTGATTTAGGGGTGGTGCTCCCTTATTCAGGCTTACTTACATTTATTATAGTTATATGCAGAGCTTGTATTCTATTGACTTTTTATCTTAGACGCTGACACTAGGGATCCCTCTATTTAATCCATGCATTGAGAAAAACGTTTGATGCCACAGGCGCTTCCACATGTGCATCATAAATGACTAAAAACATGACCTTGTTAGGTATCTATATTGAAGGATTCCAGCGGTGGGCCCTAGAAGAAGGAACCAACATGACAACAATGCTAATAACTGAGGGAGACAATAGACTAGAAGAGGTTGCTGAGCTAGCAATACTTCCCACTAATTGAGGAATAGAATAGTGCAACTAAGAAATGGGTTAGTGTGCAGGGTACACACTGGGTGACTGAATAATAGCTGGCTCCACTATGGATGCAGTTGCTGCTGCAGTGATTTAAACCCAGGGCTGGGGAAAAATTAAATAAAATAATAAATAAAGAAATACTGGAACAATGGGCCCCCTAAATCAGTGGACCCTGAGTAGATGCCACTTTTGCCTATTTGGTAACATGTCCCTGTCAACCCACTGAAGAGGGAGTCTGGGGGAGGAATGGCCTAACTGATGTGAGCATGTGGTCAATCATAATGTTAGAAATTGCTCACTGTGCATGCACACATGCAAACCAGCCTCTTCTTACAGGAGAGCCTGTATTTCTTCTGTTGTCAAAGGTAGACAGTGCAGCAGCAGAAATGTAAAAATTGCTCAGCTCCCATTCACTTCTATAGGACCTCAACGGATTTTACTTGCTGAAGTTTTGTTCTTGAGGTTTTCATGGGTTTTACACTTCATAAAGCTTGAATTTTTAGACTTTTGGAGAAATTTAGAAAACATGAATTGTTTTTAGAGAGTTTGATTTGTGAAAAGAAATATGTTAGTAAATAGGCCCGGTTTGAAAAATCTTTACCCACCTACTTTTATTATAATTGTAATTCCCTTTCAGTTCTGCTTCTCTGTCTGGTTCAGGGGACAGCAGATACATTCTGAGGCTGGATTTTTATTGTTACTATTATATATCATTTCTAAGCATTCTGTTTGGGGCTTCTCCTGGTCACCTGTTCAGTCTTTCTCGTTGCTAGTTTAAATATAAACCTAGAAACCGGACGTTTTTAGGGGCTTATTTATGAACTGTTGATAATTTAAACCATGCAGGAAGCATTATTACATACTACAATCTATTTTCCGGCATTCCACCATGGTAAAGAATGAATTGTTTCTTACAGCATGCAATACACAGACCAGAATGCTGTTCTGTTGTGCACAGCTGTCTAGCACATTTGTCCAAATTGGTATCAGGTTTGATAAATGAGTCGGTTCCTCAGAAAAATTTGGACAAATGAGAGAAATATCAAAGGGCTGTGAAAAAGACAATTGTTGTAAACCTTTTACCCATGTTATTCTCATGTAACTTAAAGATGATCCATTGGAAGTCACAAACCCCATATAGAGCTGTCTCCAATTTAATAAAGAAAAATCCTTCCTGATACCAAAATACCCAGCTCTGCTTCAACATTGTACAAAGAGTATTAATGTCAGTAGCTTTGTATTTTCTCATTTGATCATCTAGTCCCTTTCTTGATAGTATTTAATGTATGTGCCAGTAAAATTGCTTCAGGGAGTGACTACAGCTTCACATCTCACTGTAGAAAATCCTTAAATTGTAACCTCCTTTCTTGTAATCTCAATGGATGTCTCAAAAAAGGGTTTATTGTGTGGCTGCCTTATATATTTTTACATATTTCTTGTAAGCACCCCTTCTACAGTGTAAGCAATCTCAACTTGCCCCACCTTTACTTTTCTTTCCACAAACTTTTCTTATTTGCTCTTCTTTGAGTTGATTTATTTAATGTACAATATACCCCCTTTGTAACACTGGTTTACTGAATAAGGCTTGTGCTGAACATACTTTGTTGTTACTCTTTTTGTTACTCTTTTAATTTAGAAATATGTAAGGTTTTTATTTCTTGCACTAATAAGGGAAAAATGTAAAAATGAAACTCTAATTCCACTTTCTGAGGCCAAAGAGCAAAATAAAAAAAATCAGTAACCCACTGAGAAGCCTCTGTATAAATAATCCCGACCCTTCTCCCAGCGACAGTCAGTTATCTTTCTAGATAAAGAGCAGCTCATTATACAGAGGCTTCTAAGTGGGCCACTGATTTGTTTGACTCTGCACTCTGGGATCAGGAAGCAGAATGTGGCTTTAGTTTCAATTTCAGATTCTGCACTGTTTCTTTAAGATAAAGAAATTATAGATATTTCCTACTTAAAAGAAAGTGTGATCAACCCAAGCCCAATTTATGGAACCAATGTTAAAAAAATTGATATACTGTTCTTTTAGGGACTGATTTATCAAAAATCGAGTTTGATTTATTTTCTCTATTGGAGAAAAATACGGTAAACAAACACGGAAAAAAGAGCAAATATTTTCCAAAATAGTCAGAATGTTTTAAAGGAGAAAACCACAAAAAGTCATCGGAAAAAACTCAGCAAGTAAAAGCTGGCGAGGTTGCATAGTCAATGGGAATGTTCTCTTACAACTTTATTTATTTTCCCAGTTTATCAAAACATTTCTAAATTTTCAGATAGAAAATTAATGGGACAATGAGATTCTCGGTGACGTGACTTTTTTTCCATGAAAAAATGCACACGGGAATATTTTGTTGTGGTTTTTTCTTAAAGAAGCTAGCATTCGAGAAAAAAGTTGCACGAGTTTTATCTGCATTTTTTCCCTCTTTCACGTTTTTTTTGTGAACTCAGATTTTGATAAATCTGCCTATTAATGTCATCTTAAGTGCTGGAGAGCAAAACTGCATTGCAGTTTCATGTCTCACATTGCTTTTTAAAGAGCAATATATTGTTGACCCTTGCTGTTGCTACCATTGCTAGCTACAGCTAAAATTTTTATCCACAAGTACTCGAAGGTCCTAAGTTTATTAATCATATATCTCAGTACCATTAAGGGTCTATTGGGGTTTTTTTTTTTAATAAAAAGCACTACGTTTTCCCTGGTGCAGTAACCCATAGCAACCATTCAGCAGGTAGTATTTGCTGCGCACTTAGCAAACACCTTATTGGTTGTTATGGGTTACTGCTCCTGAGCAAACATAGTGCCTTTTATTACATAAGGGGTTCATTTTTAAATCCCAAGTTCATAACCTTACCCTGCAAATGTAAAATGTTAAGGTCAATAATTAATTTTGCAAATAAAATAATAAAACTTTTTTTTTTTGCCATATATAAATTTCTTCAATTTGGTTTCATATCTTACAACCATAATCAACTTTTCACTAACTCCGTCAATGCAGACAAAAAAAAAAAACATATCAAATTATATGCAAGAATAAATAATGTAATCCAGAATAGGGAAGATATCTGAGCAGCAGAATAACTAATTCAAAATATAGAATATAAATATAGAAAGTAACACAGCATACTAACGAATGCGGAAAGCTTTTAGGCAAATTATTAAAGAACTGAACTGTCCTTTGAGGATTGGTTTTCAAGACATTAGGCACAAATGACAAGGAAATGGAAGTGATATTAAATATGATTTTGCTTCAGCCCTACTTAGATATAAATCTTCATGAGATATAAGTGCATAAGGAGAAGGCAACACACTGAATAATATGTTATATATATAAGTGAAACCTAAAGTATAAAAAAACTGAGAATTAGGCCTTATATATAATAACCCTAAAAGTACCGCATAAGGGCAGAGATACTCAAACATGGCAATGTGGATTTTTGCATATTTTTGTGACTTATGTCCATATATTTTTGAGGTCCTGGAAGTTAAAGGTGCCTATTTCATACTAGGGGTTATTACGAATGCTCTAAAATGGATGCAATGGAGAGGGCATATTGATGTAATTCATGGAGGCGCTTGGGTGCAGATGTGCTTTTGCACTTCCACATGTTTGCCCCCTCTGATGAATTGGGAAAAACTGGTACTACTGACCCATAGCTCCAGGGTTTCCACAGCTGGTTTCAGCAATAGGTACACCAAATCCACCGAATTGGATGATGAAGTGACCCAACCACTCAGCTCTGAAATGCTAGAAGCAGCTTGCACACAGTGCACATCAGGTGTGATTGTGGTGGATACAATTCAGACCATAGCAACATCTTATTGTAATCAAGCTACACATTTAGTTGACAATGCAAATCATATAAAAAATGACAGTGCCCATTTTAGACATTAAATTTACTATATATATCGGGCTGAAGAAGTTGCACATTTTCTGAGTTTCCCAATACTCATTACAATCGCAATCCTATCTGGTTTATTAGGTCTTATAGTAAAAGTAGTTCCAATACTGAAATTATTTTCCCTTATTCAACATTTAAGCTATGTCTAGAATGGTTTGATGGTGTTGTATTGTTGCCAAGATAGGTATTGATATAAGCTTTAAGATCAAAACTTTTCTCTAAAAGTGAATTTATTGACTGTTTTGCCTTTTGAGCTCTGGGCTGTTACCCAGAGAGGGAATAAAATCAGCACTGTATAAAGGAATTAAAGCTTTTTTTTTTTTTGTGTTCATCATCCTTTAATGTTCAGTATTTGATATACCAATTCCCTAGACTGGTGATTTTCATTGTGGCTTCTAGCTACAGAAGCAATTGTGAAATTTGAGCAAGAATGGAATATTGGGATTCAATTCCCATTTTCTTAACAAATAGTACTGTGATTTGCTGGGCACAGTGTACTAGCTATGACCAATATTTCATGCCATGTTTTCACTGTGCACCTGTTCAACTTTTTCTTTCTGGTTATATGCATAAGTAAGAAAACAATAACATTTTCTTGTATAATTTTGGCTTAAATGTAACATAGTAACATAGTAAGTAAGGTTGAAAAAAGAAAAAAATATCCATCAAGTTCAACCTTTTTTTTTTATTTTTTTTTTTTATATCTGCCTAATTGCCAGTTGATCCAGAGGAAGGCAAAAAAAACCCATCTGAAGCCTCACCAATTTGCCTCAGAGGGGGAAAAAATCCTTCCTGACTCCAAAATGGAAATCGGACTAGTCCCTGGATCAACTTGTACTATGAGCTATCTTCCATAACCCTGTATTCCCTCACTTGCTAAAAATCCATCCAACTCCTTCTTAAAGCTATCTAATGTATCAGCCTGTACAACTGATTCAGGTAGAGAATTCCACATCTTCAAAAAACCCCTTCCGAATATTTAGGCCGAACCTCTTTTCTTCTAATCGGAATGGGTGACCTTGTGTCAGCTGGAAATATATTTTTACATAGTGATCACATCACCCCTTAAGATCCTCTTGTCCAGCGTGAACATCCCCAATTTGGCCAGTCTTTCCGCATAGCTAAGATTTTCCATACCTTTCACCAGCTTAGTTGCCCTTTTCTGTACCCTCTCTAATACAATAATGTCCTGTTTGAGTGATGGAGACCAAAACTGTACGGCATTTTCTAGATGGGGCCTTACAAGTGCTCTATAGAGTAGAAGAATGACCCCCTCCTCCCGTGACTCTATGCCCCTTTTAATACAGCTCAAGACTTTATTTGCCCTTGATGCTGCTGACTGGCATTGCTTGCTACAGCCAAGTTTATCATCTAGAAGGACTCCAAGGTCCTTTTCCATAATGGATTTGCCTAGTGCAGTACCATTAAGGGTATAAGTGGCTTGGATATTTTTACATCCCAGGTGCATGACTTTACATTTATCAACATTGAATCTCATTTGCCACTTAGCTGCCCAGATTGCCAGTTTGTCAAGATCGTGTTGCAAGGATGCCACATTCTGGATGGAATTAATTGGGCTGGATAGTTTTGTGTCATCTGCAAAAACTGATACATTACTTAAATAACCTCCCCTAAGTCATTAATGAACAAGTTAAATAAAAGTGGACCTAATACCGAGCCCTGGGGGACCCCACTAAGAACCTTACTCCAAGTAGAGAATGTCCCATTAACAATCACCCTCTGTACCTGATCCTGTAGCCAGTTTCCTATCCATGTGCAAACGGCTTCATTAAGCCCAACAGACCTTAGTTTAGAAAGCAGTCGTTTGTGGGGCACAGTATCAAACGCTTTGGCAAAATCCAAATAGATCACATCTACTGCCCCCCACTGTCCAGCATCTTACTTACCTCATCATAAAAAGCAATCAAAATTGTCTGACATGACCTATCCTTCATAAAGCCATGCTGATTGCTGCTCATAATGCCATTCACTTGGACAAAATTTTGAATGTGATCCCTTAACAAGCCTTCAAATAATTTGCCCACCACAGATGTCAAGCTTACTGGCCTATAATTGCCAGGCTGAGATCGTAATCCCTTTTTAAATATTGGAATAACATCAGCTTTTCTCCAATCCATAGGCACCATACCAGATGAAAGTGAATCTGAGAAAATCAGAAATAGGGGCTGGTCTAAAACTGAACTAAGCTCTCTTAGAAGCCGGGGGTGTATGCCATCAGGCCCTGGAGCCTTGTTTACATTAATTTTTATTAAAGCTTTATGAATCATATCCTGAGTCAGCCACTGACTAGATTGAGCGTGCAGCTATAAAGTGAGCCTGGGAACTTAGACTCCTCTATTGTATACACTGAAGAAAAGAACTAATTTAACACATTTGCCTTTTCTGTATCTGTTATAACCATACTGGTACCATTATTTAATGGAGCAACACTCTCAACCTGCATCTTTTTACTATTAATATATTTAAAAAACTTTTTAGGGTTAGTTTTCATCTCCATCGCAATTAACTCTTCATTTCCTTTCTTTGCCTTCTGGATTGCTGATTTATTACATTTATTACAGTGTTTATATTCATTAAATGCAGCTTCTGTCCCAACAGATTTGTAGTTTTTAAATGCCTTTCTCTTCTTTCCTTTTAACTTCCTTACTTCTGTATTAAGCCACATAGGATGATTCTTAGAGATTCTATATTTACTACTTAAGGGAATACATTGAGAACAGCAATGATTTAATATCATTTTAAATGACAACCATTTCTGTTCTGTGTTTTTAGCTGAAAACGTAATGCCCCAATCAATACTCTGTAGGGCAGCCCTCAAGGCACTAAAATTAGCTTTTGCAAAATTCATGGTTTTTGTTGCCCCAGTATATATTTGTTTTTTGCACCAGACATTAAATGATATAACATTATGGTCACTATTACCCAGGGGTTCAATGACTTGCACATTTGCTATAAGTTCTGGGTCATTTGAGATCACTAAATCCAGAATAGCATTTTTTCTGGTTGGCTCCTCAACAACCTGTGCCATACAATTGTCATGCAACAAGTTTATAAATTTGTTCCCATTAACTGATATGGCAGTACTGTTGCTCCAGTCAATATCTGGGTAATTAAAATCCCCCATTATCATTACTTTACCCAAACTAGCAGCCTTTTCTATTTGCATGAGGAGCTTCACCTCCTCCTCACTTACATTAGGGGGTCTATAGCATACGCCTACCATTAATTTGCTGGACTCTTTACATAAGACTTCTGCCCCCTCATTTTCTAACATAACCTCCACCTTTATATAAGCTTTTAAATCCTGCCTAGCCAACAGACATACCCCTTTCCTTTTCTATTGCCTCTGTCCCTCCGAAACAAAGTATAGCCACTAATATTTACTGCCCAGTCATGCGACTCATTCAGCCATGTTTCGGCCATACCAATAACATCATATTTTTCTTACAACACCAGCACCTCCAGCTCTCCCATTTTACCAGTCAGACTCCTTGCATTTGCAAACATATATTTAATACTGGTACCATATTGAACATATGACATGTGGTCCTCCCTATCCTTAATCGTATCCCCAGCCAAATCTCCTCCCCCATTTTCCCTTTCTTTGCCCACTATCACATCTAACCTGTCTTCCACTGAATCCTTTACTGAACCCCCCGACACACACCTAGTTTAAAATCTCCTCCAGCCCTCTAATCAACTTCTCTCCCAAAACAGCTGCACCATCATCATTAAGGTGCAGCCCATCCCTAGCAAAGTGCCTGTAGCCGACTGAGAAATTAGCCCAGTTCTCCAAAAACCCAAACCCCTCCTCCCTACACTAATCTCTCAGCCATACATTAATCTCCCTACGCTCCCGCTGCCTCCTAGGCGTTGCTCGTGGCTCAGGTAATATCTCTGAGAAAATTACCTTGGAAGTCCTCGCCCTCAACTTTACACCTAGTTTTTTAAAATCGTTCTTGAGGACTTCACCACCTCCTCTAACTTTGTCATTGGTACCTATGTGTACCAAGACCGCTGGTCTGTATATGGAATTACACCCCACCTTAACAGTTAGTATTTTTTCTTCTCTGCAAATTAAACTGTTGCTCAAGGGGACTTAAAATCCCCAGCTTGGACAATATAATAGATGCCAACAGTGGCATAAGTAGATATTACTTGGCCTGTAGCAAATTATTTTTCAAGCCCCCAAAATGTCTAGAGGTTGACCTGTTTTACCAGTTTGTTTTTAAATTGCATATGAATTAGGGCCTCATGAGGCCCCTTTACCTCCTGGGCTCCCCTGCAGCCACAGGGTCTGCTTCCTCTGTAGTTATACCCCTGGATGCCAATAAGTGTAACTAATTTTAGACTACATTGTCTGGCCTAATTAGAGTGCAGTGTGTCCCTGAACACTTTAGCTAAAATCAGTTTTTATACATTAGGATTAGTTACAATCAAAATTAGCAAGGAGGCATTAAAGTGCCCAAAAAGGAATTAAGGGGCAAATGTATCAAAATGTAAGATTAGAGATCAATGCAGAAACACTTTCTGTTCATTCTTATGAGATTTTTTAGAAACTTACATTTTGATAAATCTGCCCCTAATGGATAAAAATGTAAAACTAGCACCATGGACGAGCAATTCAATTGTCTACCATCAAATTTTAGCTCAATTTTTACTTCTAGCCTGACTGTAGATTGGGCAAAACTTGATATTTAATATAATTCAATTGTTGCAAAAAGAAAAAAAAAATACTTTGACATTTTATACAAAATACTTTGACATTTTATGGAGATTTGTCTTATAATTAAAAATGTTGCCCATGTGGTTTACATTTGACATACTTTTAGTCTTATTAATTATATTGTCATACAACATTGCACTAGTATAGACACAAAGAATAGCAGACTGGGCAGGTTTGTGTCTCCTTCACTTAAAAGGGACTTGCTGGTTCTAAAATACTTTAATCCACTGCATAATTACCAAGAATATAGTATAGCAAAGAATTGGGAACCAAATTTCAAGCCACATTACTCCCTTCATAAATATGCCACCTTTCTGTATTCTAGTAACCAAAACATTAAATACGTGTGAGGAAATCGGTGAGGAAATCAGTCAGGCAAAACCACCTTTTGTCCATGTTGTATAAAGGAATATACAGCCTATAAAATTTCTATCAGAGAGAGTCTGTGTCCTTGTCAAAGTGTACAGGACTTTGCCAGTGGCAGTAGGACGACTTTAAGCTGAGTGTTATCGTAAACTTTGAATTCTTTGTCCCCAGGTGAAACTGTGATAACAAAACACGGGGCAAACATCCAAAAATCGCTCTATAGAAACACAGACTTTCTAGCATAGAAAGGGTTAGATTTAGTAGGAAGATGTCACAGTAGCCTGTCTCCAAACAGATGTTCCATTGTTTGTAGGATGCAGTTTAATTGTTGGATAACGTTCCAACACTTAGGAGAATTAGAAAAAAAACTAAATATATATATAAAAAAAAATTCTCCCGGTCTGCAGCTGCAGTAAATGCCAGCTTTAAAACAAGGCGTATTCTTAAATCATGGCTCGGGGGAAAACTACTTGTACAGGAAATCTCAGCCAGGGCTTGTATTAACAGCACTTTGAAGTTGGAAAATAAAGCCTTGGTATTTTATACAAAATGTTTTATTTCATGGCGATGTCAGTTTATTTGAAACATGCTATTCCTTTAGGGCAACCAATGGCGTAACTACCGGGGGAGCAGGGGGTGCGATTGGGCCAGAGCCCGCATCCCCTCAAGGCCCCCGGCAGCTCGCACTGTGTTTTTAGGTAAATGCGGCTGTAAATGCAGCCGTTTCCGGGTGAACTTAGGGGGGCGGGGCCCGGCTGCACGTCCCACGCCAGGGCCCGCCCCCCTCTAGTTAAGCTGCTGAGGGCAACCTTAAAATCCTACTCATTGGCCTTGGCCACCTGAAAATGTCTTGCTTTTCTGAGCTTTTCAATCCCTAATAGGTCATATTTGGCTGTATAGGCTGTTGAGTTCCTGGGCTATCCTGTTGGCTTCTTCATGTTCAATGACTGTGTTTACTACATCCTTTTACATCCATAAACAAAAGGAAGAAAGGGCTCAAGTTTCAGACAGGCTCCTCCCATCAACATCTAGATTTAGCAAATAAACAAGAGGAACAGGATTGGGCTCATATTAACAAGGGACCCAACTGTTTTGTTTTTCCCAGGGTGGTTACATAAATCATGGCACAAAACAAAGAGTGCCACTTTAGCATACTTCATGGTGAAATTGAAGAGAACAGGGGAATGTTGACATATTTGATAAACCAGGGGGAAAATGTAAGCTTTGGCACCATTGGATGCCGCATAGGCACTAAGTGGACACTAAGATTATGGAATAATTTCTATGGTGCATGAGGGTATATTGATGTTTGCCCCTTTGTGTGGACTGCATATAGTTATAGTAGACCTGTATCTAACTCCTAGCTGGAGGCCAATGCTGAGTGTACTTTATGTTCATGGTGACGATGTGACAGCAGAGTTACAATGTTTAAATGAATAAATACCTTTTCATTCTAATGGGTAAACATGCCCAGTTACCCTGGCTAGCCCACTTCCAATTATACATGCATTATACTTGCTATGTATTTCGCTCAACTTCAGTAGAAGCTGGATATGGTGTACACTTCTCAACTGTTCTTCAACACTCTTCTTAAACAAATCACTCCATTAACAATGAGTACAGAGACATTTGGCACAAAATCAATAATATCACAATTCCCAATTTGGCAGTGACTTATTTTTGGACACCCTTTGCATACTTCTATGGGAATATTCAATGCACCAACACCTTTCACTTAGGGCCCTATACTGGTGATAAGTATAGGGTTTTAACTCTTTTCACTGTGGCACTGGGATCAGTAGCCTGCACAATGTTGTTTTACTAAATTACCTACTACAGAACTACATTTTCACACTAGAAAGTTCCTTGTTATGGGCCCCTTTTCCACAAGCAAATAATATACTACTGGAGCAGTCACCTGGCACTGTCTGTACTAGTGGTATTTTAACCCACCAACATTATCTGAAAAACCTACCTAGGAAGTGTAAGAGAAATTAAAACTAGGAATTTTTGCAACAATTTTCATTGTCTATTTTGGTTGGTTTCTGACTAAATGCATTTTCAGGCACTGTGTTTTGACTCTACCTTTCTTCTGACTAAACTTTCCGTTTGAATCACAAGTCATTACCTGCATGCATAATAGTGAGTAGCAGTTTCTGCCTAGTGGTGATGTTAGTTCCAGTTATGCAGAACAGAGGTAAACTGCAGAAGTATGCTCGTTACCTTGGAAGCAACCCAGGGAGAATGGACATTGTGGGGATGCCTAGACACCAATAAAAGAACCCAAAAATGTTCAGTTGGCAACATAACATATTCAAGGATACTGCAACACCAGGGGCTTTTATAAAGGGGTTACTTGCCCTTTAAGCCTTGCAGATACTAAAGTCGCCACCTGCCCAGGTTTGACAGCTGGTTTTCCTAATTTAGAAAACTGTCATGACTCCCGTAGAGTGACACAGTGATCGACCAATTGCCATGAACGCAATATTTGGACTGGCCTGGATGGGATTGTGGCTGGGATTGTGTCTTAATAGTGGATAGTTCTTCATAACTGATTTATTGAATTATAACTCATTACTTTTTATTTGCAAGGACACAGACACGTCAGTAGCCCTTGATCATCAATTGCCACAATGGGTTACTTTTTTTTTAGGTAGGAACTTCTATCGATCACATGGCTCCGTCATAGGAGCCAATCAGAAGTTATTAGTATGACTCCAGCAATGAAGCTGTCTACTAGTTCTAATCAGAACGTATTTGTGCATTTATGAGCCTCAGACCATACACTCACCTTTTTTTACTGCAGCTGGGATTTTAGTGAATGTATAATTCAGTTTAAATGACTATTAATGCCAATGCTGTCAACTGTTGTCTATTGGACTGTGAAGAGCATCACAGGGTTTTTTCACAGAGGCTGTTTTGATAACATGTGAAGTGCTAAATTTGCATGCGAGAGTCTCCATTAGGAACTACGATGCCCTCTAAAGAGCCTTATGACCCTGTTCTAACAAATGTGAGGCTATTTGAAATATGTGGAATAACTGCAACCTTTTTTACAGCTAAGGTAACCATGGTGAAGCAGACTAGGCAAAACAGATGCAGAAGAATGCATGATCACATCACAAGCAATCATAAGTCAGCTTCATGGAATTGCAGGAATGTAAGGACAGCATGTAGAGTGTGGGAGGTAAAGATGGAGTCTTGGAGCAATAACAGGCACCAAAACAGCACAACAGAAAGTTAGTTCAGGATCCAAATACAAGGCGCTAACCTAATCAAGAATTAAGTGTAGATAAATGATACTGAAAGAGGAAAAAATATTTAATTCTTTCAGAATGCTACATTTTATTTATATTTTTAAGTGGAAAGTTTGGAGCGACATGTAGGAAAGCTAGCACCAAGGGCTTCAAGGCACAGCTATTGAGCACATGGGTGCAAACACCATTGTCCTGGGCTGACTGTGCATGGGCCCTAAGGTGTGCTCTGTGATCTGTAATGCTCCAAAACTAGCACCTGGAATAATAATCCCCTAGTTTGTTGCCTCTATCACCATAATACCTCTACTCTAGACACTACGGGCATATTTATCAAAGGTCGAGGTGAATTTCCAAACTATTTTTTGTGCACTTCGAATAGGAAATAGTCCAAATTTGATTCAAATTTGAAAAAAAAATCAAAAATTCGAATATCAAAATTTATAATGTACTATCTCTTTAAAAATTTTACTTCGACCATTCGCCATCTAAAACCTGCCGAATTGCTGTTTTAGCCTCTGGGGGACCAATTAGAACCTATTTGGAGTCAATTGGTGGACTTTGAGAAATCAAAGTTTTTTTGGGAAAACTTTGAATCAAATTCGATCGAATGCACTATTCCTTAGATTCGTACAATTCGAATTCAGCCGAATACAGACATATTCTATCAAAAATGGACCTATTCAACCAAAACTAACTTAATTTCTGTATGTCTTTTTGAATTCGAATTTCCCTTGATAAATATGCCCCTTCATTTCATTCAATTAAGGTGGAGATACAGTATTTCAGCCAGTCTTTAAGCTGACTGGAATGAGGGGAAAAGTGCCTACATACTAAAATAGTAACAACACCATATGAAGAAATCATGAAGGAATAAATAAGATTTTCTGAAGCTGTCTATAACTGTCTATAACTATTCATCAGGGAGTAGTGGCTCTGGTTGTTCTTGGTTTGATTTCCATCGATAAGACTACTCCTGTACATTTCATGCTGTGTCCTCCTATCTTTAGGGGCAGATTTATCAAGGGTCGAATTTTAAATTTAAAAAACTTCTAAATTCGAATTAAAAAATACCACTTTTTTTTGGGCCGAATAGGTCTGGTTTTGATCAAATAGGTCCATTTTGATCGAATTCAAATCATACAAATCGAAGTAATATCGCATTCAAATTTTACAAATCACAGTTTTTCCCAAAAAAAAAAATATTTTTCAAAGTCTACTAATTGAATCCAGGTCCTCATAGGTTAAAACAGTAATTCAGCAGGTTTTAGATGGTCAAAGAGACAGCACATGATAAATTTAGAATTTTTTTCAAATTCAAATTCAATTTGTACAATTCCCTAGTCGAAGTAAACAAAAATAAGCTAGAAATTTTAATTTTTTAAATTTGAATTTTCACTTAATCCTTTGATAAATCTGTCCCTTCAAGAGTATGGTGAACAGTTACATCTATTATTATTTGTCTATATTATCTATTATTTATTGATGAGTAAAACATTTTTTTCAGATTTGCATTAAAATCCAACATTCTTGCCACATAATGGCATGAAATTTCTGCTGAAAAAGTCGCGAAAAGAGAAAGAAATTGACTTCTATGTGTTTTGCAAATTGTTGGGACAGATTTGCTCATCACTATTGTTTTGAGTAGAAATACTGCACTGTCAGTCTTTCCCATACTCTCTCAGAGAATACAGAGTACCCTGAGTCAGAATTTTTTAAGAATGATATGCATCCAACTAACATGTGTTATGATGTGAGAAGTATTTTACTAAGGGTAAGGGGTATACATACTTTTATAAAGGCATAAAACATAGGGGCACATTTACTAAGGGTCAAATATCGAGGGTTAATAAACCCTCGAATTCGACCCTCGAAGTAATTACCGCAAGGATTTACCGCAAATCCTACGATCGAACAATCGAAGGAAAAATCGTTTGATGAAACAATTAAATCCTTCGAATAAAATGATTCAAAGGAGTTTAATTGATCGTTCAAAGGATTTTCCTTCGCTCAAAGAAACCTTAGAAAAATAAACCCCATAGGCTAACATTGTACCTCGCTAGGCTTAAACTACCGAAGTATGTAGTCAAAGTTTTTTTTAAAGAGACAGTACTTCGACTATCGAATGGTCGAATAGTCTAACGAGTTTTAGTTCGAATCGTTTGAATTGAAGTCGTAGTCGAAGGTCGTAGTAGCCTATTCGATGGTCGAAGTACCCAAAGAAATACCTCGAAATTCGAAGTTTTTTTTACTTCGAAGCCTTCACTCGAGCTTAGTAAATGTGTGTTTAAATATTTAAACCTAAATCAATGCTGGCATACAACAAACACATGCTTCATACGTCTCGCAATCGTTCCCTTATAAAATACAGTACAGGTGTAGGATCCATTATCAGGAAACCCGTTATCCAAAAAGCTCAGAATTACAGAAAGGCCATCTCCCATGGACTTTTATATTTCTAAATAATAAATTTTTATCTAAATAATCCAAATTTTTTAAAATGATTTCCTTTTTCTCTGTTATAATAAAACAGTACCTTGTACTTGACCCAAACTAAGATATAATTAATCCTTATTGGAATCAAAACCAGCCTATTGGGCTTATTTAATATTTGCATAATTTTCCTGTAGAAATAAGACATGAAGATCCAAATTATGGAAAGATCCATTATCCGGAAAACCCAAGGTCCCGAGTATTCTGAATAGAATGTCCCATACCTGTGCTCTACAGTACCTAGACTGCATAGACTTTTTTTCTTGCACTAGATCACCTAAGTTTGTAAGCAAAGAAAGTGCCCACAAACAATGCATGTGTTACTGTACAGTAATTTAAAGAGATCAAAAGTGTTTTATTCTTCATTGAACGTTTCTGCTTTCAAATGCAGCCCGATACAGACAAAAGTACTTATATACACCTTAAGCTTCTGGCAGCCATTTAAAATGCTGAATTGTTGCATTCAGCAGAAAATCTGTGCAGCATGTCTATGTGTTGTAATGTGCTTCTAAATCTAATTTGCATATAAATATAATTCATTCTGAAAAGAAAGAAAGCATTGAAAATTAAGCCACAGCCCATGCTTTGTGAGCTTTCTCACAATTAAAGAGAAAGTCTATTTGTATGTAAATTTCATTTGGATGAAATAGAAACCTTCAGATACGAATGCTGCTAGCTTTTCAAATTTAAATTTCTTCATCTCTTAATCTCATTCCTTTCTCCAAAAAAAAACCCTTGATTATGTCTTGATCTGAATTGCCTTGTTTTTTTGTGTTTCTTGGTATGTCATTTGATGTTGGCATATCTTTGTGCTTATTTGATGTTGGCATATCTTTGTGCTTATGCGAGTGAAATGATGTCATTCATTACACAATTCTTGCAGACAAAAAAAAAGGACATCAAAAAGAATTCCATGAATGATTTGAAGACAGTGTTCTGTCAAACATCGAGCTTGGAGGATTAGAGACGAAAATAGCTTGTCTGGCAAAATAAGGCCCATTGTGTTATATAGCAATATTATGCCCCAGCAAGGTAACCCTATTAATGAGAGGACAATCTTCTTAAGATCATTTTCTTTTAGCACTATGGGAACTAGTTTTGATTTAGACTACATTTTGGATTAGGACAATCAAACTGTAGACAGCAACACACGTGCAACTGAAGTCTACTGTGTGAGTACACTCTGTGCAGCACAATACAAAATACATTCAATGTTATGTAATTTTTATTAAGAGGAAAATTTAAGCCTTAAAATAAGACCAATGTACACCTGAGCTATTTGTAATAGTGAAACAACAGCTACAAATATTGGACAGCAATGCACGTGCAAAGTGGTTTTTGAATGCAACGCCATATTTTACATACAAGAGTGTTTGAAAGATGGCAGAGTAAGGTTTACAGATATATAAACAGAATATGCGTGCACCAACCAGCTGCAATTCTTCTTCTTATCAATCTAAATATATCATTAGGGCAGTTAAAAAAAGTTTCCATCTTCTACAATGTTTAGGGTTTATTGACTACAAAACAATTTGTGAATGGACACATATAGCAGATAGGAAAACATTAAACTTGTGTGGATGATAATATGCTTGATCTGCAGACAGTATAAACCATTTGACAAGGGGACTCCTCAACTGACCCTTTGTCTTCAGCTATCCCATTGAACCCCATTGTTGCATACCATAATGAGCCAGAAATGGTTAAAAATGGCCACAGCATTCACGAATTTCACAGGAAATTTGCAAATTTTCCGGCGATGCGAACTGCCCCAAATTCGACTATCACTATTCACATTTTATCAAATATATGGGACCTTCACTAGCCTCACCCCAAGGCAATATTAAAGAATTCCATAAGGGATCGTTTCTATGTTCTGCCGCTCCTCACTTGAGATCAGCACTATACCATTATATCCACCACTGAGTATTAGGCTGGCCCCAAACTCTGCTACGAGCAGGAGCTGCATCTCCCACCATGACAGAAGTCCGGAATCTGCAGTGTTTCGATGATAGGAAATCCAAGCAGGCTGTCACCTAGCACAAGCAGTAGTAGTGTCAGTATCAATCAACCCACTGTGCAGTCACAGGAGAGAACCTCCTTTTTCCCTCTTCTAAATTTACTTGTGCAGTACTCTGGCAAGGTCCTGCTGCCACAACGAGCCCAACTGGAAACGTTTAGTTGGGTTTGTCCCCACCATAACATTATAACTATTGGTTATTAGTTAATAAAACATAGAGAAAGAATGAAAATGAAATATTCAAATAATATCCAAGCATTTCCTTTGCATCACACATTCTGGAATACAATTAGCCATTAACCTTATGGAATATATATATATATATATATATATATATATATATATATATATATATATATATATTATTTATTTATTTTTTTAATATCGCAGGTATGCAAAACATAACTAAATACATTCCTTCATTGAAATACCTTCAAATAATCTATGACCGTGTCCAATTGCCGGCATAGCCAGCTATCCCCCTGTGGATGTATAATTGTTGGACAGATTATAGCAAGGTGGACTTCCTACTAGGTTGCCTGACATATCAGCCCAAATAGTTTACAATCACTTACCATGCTTCTTTCCATAGCAGCACATCCACTATGTAAAGACCCCCTCCAGACATTTTTGCCTGGCTCAGAGGGTAAGGTCAACCAACCACTTACCATGCTGGTCCCATAGCTGCCCATCCATGCTGTAGAGAGCCACTCCGACTGCCCAACCACGCTGTGGAGTGGGGGCTGTTAATGCTATATACTTGCCCAGATAATGTGAAATTGCCTCTATCCCCCAATTCTTATGCTAGCTGAGTGGCGTGAAAGCGATTTTGTGCTAAGTGTATGGTAGTATTATTATTATTTTTGTTTTTTGCAGGCGCTATAGATTTTATGCAAACTTAAAGCATGAAGTGAAATTACCCCTTTTCCCAGAGAGAATGCTTGCCAATAATCAAACACCATCGGCTTTCCTGGACTACCAGACATGCCGGCCACCCAACCACTAGGGGTCAGATGGGCAAATATAACCAGGAAGCCATTTGCCACTACTCCTGCAAGTTGGCTACTCAGCCCAATCAACTCTGGCCATAGCCCCCCAAGGCAAGCATCCTGACATTGTTCTAGTTGCAAGCCACAGGCACTGCAAAACCTATTGTGTGTTGGCATTGTCTGCTATAAATAAATGTATATAAATATAAATAAAACACTGTAGCATTAAAAAGATTGCAACAATTAAAAACTATCTACATACATGATATAATTGTAACAAATGTTGCAGTCATTAAAACAGCAGCAAATAGTTTATTAAGTAGAACAATACTTGAAAACGTAGGTACTACTCTCTCTGGAGTCTACCTACCATTAAATCCAAAACTATGTCACTTACAGGAACATGTAATTCACATATGTCAAATTTAGACAGTGTTTAATGTTGGGGATATTACATCTCTACTAAGAGGATAAAACACTTGTTGAATTTGCTGATAAGCCTATGAGATTTGGGGTTTATTGCACTTTGCACCTGGATTAAGGAAAGACTTTCCTAATATTTCTGGACCAATTGAAGGGTCTGTGATGTCACTAAAGGAGGAGTTTGTATGGTGGGTTCTGTGTTAAAAAGTGATTTGTGGTTATTTGTATTTTACACTTAAAAAAGGATCCATGTCCTTTTAGGTATGAAATATATGACTAGCCTACAGGCACAATCATATATATATATATATATATATATATATATATATATATATATATAATTAGTGGTGAGCACAACTTTTTCTTGTATGTTATAGTTATACAGGAGCAGTGACCAGCTCCATGTTGTAGCTCCCAGCCTTCCCAGCTATAGTCAGGTGATCCTTCCTTATCTTACAGAAGATAAGGAAGTGAACAGCTTCTTCCCCTGACATCACTTCCCTGTCTTTCTCTGCCCCAGCCTGGCATTTCCCTGCCTTAACTCATTCCTTCTCACCCACTCACAGCTACATCTGATTTTGCCAGTCTTTAAATATAAACCAGTGTAATTTGGCTGCTGGTCATTCGGATCCCTTGTCATGCAGCCCCGCGCTTATAGCTCCAGGGCTTTTCTGACTAGCTAGTAAAAGTACTGTGTAGCCATTTATCTTATACATGACTTCCCACTGCCAGAGAATCTCATACAGTAAAAGTTAGTCAGCTGAAATGATGGCTACCTTGCAATATTCTACACATTTTAGTACAAATTGGTAGTTATAAGTATTAAAGGGGTTGCTCACTTTTAAATTAACTAAATATGATGTAGAGAATGTTAGTCTAAGACAATTTGCAATTGGCTTTTGTTTTTTATTATTTGTGGTTTTTGAGTTATTTCGTTTTTTTATTCAGCAGCTCTCCAGTTTGCAATTTCAGCAATCTGGTTGCTAGTGTCCAAATTACCCTAGCAAAAATGCGTTTATTTGAATAAGGGGCTGGAATATGAATAGGAGAGGCCTGGATAGAAAGACGAGTAATAAAAACTAGCAATATCAATACCTTTGTAGCCTTACAGAGCATCTGTTTTTAGATGGTGTCAGTGATCCCCATTTGAAAGCTGGAAAGAGTCAGAAGAATAAGGCAAATAATTCAAAAACTATGAAAAAGAAAAAATGAAGACCAATTGAAAAGTTGCTTAGAATTAACCATTCTATAACATACTAAAAGTTAAAGGGATACTTTTATGGGAAAAAAATTTATTTTCAAAACGCATCAGTTAATAGCGCTGTTCCAGCAGAATTATGTACTAAAAAGAGCAAACAGATTGATAAAATGATAAACTTCAGTCACTCTAGTCTTCACTGACTGCAAGCTGGAGTGATATCACCCCCTTCCCATTCCCTCCCAGCAGCTTGGTAGCTGCTTCGTAGATCTAATAGTAAAATCCAGGTCCCACTGAGACAAATTCAGTTACATTGAGTAGGAGAAACAACAGCCTGTCAGAAAGCAGTTCCATCCTAAAGTGCTGGCTCTTTCTGAAAGCACATGACCAGGTAAAATGACCTGAGATGGCTGACTACACACCAATATTACAACTAAAAAAAAAATACACTTGCTGGTTCAGGAAAACAATTTTATTTTGCAGTGTGAATTATTTGCAGTATAAACAGTGTAATTTAGAAATAAACACTACACCACAAAAATCATAACGGAATCCCTTTAACTTAAAGGTGAACCATACCTTTAAGCAAACACTTTTGGTAAAGTGTGTATTACTTATTATGCTGTGAAAACTCAAAAAGACAATTATCTTAGATAGATCTCAGAAAAGCAGTACAGTGAACTTTAAGCAAATTATATAATCATTGTACAAGTATGTGGGTCCTTCCCTGCTTATTGCTTTCTGCAGTGCAGTCATCGTGTCTAGGGATTCTCAATTAACAGAGAACCAAAGATTAAGATCTTTTGTCAGATTAAAGGCATGGTCATGAATGGGTTGTTAAGGGCATTGAACAACTTCTAACTTTTCAGTGTACTGTTGGCCCTATTTCTTGTTTGGTCAGTGCCCTACTAAAAAGCTGGCTTTTATTTGAGTCTTAGGACTATATGTTTAGGCACTCAAACTCCATGTTGCTATCTCCATGTAATATTCAAGATGTATTTTTCTCCCTAATGACAACTTTCCAACTACTCAGCCCCTGCAGAGAAGCTTTTGTGGAGTAACCGGAATGTTGTTGACTCATGAACATTGTTCCATGGACATTGTTCCCATGTCAGTCACTGAACTCTGAAGCTCTTTCAAGTCAAGGCTGGCTTCACAGTAGCATCCCTAGCACTTTTTCTTATTGTTCTGTTGCTTTGGACTGATATAAAAGTGTCAGGGTGGCGTGCTATGGCTTCCATATGTTAATAATCAACTTAATCATACTCAGCTCCATTTTTCATTATGTATTTCAGACATTGTTCGTGAAAGTGAATGGTGTATAGCAATTTCATTCATTCTTATTTAAAAGAGTCAGTTGTCAATGCAGCTAAAACATGCTAAAATGATAAAACTATGCATATATAATGTGGCACTCAAATGGGTTCCCATTTGTAAACAATTACTCTAACTGTAAAATATCATACTACAATTAAAAAAGCTCTCTGTTAAATTTTTATGTCAAATACGGTAGGTTTTAAATACGTCTGAAAATCTCAAAGCATGAAAATATAATCTGAGCTTCATTTTAGCAAAATAAGAAACTTTTTCTTAATTGAAAGTGATTAAACATTATTTCTGAAATAATTATGTTTCTATTGCCTTCTAGGCAATCTGTGTCTCTTGCAGAGATGGAGTAATAGAGGCCTAATCATCAGAATTACAATTTTTGAAAGTTTTGAATTGTTTTCCAATTCAAATAAAATAAAAACTCAAATTGTACTAAAATAATCAAATGCAGCAAACGTGATTGCATAAAACCATGAAAAAAACCTCAAAACTCATGTTATACTTGTTTTTTTTTGGTGGGTCTACAAACTCTCAAAAACAGTAAAAAAAAACTTGAAAATTTTAAAATTTATGTAAATTTGCCTGGGACAACTCCTGGGGGAAACCTTATATACTGATGAAAATGTGTACATACTGATCTCGTTTAGCAAGCTGTTAAATTACACTCAGTTGATGACATTATAAGTTAGCCTTAGTTAGTAGTTATTCTTTATCAAAGGTTCACTGCAGCCTCTTTAGAAACATGGTAAAGATTAAATACAGGTTGTCTTTTTGTTACCACTTGGAATTGGTCACTTTATAATGTTCACTTAATATAATATACTGGAATTGAAAAGGTTTCCTGGGTGAACTGCAATTAGTGTTGACAAGTTCAGTTTAATTTGGGGCTATTAACAGATTGTCTTGTACTTTTGTTAACTGCAGTAACTTATAATTAAAGAAGCAAGGTATTTTGATACAGTTCCTTTGAATAATATCACACCTGGTTTGCAGCTTGATACATAATACTAGTAATGGGAAATTTGGATTCAGAACCATTTTTTCAATACGTTACTTTAATTTCTTTTTGGGTTTAATTTTTTTCTGTTTTTATTTTGTCTTTATAATGTTTTTTATGAGCCTCGTCAACAATAATTCCCCCATGCAAATGAAAATAAAAGAACATAGCCATCTTTGCCAGTCAGAAATTTAAGGTAACATTGGCAACTGCAGCCTCCAACATTTCTTTAAATCCAGTACTATTTTCTTTGTGACAAGGTAATTGAACTTTTTGCTTCTTTTAAAGGATCAATATACCCATTTTTCAATATGAGTGCAATGAATATAATGCCTGCAAAAAGCAAAGTTTTTGTTACTTCCTGAAATAAACAGAGCAGACAAGAAAATTTAAGATGCTCCATATTGGTTCTTGTGATGTAAATAATTCGATTTTTTTTATGATAAAAACAATAGGCTAATAGTATGGTCAGCCTAAGCCCCGTTGATTAAATTTGTGTTGAAAAGGAGTGATACGGTTCTTTAAACACTTCTTGAATGTTTCAAATCATCTACAATACTTCTACTTTGAGCTTCTTGCCAATGAGATTAAATCCATTACTGTCCAGCTGATACTAGACTGCATTGGCCAGTAAGTTGTCAAGGCTTTTTGTAGTTGTAGTTCAGTATTGACACTTTTCTAAGCTGGACAAGGACAGTGCTATATTTACATGTTATTTGTTCATATTTTATGCACATTTCATGTTTATTATACTTTAGAAGAACTGTCCAAAGTATCCATGGATGAGGCATTTGATTGGGCAGCTGTATTTCAATTGGGACTTAAATAATTATTGATTGCATCTGAGGAAATTCAGAAATATTTAGAAATATTTCAATCATTTAATAAATTCAATCAAAAAATAAGAAAAACCCTTTATTGATCTTAGGGGGAAAAGTACAAAAAGTGCAGAAAACAGAGAAACTTATACTGAACTACTGTATGATTAACTTAAGGCGTTTTATTGAGTCTTTCTTTTTAAGTGAATTAAACTGTCTTTTTGACACCTGAAAACCAACAGTAGCAGCTTAGAAAATATAGTTTAATGTTTTTTTCTTCTCTATCATTATAACTTGGAGCCAGGAGCTGTCACTACAGTACAGTAAGATCAAATATTTTGGCTTTGGATGGATGTGGACTATGAAACATGAGGGTGCACATGGCATTAATCTGCAGTGTACTGAGTTTTGTGAATGGTTCCTATCATTTATGACTGTACTGAATTCCATGCAGATTCCTAGATGTTTGTAGTTTGCCAGTTTGCATGTGATCATTTGATAATCTGTTGCATATTTATCCAGTTCATGGTTACTATTTGCTCTAGAATAATGTCTAGACATTCCACATATGCTTCTCATCACTAAATAATGTTACCCTCAAACCACACTGACATCTTCAAAGGAGACTATAGCTGGGTTTATGGCAATACGGTTGTTTAAAGTCCTAGGAATTATTAGTTGAGATGATTCTACTTCTCAGATGTGATAGCAGAAATTTAAGATCATAGTTTATACTATACCGTGGTATAACTACCAGGGGTGCAATTGCACCCAAGCCAGCAACCCCTCGGGGACAACAGGAGACGTAATACTAGTCTCGTGTAAAGGTGATTGCTTTATTGGCTAACTAAGATGATAATCACAGCAAGATTTTTAGAACATTTCAGTTGCTTCTTTACAAGTGATTACAAAAAAGCTATGCTGGCTTGTGTCCTGTATATTTTGGTATCTTCTATTTTAGTTCCAAGTGAAGGTTGTGTACTGTGTTAGCCAGTTCAAAAGTTATAAGGTAAAAATCTTGGTATAAAATTGACACCTTTACTGACAATGATTCAGAACATTTCAGTAAAGATGCCGGTACTCACGTATAAATGATAAATGTACCTGGGTGCAGTTCATCAAGGATGAGTTATTAATGTTGAAGCAGGAATCTGCACGTCACTGGTCTTATAGTGGAAACATCAACGTTTTTTTTGGAGACGGATGTTTTTACCTGCACAAAGATCTTTTTCTTTGAAAAAGACCTTTGTTGAGATAAAAACATCACTGGGTTCCTGCTTGAGTGTATATAAAAAAAACATACATATATAATTTTATACACAAATCAAACCTTTTTGTTAATACTTGTGCATCAAAAGTGCATCATGGCCAATTGGTGGATGACACTTATGGTCTCTCTGAAGTCTAAGCTGCTTTAAGAGACAAGCTCAGCTGCTTTTTGCTCATGACTCCACGCAGATCTTCTAATAGTCAAGTTTGCTATTGCCTTTGTACTATGTAGCAACTCATGCCTGTGATCCATGAGTCTTCATGAAGACTTCATTAGCATAGAGCATGATAGAGGATTAGATTGACATACATATACATATTAAGAAAATCCTAAAATAAACGATAGCAGGGATAATATTTATACAGATCTGCCTGAATTTGAGGTAGAAAAATTAAGACTATGTAAGAAACTATATTTATCATGCCAATTTAGTAAGTGGTATATGACATCAGCATGCAAATCCCATCTATGGCTAAAATTAGGGATTTCCAACTCGGGATCCTCCACCTGCTGTGAATTCAAACCGAGCACCGCACGATACTTGAAGGCTTTTGAAGGATGCTGGGAATTGTAGCTCCCAACAACTTAAATACTGAGTTTGGATTTCATGGTTTGGAGTTAAATGTTGTAAGCAGTCAGCGATTATTTTCTTCTCCTGATCCTATTCTTAACTAAAAGGTTTCTTGTGCAGGTTTCATTGTTAGTAACTGAGCATCATTTGTTTATACATATACTCAAGTAAACATTATGCACGGCATGAATAACTAATAATAATGGTAATAACGCATATCACATGGGCAGATGGTAATGTGTGAATGTAGGTCATGGGAAAAAGTGAGCTGTTTACATTACAAATATACCTAGTTTGGTATAATATAGATTTCTTTAATTGTATGAATCTCAAACAACTAACTCCAGGACACGAATACCCATCTGAATGACATATATGTTTCCATCAAGGGTATATTCCTGGTTAAATAATGTTTGTGGGGTGGGGAAAATATATAATTATAAATAAAACATGGCTGTGTCCTATTGTTTTACAGAAATGAAGTATATTTAACAAACTGCTTGCTATCATACAGCACATTCACATGCTTTATTTAGAATGTAAATAATGATGCTGTACATTTTTAACCTAAAGAAAAATATTTGCAAACACCTTTTTATTGTGCTAGTTTTATGGTGGCAGGTAACAAGAGACGTGACTGTATAAAACCTTTTTATGTAACTAATGTTAATGTCCAATTATTTGTCTTCATTTATATAAAGTAAAAATGTTGGTGAACTTGACTTCATATACAAATCTAGTGGTGCTGGGGCAGACCAACTCCCTCCCTAGGAGGTAGAAACATTTTCATCCCTCTGTTGAAGTGATAATTCATCCAAGAATTGTAAGCGCCAGGCTAGGCTTGGCTAGGCAACGGCACAGTGCCATTCATAAGGGAATCATTGTGTCCTTTGACAGAGATTGCAATTTCTCTTGTCTGGATGAAGGTTCCCTTGGAGCTACTATAAATGGGCAGACTGACACCCATGGGGTCATATGCTGTAGTATATGATGTCAGGAAGGCTACACAGGTTGGGCTGACAGGGGATTAAATTTTAAGAAAATTGTAGGGTAATTTGTCACATTGACCGGATTTATATTTGTTGCTTTCTATGGTCTGAGATGTATTGATAGGATTTTATTTGGCAATATGATATTTTAAGAAAAAAACCTTAACTAACATAAAAATAGAGATATTAAGTTCCATACTGGGAAGGTCGGGGAAGACTTGGTGCTTAAGGTGTACATAAGTATCAATATCAATCATTAGGGGAAATCCCTACAAATTATTTCAGAAATCATACACTAAGCTGGCAGGACTTCCTGTGCAATTATCTCAGCGATATCACTTCTGCCTCTTGCTACTGCAGGCTGGTATTGGCATATTAAGGTGCATTGTCATAATAAAGTGTTTAGAGAATTGGGCTGATTTTACTATTAGCAAAATAAATGATGCATGAAGTAAACAAATAACTGAAATTAGAAATTGCAAATGTCCTTAAACAGTTACAATGGCGCTTGGAACCCTGAACCCTGAATTTTCAATATTTCTGGATAAATGCAGTATGACTTAAAACGTGATCTGTTTTTACGCAAGTTTAGTTTCCTATAATTAAATAATGACAATGACAACTTAAATAAAGAAATTACTTGTTTATTTTTTTATTGTGGAGAATGGAAAGTTACATACTGTATTTATGTGTTGCAAAAGTATGTAAACAGAAAAGAGAGGGGATTGATCAATGCACATTCCCTGGTCCCCTGTCTCATAAGTAATCTAGTATCTATGCAAGTGCATGTGTTTACAAAAACAGGAGTTTTTAGCTACAAAGTTTTGATAAAATTGGTAAGCCAAGCTATGATAAAATTGGTAAACCACCATACCGTGTCAAGGTAAACCTCATATGGTGGTCCCTAGCTATTTACCTTCGGTCATAGTATTCAAGGGCTGGCACCTCTCTGCTTGGTAGCCTTTCTTGGGATAAGTGTCTCCTGACCTAGGCATTGGTTTCAGTCAGAGAGCTTAGTCCTCCACCGCCATTAGCTTTTAGAAGAGAGAGAGAGATTGCCCAGACCAACACCCATTTGTAAAGGCATGGGACCACCATTTAAAGAGATGGGTAGGGGGTAAATAACGTATGTAAACCTCTGCATTCAGTAACTGGGGTTCCCCCCATGGCAGCAATAACTACAACTAAGGGATCTAGTTATCTAGTTATCATGCTGTATAAAAAGTGGAGTGAAACATTACCGGTGATGTGGCTCAACCAATGAGATCTTTGCTGTTGAAATCGAATTGTGATTGATTGCTATGGGACACATCACTGCCAATGCGTCACTCCACTTTTAACACAGTATGATAAATAGGCCCCTTATGTTTTTGGTAACTGTTGATCAGTCCTACGCATCAATTTGGAGGATATTTTGCCCACTGCTCCTTGCAGAACATCTTAAACACATTGATGTAGGTGGACTTCCTTGCATGAACTGACCACTTCAAGTCCTTTATGATAAAGAAATCACTGGCCATTCCAAAACATTAACTTCTGCCTTAACCTTTCATCGACATACTTAGGGATGTTGTCTTGCTTCATGACCCAAGTTCTCTTGAGCGTCAGTTCACAGATGGATACCATGGCATTTAAATTTACATAAGCAATTTACCAAGCAATTCAGCACAATTCTAGTAAGTGGATTATTGCATGAAAGAAAAAAGTTGTAAATTCATCTTGTTTAAAGTGGGCTAAATTCAAGATGGGTATATTATATTATTTTCAGTACTTGCTGAGTTCTCTTTATGTATTAATGATTTGGAAGTAGGTTTTGGAAGCAGAGTATTAGTCATTACAGGCCATACTTACTTTTGTGTGATAATCAGGGACCTATTTTTTATGCTGTGTAAAATAGCATAAAAAAAAATAGTGTAAAAAGGTGTATTTTACTCTATGCGAATGCCAGATTTGCTGACATTATTTTATATTGATTCAGACCTCTGTAAGTATGTTCTAGTGTAAGTTGCTAAAAAAAAGGCTTTTTTCATACTGTTCTTTTACAACCCGATGCCGGGCGAAATGTGGCAAATTATTCCGTCGATTTTTACATCACATAATAAATAAATAAAGCTCCTATGTTTGGTGACATGTGATTTTGGTAAAATGAGTTAGAGAATGGCAGCCATCTTTAAATGCAGACAAATTGATAAATATGAAATAAGTACGCAGCTCCTTTTTTGAAAAGTATAACATCGGCTTGTCTGCTGGAATGGAATTAGCTGACGCTGGATCATAGAACAAAGTATTTTTGCAACAAAAGCAATATGGAATGGGTGAAAGAAATGGGAGATCTATTGATCAAAGGAAGAAATATGTTTTTCCTACATTGTAGTTGTAGTTTTCTTTCTCAAAATATTCAAGTAAATGCTTTTGATAAAGCCATTGGAATAAAAAGTCTAGGCTCTCCCAAACTGCACATTTCTTAAAAATAACAATTACATGTAATCAGTGTTCTTCTCTAACCTCCCCAGAGATCAATACTGGGAAGAAAATGCCTTGTATCACAGCCCGAATGATAAAACAGTATGTATGCTGCATTCCATAAGAATTATTTCCTTATAAATACATCAAGTCACAACTCATTGTTAAGATAAGTCACCATCCAAATCCAAAGCTCTGCTTTCTTAAACCAGAGATTCAGAGCAGAGGAGGACCATTGAAACGATGATACCCAGCTGCTTAAAAGTATGGAGTCTTTTGCCCAGATGTAACTTATCATCTCAGTCAGTAATACAAAAGTAGAGGCAGATTGCTTAAACCAAATTAGTAGATGAAAATAAAAAAAATCTCAAGAATGTCTTTATGTAAACAGAGATGACTGTGCGATGTTGCTTAGATGGCCTACGTTCCCACTGGGCTTTGATGTTATCTACATCATATTTTAAAGAGGGATAAAGATGCAAACTAATGTTGGCTTAGCAATTCTGTTGGACAACTGTGAAAGGACCATTTGCTAGAATTCTTTTAAACTGTTCTTGTGTCTAGACTAACAAGTTTTAATGCAATAAATAATAAAGTTAATAATAAAGGTATGGGAGCTTTTGTCCAAAATGCTCCTGTGGTTTTCTGGATAAGGAGTCTTTCTTTAATATGGATTTCCATATCTTAAGTCTACTAAAAAATTATTTAAAGGGGTTGTTCATCTTTAATTAATATTTAGTATGATGTAGTGTGTGATATTATGAGATAATTTGCAATTGTTCTTTTGTTTTCTTATCATTTGTGTTTTTTTAGCATTTTATTCAGCAGCTCTCCAGTTTGTAATTTCAGCAATTAGGGTCCAAATTACCCTAGCAACCATGCATTTATTTGAATAAAAGACTGGAATATGAATAGGTGAGGGCCTCAATAGAACGATAAGTAATAAAAAGTAACAATAACAATAAGTGGGTTATTTACTAAAGATCAAATTTTAGACTTGTGTGAGCTTTTTTAAACCTTGAATGAACTCACAACTCGAATGGTTTCTAATTTAAGAAAAACTTGAATGGAAAAAACTTGAATCAGCGAGTTTAGGGTTACCCCGAAAAATTGAATTGATAGTTTTTCAGAGAAAAAAACTTGAATCACTCGAATTGATCGAGTTGTCAAACGAAACCCCTCCGAAAAACTCGAACATCATGAAACAACTTCAAATGGTTCAAGGGACATCTGCCATTGACTCCTACATGAACTTGACAGGTTTTAAATGGTGTATTTTCTGATTTTCAATTTCCATGGTCAAGATATAATAAAGCTAGAAAAATTCAAGTTTTTTTTTAAAAAAAAAACTAAAAATTTGAGGTATTCGTTTTAAGCCAAGAAAATCTATTTTTAACCAAAGAATAACCTCAAAAACTTGAATTTTCTATGGAAAACACAACTCAGCCTTAATAAATCTGCCCCTAAATGTGTAGCCTTACAGAGCATTTGTTTTTTAGATGAGGTCAGTGACCCCCATTTGAAATCTGGAAACACAACACTAAGGCAAAAAATTCAAAAACTATAGGAAAGAAAAAATGGAGGCCAACTGAAAAGTTGCTTAGAATTAGCGATTTTATAACTTACTAAAAGTTAACTTAAAGGTGAACTACTCCTTTAAACTCTGTAGGATTGTTTGGGCTACAATAATGATTCATTATATCTTAGTTCGGAGCAAGTACAATGTGCTGTTTTATTATTACAGAGAAAAAAAAATTATTTTTAAAAATTTGAATTATTATATTAAAATGGAGTCTATGGGAGATGGTCTTTCTGTAATTCTGAGCTTTATGGATAACGGGTTTATGGATAAAGGATCCCATACCTGTATATTTCAGTTCATTGACCCTTTCCATGTATTATATGATAATTTACACATTTCTGCATTCACAATGAGGAGGCAGAAGCATGGCTACTTTTTGCTACATATTTGAGTTATCGGGGGCCTGTTTACTCTAATTTGTGATAAAAAGATTTAGAAAATACAATTTTTAACAAGCATTTGACACTCATTAGATAATTCATAACCTGGTACTGTGGCAGTCCTTTCTTTATTAAACATTATTAATAGCTCTCCGTTGTGCTGCAGTGAGGAAAAATTCATTATAATGTGTTGCATGTAACAATAAATACATTTATGCATTCCTATAACCAGGCTTTCAGACTCATTTTCTAGGGAAATACTGCAAACTGAACTGCATTTGGATAGACACAGTAATGGTGGATAGATGATTAGTGTACCACTACTAGCCACTGAGCAATACATATACAATATCATGGCACTAAACTTACACACTTATGGTCCCCATAGACGCGACGATTCTTCTTGCCGAACGACCGATTTTAGGGAAGCCCGACCGATCCTTCGAAATTATCGTGCGGTTAGTGGTATTCGAACGATCGTACATCTTACGATTTTTCGGCCGACATCTGTCGGGAAATTGATCGGCCAGGTCAAAAAATCTTTGTCGGTCCCAGTGCAATCTCTCTATGTTTGCAGGGACAAGCAGGCAGCTCCCCTTTGTTTTCCTGGTAAATTGGTCTTTTTAGTTGATGGTAGATTCGTACGATCGTACGATCGTTCTGAGAAGATCGTGGTCTCACGATCAGGATCTGATCTTTTAAAAATCTCAACATCTATGGCCAGCTTAAGTTGGAGAGCCTACTAACCTATTCATCCTGTGCTGACCTTAATTTTGTTGACCAATATCAGCTTCAGATAATCTGTATTTTTTCTGTTTCTGTCCTGCGTCTACACTGACAGTTCTTGTCTGCCACGTGGATTGAATTTTCCTTGGAAACCAAGCCTCCTCCAAAACAACTTGTTTGGAATTTTTTTTTCCATGCTGATTCTATCCATACTGAATCCTAACCTGGTGTCCCCATGGGAATGGAGCCTGCTTCAGTCCCGCCAGCCATAGTATTGCATAATAGATATTTACATAAAAGAACAGCATGTACATTGATCATCCAGAGGCTTTTTTGTTTCCATGGAGCATACTGTTTTGAAACCTCTGTACACGCATGATGGCTTAGCTAAGATTTTTTTCTCACTGAAGAGAATCTATAAATAGTGTACCGTGCATCTAATGTAGTATCATTTTTTTAAGGTATTTTTTACACCAGAATGTATATATTTTGCATTTTTTGGTACAACCCCAAGGCTCTCACAACACAGTAAGTTTTTGCATATCCTGTTGAAGTATGGTATAAAAATTATTTAGCATCTTGACTAAGAGCCTAGGGTACGTTCTTTTTCAGTGTCTTCCACACATATTAAATGTAATGATTCAAATATAAACGAATAATCATTATAAACTAAGCAAGCACAGGGCTAAAACTGGTGAATTCTGCACATACATTTCTGAAGTTTCTTTCTAAATCTAAAAGTTCTTTGGTGGTAGATCTGGGTGTGCAGGCGTTTAGGATTCAGTTACAAATTATGATTTTCATTGTTCATTAATTTAATGGTAAACATATTCCAAAAAGGCAGATAGGCAAAGTATATTTTAAATAAATGCAGCCTATTTAATAAGTAAAAAATAATGGAATTCTACCTTTTGTTCAAATAAAGGTAATCTTTCAGTTATTTCGATTATTATAAAATAAAAAATAGATACGAGCAAGGGGCCATGTGCTGGAGTGATAGGGGGTGCAAAGTTGTGTCCCTTGGAGCCTATACACTTAGGGGCATATTTATAAAGCTATGTGAAACAAAGGGGTGGTTCACCTTTAAGTTAATGTCTAAGGGGTTACTTATTGAAACTCGACTTTTTTTATGGTAGAGGTTTTTTTGGAGGAAAAGCTTGATTTTTTTAGAGATTTATCATACCCCAAAGGTGCTAAAAGTCAGAATCCAAAAATCTGCCATCTCAAACCTGCCGAGGTCATGTTGACAATGGCAGATGTCCCTTTTATAATTTTGAGATATTGTGACCTGAAAACCTGAAAAAATTGTGCAATTTGGATTTTTTCAATGCTTTTCCCGACCCAACTTTTTGAGCTGATTATTTTAAATTGTGGATGGGAGTTTGGTCAAAATTGTTTTAATAAAAATATGAGATAAATTAGAGTTTTAGTAAATAACCCCCTTAGTGTGTTATAGAATGGTCTGTTCTGAGCAACTTTTCAGTTTTTCTTCATTATTTATTTTTAATAGTTTTTGTAATTATTTGCCTTTGTCTTTTGACTCTTTCCAGCTTTCACATGGGGTCACTAACCCCATCTAAAAGTAAATGCTCTGTAAAGCTACAAATGGTTGTTTTTGCTACTTTTATTACTCCTCTTTCTATTTGAGTTCTCTTCTATTAATATTATAGTCTCTTATTCAAATAAGTGCATTGTTGGTAGAGTAATTTAGACCCCAGCAATCAGATTGCTGAAATGACAAACTGGAGAGCTGCTGAATAGCTTAAAAAACACAATAAATAAAAATGAAAACCAATTGCAAATTGTCTCAGAATATCACTCTCTACAATCATAATGAAGGTTAACTCACGGTGAACAGCACCTTTAAAAATACACCATACATTACTATGGAGTCCTGAGGGTGCAAAATTGCAATGCTTAGAGCACCATGCACTAATCAGTTGGGCACAGAGAACAGAGCTGTCAGGTCCTTTGCACCATTCATCCCCCCATTCACATTGTTGCATACACATGAATTCATGCAGCATAGCATATTCATGTGTATGCAACAATGTGAATGGGGGAAGCATGGTGCAAAGGATCTGACAGCTCTGCTCTCTGTGCCCAACTGATTAGTGCATGGTGCTATAAGCATTGCAATTTTGCACCCTTAGGGTTCGTGCACTTCTTTGTAAATGGGATTTTTTTTTTTTTGATATTTCATTAAAACCAGATACATCAGTTGACTGAAAATATCAGTGTATGATTTGACCAGGCAGTGGCATAAAGCACAATTCAACAGATATGTCCAGGTTTTGGTTTGGATTAATGTAAAAAGAACACAGGGAAAGATAAGCAATAGTTCATATACAGTGGTGCAGAAGCTAAGCAGATTCATCAACGGTCCAGGTGAATTTTCAAATGAAAAAAAGTCTAATTTTGAGCTATTTTTTTGTACTTCGTCTAGGGAATTGTCCAAATTCGATCCGAAATTTATCATGTACTGTCTCTTTAAAAATTCGACTTTGACCATTCGCCATCTAAAACCTGCCGAAATTGCTGTTTTAGCCTATGGGGGAATTCCGAGAACCCATATGGAGTCAATTGGTGGACTTTGAAAAATGTAAGTTGTTTTTGGGAAAAACTTTGAATCGAATTTGATCAAATGTGCTATTCCTTCGATTCGTACAATTCGAATTCGGCCGAATACGGACTTATTCGATCAAAAACCTTTGACTTAATTTCTTACTGCAATCTTACTTTGATTCAAAAGATTGAATACAGCTTATTCACCCGCAAAAAAAAGTACATTTTTTAATAAATTTTGGTTGGTCTTTATTCGAATGGTTGGTATTTTGTTCGAATTTCGAAGTTATGGGAGTTCTTTTGAAATTTGGCCCCTGATAAATCTGCCCCTTAGGCTCTGTTTGGCAGTGCACCTGGTTTTTATGAAACCAAAACATGTCTCCAAGCCTTGAATTCAAAATTAAGCACCTGCTTTGAGGCCACTGGGAGCGACATCCAAGGTGTTGGAGAGCAACATGTTGCTCACAAGCCAATGGTTGGGGATCACCAATCTACAGGTAAACTATCTGTTTATTAAAAGGGTTCTGTAATGGGAAAACACGTTCTTTTCAAAATGCATCAGCAGAATTCTGTAATGAAATCCATTTTTCAAAAGAGCAAACAGATTTTTTTATATTCAATTTTGAAATCTGACATGGGGGTAGATATATTGTCAGTTTCCCAGCTGCCCCCAGTCATGTGACTTGTGCTCTGATAAAGTTTAGTCACTCTTTACTGCTGTACTGCAAGTATGAGTGATATCACCACCTCCCTTACCCCCCCCCCCCCCAGCAGCCTAACAAAAGAACAATGGGAAGGTAACCAGATAGCAGCTCCCTAACACAAGATAACAGCTGCCTGTTAAATCTAAAACACGCAATAGTAAAAGCCAAGTCCCACTGAGACTGATTCAGTTACATTAAAGGAGAAGGAAAGCTACCTTGCCACCACTTTACTTCTGAATAGTCCTCCTGTATGCAGTGCAGATCGCATTGTTTTTAATGCATCTGATTGTTAGTTTAACTAGTTATATAAGTCTGCAACTTCCAGCACCTTTTGGAGAATGCAGCGGCCATCTTTGTAAAGTATTCACAGTTCGCTTCTTTCATTACAAACTAATGCGCATGTGTGAAAAATTCCCTCCCCAGACACCAGACGGGTGTCATCGCATACATTACACAAACCTGATGGGCAGAGAAAGATCAGGATCTGTCTTCACAGTGATCTGGATTCAATCAAGATTAAATTACACAGAGGAATGTAGCATCCTCATACCAAAGGGACGCTTTCAATCCTATTGACTGGGGGGCGGGCTAACTGGGGCCAGGAATGACTTGCATGTAAATATGTCTAGGGCACGTCACGAAAGAAGGGCAGAGAGCTTTGGATTTGTAACATGCGCAGAGTAATAAAAAGTATTGTACTGAGTCTCTATGCTGCCCGAGGCAGCGGGGTGGGCGCAATATGATATTTTGCCTACGTCATCCAACCCCCAGACCGACTTTGTGAAGGAAGTGCTTCTACTACAGACTGACAGCAGGGAGGCAGGATTGACGCTGTGCAGTGAATACTAATTCAGGATGCCTTTATTAGCAATCACACTCAGTATTAACCTTTCCTTCTCCTTTAAGTAGGAGAAATTACAGCCTGACAGAAAGTAGTTCCATCCTAAAGTGCAGGCACAAGTCACATGACTGGGGGCAGTTGGGAAATTGACAATATGTCTAGCCCCATGTCACATTTCAAAATTGAATATAAAAAAATCTGTTTTCTCTTTTGAGAATTGGATTTCAGTGCAGAAGTCTGCTCGAGCAGCACTGTTAACTGATGCACTTTGAAAAAAACATGTTTTCCCATGACAGTATCCCTTTAAGTATTCATTCTGGGGGTATAGTTTCTCTTTGAGATATATTTTGATTGTTTGTTAAGAGAGAGCTACTGTATCAAAGTCAAAGGAATGAATACTCCAAGAAATAATTATGTTTGCATCTATATTTCATTTTTAGTATCTCTTTAACATTTTCACAAAAGCACCCGAAATTACTGCATTATTAGTTATTTCTCCATAAATATGTATATGTAGTCTGTGTCTGAGCCACATCCACAAAATTAACAAGTGCTTAACACCCAGGTTGCTTCTTTTGAGAGTTACACATATTGTGTTAGTTAGCAATCCTAATTAATTGCAAGCAAAATACTGTATTTATACAAACTATTCACATATTTTTAACTAAATTATGACAGGAGAATAATGTACTGTTGCTTTATGTTCAGCTAGCATTCAGGTTTAAAATACCTCAGGCATAAACATACAGTGTCAGCCAATTTCTTGCTTACCAATATTTTAGCAACTTGTCAGGGGTGTTTATGTTATGAAAATTCCATCCGCACAGCAGCTTACAGCTTTACATAAATTGAAAAGATGGGAGTTGAATATAAAGTAAAGCCATAATTGCAGCATTAGAATGCTCTTGCTATAGTTTAAAACTACGTAAAACACAGTCTTATGACCTACCTAAATTTGCTAAATGTTCCTAAAAAGCAAACTACAAAGCAGGGCATAAAGACGGTGCCTATCTTTTATTAAGAAAAATGCTTGTGCTGCAGTTGCATGAATTATGCTGGATGGCTGCAATATATTCTCTGATAAAGACAGTATCAACCTTAGGTGAGTTAAAGGATGCTATAGTTAATAGCACTCACACACAACAAACAACACAAAAAAGCAATAGCGGCTATGACAATAATCTCAAACAAAATCCAGCCCTGCATCCCCCGAAAATTAAAAGAGCAAATGTCAAAAGAAGTTGTGCACCAAATTATGTAACTGGGGCTACAAAAGTGTGTACAGGTATAGGATCAGTTATCTATTATCCAGAAAGCTATAAATTATAGACTCCATTACAATCAAATAATCCTATTGGGTTTAAAGGGGCCTGTCACCCAAGAAATAATTCCAATTTTTTCTCTAGTGTGTTGGGTCAAGTAGAATATAATTTACTTATGCTATAAATATGATTTAAATCTCATTTATTTCATTCTTTTGGAATCCACAATTAGAGCACAAAGGCAAGTGCCATTTTGTAAACACCGTTATCAAGGCAAGTTTTGTATAATCCCAACATTTTGCTTATGTACAGAATAGGGGATCTGATACTCATAGTCATGCCCTAACTACACAATTAGACTGTGAGAAGGGAGGGGGAATACGGTATGAGGTGTGCAGTGACATTTAGGAAATGCAGCGTTGAAAGTGAAAGTAATTACCTGCTCAACTTTATGCCTAAAGCATAGCGGTGTGGCAGGCAATATATGATTGACAGCTGAGATTTTTTAAATACCACTATAACAGGTATGGACATGTTAATAAAAAAAATATTTGGGTTTCATGTTTAATTCTAAAAGAACTGTTATTATACAGCTTTTTAGGTCTGGGTGATAGGTCCCTTTTAATTAATATTTAATTAAAGCCCATCTCCCATAATTATTTAATTAAATAATTAAAATTGATTTTCTTTTTCTCTGTAATAATAAAAAAGTAGCTTGGACTTGATCCAAACTAAGATACATTTAATCCTTATTGGTTGAAAAAAAAAAAACCCCAATCCTATTAGGTTTATTTAATGTTTAAATGATTTTTAGTAGACATAAAGGAGAAGGAAAGGAGTCGTTTACCACTTGGGGATGCAGAAGAGAAGCGTTCCGTGGTGCTCACTAGAATAACCCCAGGCCGGTGCAGTTTTCTGATGATAGGAGCACCAGCCCGGGGTTTCAGGTAAGTAAATACATTCACTTGAGGGTGCCTAACATTTGGCATTCCCAAGTGCTAACCGAGTTTCCTTCTTCTTTAAGGTATGGTAATCCAAATTATGTAAAGATCCCTTATCTGGGAAACCCCAGGTCCCTTACCTGAGCCAAGTAATCCTGATGCAAATACATCATATGTTTGTCAAGTAAAAGCTCAACACCAAAACACAATAGCTGTTCATTCTGTTATTATTTGGGGCATTTCCTGCTGCCCACAGCCAATAAAACCTTAAACATCTTGCACTGCCAGTCAACGGCTTAATTTTTTAGTGAAGTCTAATTACTTCTAGAATATCCTGCATTTCAAGGAGATACAGTATGCAAGAATCTTCCAAATAGGAAGAAGAAAAAGGAGGACGAGGAAATGCACTCCCATTACTGAGGTAAGTTTGTTTATAGTATAATGAGCAGAAGTTAGAGGTATACAAGTAGAGATATGGGATCTGTTATCCAGAAACCAGGTATCCAGAAAGCTCAGAATTATGAAAAGGCCATTTTCCATAGACTTCATTTTATCAAAATAATCCAAATTTTTAAAAATTATTCCCTTTTTCTGTGTAATTATAAAACAGTACCTTGTACTTGATCCAAACTAAGATATAATCATTCCTTTTGGAAGCAAAACCAGCCTATTGGGTTTATAGGTTACTGTTTCCAAATTATTAATAAATAGGGAAATTTGGAATTAACAGAATGAAAGCAGAATGCATCTTCACTTACTTGCACCCTCATGTTCAAAGCTGATGGCCCCCTAAGGGAAAAACCATTTTTTTTATGGTCCAGGAGCGGCAGTTCCATAGTTCCCACTGTTAATACCTATAAATGCCCCAGTTGGTAAATAAGTAGACAATTCTAGTGATTTTTGCTTGTGGTGAGAAATATTAATTTAGAATCAAATTCAATTTAAATCTGTCCTATCTCAACACGTGTAGTTGGTGTAAATCTGTTGTAGTGCGTTAAAAAATAAGCACATTTACAAGTATAGTCAGTAGTCGAATTAGTAATGAAAAATGGATGATGGTTTGTGAGTTAAGTAAGAATGAAGGGAACTGATGGAGCGCAATAAAACTGCGTCCAACTTGCTACACCTTTAATGAAAGCATTATTTCGAAATAAATACCTCATTAGGCTTTTGTCAAGCTGGCATTCGTGGGAAACATCAATCTGCACTTCAGAACTTAAGGCTGTGTTTAAAGGTAAAGAATTATTTTTAAAAATTAATCAGTGATTATTTCCCTCTGAGACATCCATCTGCTGTTCTGTGAAATCCAGAGGGGGCTGAAAAATTAATGAAATCACTGTCATTCTTACATACCCTTCACCAAATGAAAATATAGCTTGAAATCTTACACTATACTGTCAAGTAAAATGAATTGAAACTATTGATATTATAAACATATTTTTGTAATAAAATCCAGGAAGCGAGGTATATATTGCATGTATTAAAGTCATTGCTTGATTTGTTCTTCTTCATTACACCAACATTTGCTAATTCTAAAAACCGATACACAGATTTCATACGCAAATACATGTATGGGATACATTATCCGGGAACCCGTTATCCAGAAAGCTCCAAATGACAGAAAGGCCATCTCCCATAGACTCCATTTTATCCAAATAATCCAAATTTTTCAAAATGATTTCCATTTTCTCTGTAATACTAAAACAATACCTTGTACTTGATCCCAACTAAGATAGAACTAATCCTTATTGGAAGCAAAAGCAGCCTATTGGATTTATTTAAAGTTTACATGAGTTTCTATTAGATTTAAGGTATGAAGATCCAAATTATGGAAAGATCCGTTATCCAGAATACCCCAGGTCCCAAGCATTCTAGATAATAGGTTCCTGTATTCGGTTGAAGTCATATTTGACCAACAATATCCATGCCACATTCCTGACTTTAGTATTAATATTAGTTTGTGCAACTACAGGAGAAAATAAGTTGGTTGTGCTAATACAGTATAGAGCTTGTGTTTCCACCTGCTTCAAGCTGATGAATAACCATAACACTACAGTTAAAAAAAAATATTGTATATATTGTGAGCCTTCCATAAGGATTATTGAACATGAGCAAGAGAGGATGGTGAGTCTGTGGGATACTTTGCTTGATTGTGCTGTATGGCAGAATCTCTTAGGGGCCGATTCACTAACTTCGAGTGAAGGATTCGAAGTTAAAAAACTTCGAATTTCGAAGTTTTTTTTGGGCTACTTCGACCATCGAATGGGCTACTACGACCTTCGACTACGACTACGACTTTGAATCGAAGGATTCGAACTAAAAATCGTTCGACTATTCGACCATTCGATAGTCGAAGTACTGTCGCTTTAAAAAAACTTCGACCCCCTAGTTCGCCATCTAAAAGCTACCGAAGTCAATGTTAGACTATGGGGAAGGTCCCCATAGGCTTGGCTAACTTTTTTTGATCGAAGGATATTGCTTAGATCGTTGGATTTAAATCCTTCGAATCGTTCGATTCGAAGGATTTAATCGTTCGATCGAAGGAATTATCCTTTGATCGTTCGATCGAACTATCTGCGCTAAATCCTTCGACTTCGATATTCGAAGTCGAGTGATTTTAATTCCTAGTTGAATATCGAGGGTTAATTAACCCTCGATATTCGACCCTTAGTGAATCGGCCCCTACATGTCTTTAAAAGGGATATGGACAGTCTTCTTGGACAGGTGTCATTCATATCCAGGGCCACAATTAGGGGCCGATTCACTAAATTCGAGTGAATTCGAGTGAAGGATTCGAATTTAAAAAAATTTCGAAGTGTTTTTTGGGCTACTTCGACCATCGAATGGGCTACTTCGACCTTCGACTACGACTATCGAACGATTCTAACTAAAAATCGTTCGACTATTCGACCATTCGATAGTCGAAGTACTGTCTCTTTAAAAAAAAATTCGACCCCCTAGTTCGGCAGCTAAAAGCTACCGAACTCAATGTTAGCCTATGGGGAAGGTCCCCATAGGCTTGCCTAAGTTTTTTTCATCGAAGGATTATTCATTCGATCTTGAATTAAAATCCTTCGAATCGTTCGATTCGAAGGACTTAATCGTTCGATCGAATGAATAATCCTTCGATCGATCGATCGAATGAATAATCCTTCGATCGATCGATTGAATTTCCTGCGATAAATCCTTCGAATTCGATATTCGAATTCGAAGGATTTCAATTCCTAGTCGAATATCGAGGGTTAATTAACCCTCGATATTCGACCATTGGTGAATCGGCCCTCTAGTCTTGTATATATAAATATATATATATATATATATATATATATATATATATATACTGTATATATATATATCCAGCTAATCTGGAGTACACTCTTGGGCATATTTATAATTGCTTGAGCTTTTTAGATTCAACATTGTTAAAGCATCCTAATTAACGCTGTGCTGGCTCTTTCATGATTTGCTGGTCATGTTGCCTCTTACTGTAAGTTCCACTTGGCACTTTTTTAACAATTATTTGTAGCTGCCGGGATCCGTTTCGATATAAGTTATATGCCACAAATATTTTAATGTTATAAGAAACAAAAATAGAACATATATTTAAAAGAAAGTCTGAGATTGCAAAGAACATAAAAAGAAAATATGTAGACATGGAAACTAACCTCTGACCCGGGTGTGCCATTTTTTTCTCAAGCTACATGAACGTGCAGATTCCTAAGAGAGTATTATGACTGCTTGGACTATTTTTAACCCAGTTCTTGTTTCCTGCTGGGCAACAACTATATACGTACATCAGAGTTTAGATGCCGGTAGTTGCCACTACGTATTTTCTAAAGGCTACATCTTAATTTTTATTTACTTATAAAAATAAAAAAAATGCATACAAAATGTATACAAAAGTATTTTAATGGACTAGGGGTCTATTAAACAAAGCTCAAGTTAAAAGCTATCTAAATTAAAATTGAAAATGAATGTAAACTGATTGAAGGTATTCCTCTGAGCATTTTCTAGTTTATATTATGTTTCTAATAAATTAACATCTCTCTTTCAGTTTCAGCACCCTAGAGTTAACAGACTGACTGGCTAATACTCCCTGTTCACTTTTTTTTTTTAGATTTCTCAGGGAGGCTAGCCACAAAATATAGCAACCTCTGCCTTAATCCCTATCTTCTTACTGCTTATAAATGTTCTCTGTCTTCTGTCTTGTTAGGTTTGCAATTTTGTCATTTTTAGTGTATTTATGAAATAAATTATTTTTCGCCAAAAATGTTTTGAAGCTGCAAATCAGTGGGAATCCAAAATTACATTACAGTTAAGAAGTATTTTTTAGCTCTGGAATAGCATAACCATTGCCCTACATTGTTAGTGAAGGTGCTTTCCCCTATGCTACAGTTGTAAGAAAGGCTCCTGTGCTGCCAATTTCTTCCAAACACAGTGCACTGACAGCTCCTTATACAGACAAATGGAGGGATGGGAAAAACTTTTGTCACTTTTGTCAAATTCTGTCACAAAAATGACTGGTTACCAATGTTTGCTCAAAGAATTTGTTCTTGAATACTATGGGGCCGATTCACTCAGCTCGGGTGAAGGGTTCGAATGAAAAATACTTCGAATTTCGAAGTATTTTTTGGGTACTTCGACCATCGAATGGGCTACTTCGACCTTCGAATTCGACCTTCGACTTCGATTCGAACGATTCGAAGTAAAAATCGTTCGACTATTCGACTATTCGATAGTCGAAGTACTTGCCCTTTAAAAAAAACTTCGACCCCCTACTTCGGCAGATAAAACCTACCGAAGTCAATGTTAGCCTATGGGGAAGGTCCCCATAGGCTTGCTAAGCTTTTTTTGATCGAAGGATTTTCCTTCGATCGTTTGATTAAAATCCTTCGAATCGTTCGATTCGAAGGATTTAATCGTTCGATCGAACGGAAAATCCTTCGATCGTTCGATCGCAGGATTAGCGCTAAATCCTTCGACTTCGATATTCGAAGTCGAAGGATTTCAATTCGAGGGTCGAATTTCGAAGTATTTTTAACTTCGAAATTCGACCCTTCGTGAATCGGCCCCTTATTTATGCCACAAGATTACAATTCAGGAATCAACAGAATAGTAAGCTTTGAGGTGAACTCTAGTATTTTATTTAAATGTATCTATTCAGATTTGTAGCTTAGGCTTTCATACAGATTTTCAAATCTCCTAATATCAGGAAATATTTGCAATCACAACCACTATCTTTTGCCTCCAATTTGAGTGAATAACTGCAAAAACTCAATTGATAATGTTATTAAATGTCCTCCACTGATGCAGTGAGTACCTACTTACTGCTAATGAAATTGTTTTGGAAAGGCCATTTACCCCTAACTCAATAGGGGAACAGTACCCCATAAATTCAAGCCTTTTCAACAACATGGAAGCCTATAGCTTTTATTGGAGATTGATGGCATGAAAAACAAGTTAAAAACCTTCTGAAATATTACACATTCTATACTTTAAAAACAATTTATGTACACAAAGAGCAAAAATAATATAGGAATTGAAGCAATTATTATGACATCAGTATCCTGCCCATTTAATAGTCTGGTGTTACACAAATTCCAAAGAGGTACAACAATGCCTATGGTTTTGTTTTATTGGTCATCTAGACGCATTTAATGAGTAAATAAAAGCATGGCTCCTTATTATTACATGCTTGAATTGATTATTTTTAAAAGGCATTCTATATTGTAACTTCTTGTCATGGAGCCATTGAGTCATATGTGTGGAATGTAAATGGCTGAACGAAATGTGAATAGGAGCAAGTGCAGTGAAATGCCAGAGTGGAGCCAGCGTGGGCATGGTAACAATGTTTTTAAAAATGTGAATGGATGATTGAACTGCCACCAACTCAAATTTCGTAATCACTCTGTGACTATAGAGTTATTTAATTTTTTTGTTTTACATGTATACACACAAGCTCATGCACACTAATATATACATATACAATGGCAACATGCATTTATAAAAGCCCGTATAGTAGTTATACTCAGTGTAAACTTTTATACAGTAAGCAAAGCTTGAAAAACTTAAATTGACTTCAAAGGAGTCTGTTGGCTTTCCAGTTCTTCATTCTTTAAATTAGCAGGGTGAGAAATTAAGTAATAGGCAAGGTTTTACAAACTACTCCAAAGGGACATAAATTGCACCCAGACCTGTTTGATTACCTTAATATCATCATTAATAGCAATACTGGGTATCAGCTTATCATCTTTAAACAGTAAATCATCTTTAAAAGTCACAATCCCACGCTCTGCACTTGATGAATGAATTCCATCTTATTCTATTATATAACAGAATTGCTTTCTTTCATTTTTATATTCGTGTTGGATCATATCCCAAACACAGTACACTGCCCTGACAAAAAAAGAGACTGAATGACTTCAGAAAGTTGATCTAGTAGTAGTAGATCTAGTGCCAACTCAAGACTGGCCACTTTCAAAGACGTGATAAAGATCTCTTCTTCAGTAGTGTAATGGTGTCTCCTACCCTATGTAGTGGGTGTTTTCCATTCTGAAAAGATAAGATTATCATAAGCAACATTTTGTTTTCTACTGCTCAGATGTTAACAAAAGTTGTTTTGTTTTTTTGCTATTTAATAACTATTTCAGGTATACTGGATACTTTCAAATTATATGCATTTGCTCAAATATACAAATTTCTCACATGATATGAATTAAACAAGCAAGTACAGCTTCCTATTCATAGTTAAGTTACGTTAAGTTCATAGTAAAGGAAGTCCTCTAGGTTTTGGAAGTGGGGTAAGTTGGAGTTGCCCCATAGTGGTAGTTGGGGATTAAGATGAATAGGATCTTTCTTAAATAGTTTCAACACTTGGTTCCAAACTCTATGTGGTGTGGAGATGGTGGATGGTAGACTGCCCTCATCTGAAAATTTTCAATAGGGTAGATTCTTTAGTCCTTCCAGTGACCCTTTTTTATTTGCTTGCAGTGCCATATTGGGGTTATATGGGTCCAGGTGGTACCAACAATGTAGGTGATACACTTGGGCCGCCAAGTAGTACAACTGGAAGTTGGGTAAAGATAGTCCACATGCTCCCTCTCCACAGTCAATTTCTCCCAGGCAATTCTTGGTAATTTGCGATTCCATAAAAAGGGAAGTATCAGATGGTTGATTTTTTTAAAAACTGATTTGGGTATGTGTATTGGGGCATTGTGTCGAAAGTATAAGAATTTTGGTAGGTAAATCATCTTGATAAGGTTCTCCATTCTTAATTTTCAATACATAGCTTTGAGTACAAAGTGGTTAAGGCCTGCACATTTTACTTGTAAGAAAGATATGTATATTTATTCATGTATTATTAATGCTTCTTGACTTATATAAAAGCAGCTATAAGCATTTTGTTTGATTGAATTAATTTCTGTTGTAGGTAGGAGATAAAAGGTAAAGGCAAAACAGAAAAAAGAGTGGTGCAAGATGCCAAAAGTAATAAAAAAGTAAGAGCACCACACTAAATATATATTAAAACAAAAAACTTGAAAAATGAAGATATAATGTGAGATTCCCAAAAGTCAAAAAAATAGGTAGTTAAAAATATGTAATCATTTATTAGGACATGAAAAATAGAGGCCTGGTGCATTTTGTGCCTATTACACCACTTACTCATAGAGTAGCCTATGAGTAAGTGCCCAATAGGCACAAAGCAGGTTAGGCCTCTGAGTAGCCTATGAGTATATTCTCCAATAGGCATAACCATCCTTTGCTTAGTCTAAAAGATTGATTAAAACTAATTGCTGAATTATCACTGTGAGTTGCTGTATTAATGTTGATTTGTCTCTACGACTCTATATTTATCTGCCAGTTTACCTTGACAAAACTAAGGAAATCATCAGATTCAGTTCATTGTGTTTATAGTGGAATGCCATTTCTGTAATATAAACTGATTTATGTAAAACATCCATTCTCCAATGCCTACCTGCAGTTGAGAAAGATTTACATTTCCAGTCATACAGAGTGGCAATACAGGAATCTGTATGATTATTTGATACCCCCATGCAGAACCTATCACAAGCTTGTGACACGTATGGTAGCCTGATTCTGCCTTTTATACATCATGCAGAACAGACAAATCTGCCAGTGGTGTCTTCACAGATGATGCTCTTGGCAGTATTATTATTTTGAAAATTATAACCATACTGTAGACATAATAAGGACATTACAAATAAGACTGTTTACATTCTTGTTCTGCAGCAGCATGAGTTTTTGCATCAGAATGGATCTTTCCTCCTCGCAGGAATTTATTCTTCAGCTTTTATTCGAGATATGAAAGGAAAGTTTGATGAATGCTGTCATTGTAAGAAGTCCTGCTCCCGACATTTATAAAAGAATACATGTCCTAAAGTAGAATAAAAAATGGCATCTAAGAAGATGTATCTTTTCCAGCTCTCTTGGATTTCAATGTTGATCTACCTTTGTTATAAAAAAAATTGAAGTATAGAAAATACAGACACAGCATCATAAATTCCAGGCTCGCAGGTCTAACACTGCAGACTGGGAATTTCTGAAGTCAGGGTGATGTGAAGTTAGAGAAAATGTAATGAGGCTAGGTATCAAGCACTGCTCAAGAAGCAAGATGCCTTTTGGCTAAAGTATGGCATTAGTTATTGAGTATGGTAGAGATGTCATTGGTGATGATGGGTAACCTTAAATTAATACTGTCATTTTCATCATCCATTTCTTTAAATAGTATCTGAGGAGGTGCCCTTATTTCTTGTTGAAGATTTTTTCTTAAACAAGCTATAACCACTAAAAATGTTTTGTAACAGACCTTTCAGACCCAGCAGTGTCAACCAGCAGATGACACACACATGAAAGGATATACTGTATGAGCCCACTAAGGGTATGTGGATGACACTTGTGTTAAAATCCACTCAAGTGATCTAATGAAGTGGCGGCCTTTACAGAACACATTATCTCAGTGGACAATAACATCAAGTTCACAAGGGAAGATGTCCACAAGAACAAACTTGACTTTTTGGACTGTTTGATATGCATCCAAGAGGGGGGTAACTTGAAGACGGAAATATACAGGAAACACACTCATAAGGATCAATATCTGTTGTTCGATTCCCACCATGCGCTGGAACACAAACTGGTGTTATTATAACTCTGCACCACAAGGCAGAATATGTGGCAACTGATACAGAGTCCAAAGACAAAGAGCAAAAACATCTTAGAGGAGCTTTGAACGCATGTGGCTACCCAGACTGGGCCTTTGTCAAAACAGCAGCAACCAAGCGCAACAGGAACACCAATAGAAATAACTGGCCGGAAACACATAGTCGGCGAAACATAGTCATCCCATATGTAACTGTAGTGTCAGAGAAACTCAGGAGGATTTTCAACAAACACCACATCCCTGTGTTTTTCAAACCTAGCAACACATTGAGACGAAAACTGGTATACCCAAAGAATCCAAGACCAAAAGAAAAACAAAGCAATGTGGTATATGGAGTCCAGTGTAGCGAGGAGTGCACAGATCTATACATTGGGGAGACAAAACAACTGCTCACCAAGTGAATGGCTCAGCATAGGAAGACGAACTCTACAGGGCAAAACTTTGATAAACTTTGAAGATAGCAAGGTCCAAATCTTGGATAAAGAAGACCGCTGGTTTGAACGAGGCGTGAAAGAGGCAATTCATGTCAAGGTGGAGAAACCATCCCTGAACAGAGGCAGGGGCCTTTGAAACCACCTGTCTGCTACATGCAATGCTGTTCTAACCTCTGTACCCCGGCAGTTTCAGAACACTTGACACATCCATTCATGCAACTCTCACAAGTAACACCTGTATCTAGGAGTTGCATGACACATTGGATAATCCTATCACAGTAACTACACAGAATCAACACCTCTGTGAATTTCTTCAGATATCACCACTTTGAAGAGTTACAATGTGCCATTGTGATTGGATTAGTGGAAGAGTTTATATGCCGAGAACATCCCACACCAGTCAGTTGAACTGAAGAAGCTGCTCTGGTGAGTAGTAAAACGTCTTCATTGATTACTCAGCAAGTCAATTTGTTTTTAGATTTACCTATACTAGAGATATCGTAAGGGGCTATGACAATACAGCTGATAATTGGCTCACCATCTCCTCAGTGTATAGTCTTGTCCATATAAAATCCGGAATGTGGAATTTTACAAACAACATGGCATGTTACATCCATTTGTAAGGACGAGCGTAATTTTTTGCCAAGTTTCGCAATGAAAATGATTTCCATAGACTCTAATGGGTGAAAAAATTAGTTGTGCGTCAAAAATTTTTTGTTTCCCATAGACTTCAATGCAATTCAGCATTTTTTTAGCCGTTGCTATATAGCGGGTGCTATAACCCCTTTTACAGAGTGCAAGTGTTTTTTGCATGACATTGTGCAAAGCAATAATTTTCCTTTGTTTCCTGTCTTATAATTCCTTATGGATGCATTTTTCCTTCACTAGCACCAGATAATGTAGAAGGTCAAGTATATAGGGCTGTTATTCACCTAATAAAAACCTATTTACATTCATCTTAGCACATCTTAGCATATCTCAATTCTACCTAATTTGTCTAGCATTTTACTACAGTCTTTTATTGTAGACATGTATGAGCTGTGTACCCTATCTTATAAAATTTAGGTTCTTTTGGTCTAAGCTCTCCCCTTGTTGCATTGTTTATATTATTTATCATACTATAGAATACAGCAGAAACTTTATTTATAAATGCACTAATATAATAATTACATTGGCTTCATAAATACATTGATAAATTCCACTTCCTTTCCATCATAAAGGTACCATGGAGCAGATATCACTCTTGTTGCTTTAACTCAGAGGGAATAATAAGGCACACGTTTGAAACAAGGGGGTGGGAACTAAAGATGCCAGATGGGTCACTTGGAAGCTCAAGGGTATGTTCATAATTCAATGTTTTATGGTTACCATTTGTTTATTTCTATAGATAGTAACTGAATTACAATTTCAAATGCAAATATGCACACACACACATTGAGAAGAATACCATTCCCCTTTATTTTGACAGTACATGTATTGGTCTCCTTGATGTAATTGTGAGGGCTGACTTTGGAGCAAAAGTCACTGATCTTTTTGTTAATCCTACAGAACACAAGAACACATATTTATTAGTGTTTAGCATCCATCTGCCACCAGTCAAAGATGGCCACACCGTAGCCAGATATTGAGGGAACACAAAAAGTGAGTAAGGAAGAATGTTTTGAAGTTCGAGCATCTGGTCTGCCGAATTAAGTTTATACAAAAAGGGCATTCATGCAGTGATTGATATCAAGACAGCAGATAGACAGGGATTGTTAGGAAGAAAAGTAAAGGATAAAAAAGCAGATAATGCCATTTACCACATACTGCCAGATGTCAGGCAAGATAAAAGGTATTATTAACAGAAAAATGGAAATATTGCAGGCAGACCCTAAAATAAGTAAAATGGCATTAAAACTCATTGTCCATCTGATCCTTGCTGGAATCAGGATATAATGTATTTCCCCCGTTGAAAAGTTAGCTTATGCTTTAATGCTCTTTCTTCACTTTCTCTAGATGAATATTAATGGGCTCTGTGTAGTTGAACTTGACCGACGTGCGCCTCTTTTAGCCTCTGCTTCTGTGTTACCATATAAATAGTATTAGAGACAAGCTGCTGCAACCATTTTAAAGCCTTTAGGCTAGTTACCAGAATATAGCAGGCACATCGTTTTTTCGAAAAAAAAGACGAGAATTTCCCTATCTGGAGTGAGGGCTCTATTAATGAGCACCAGTTGGTGAAAAAATTATAAAAATAATTTAGGAATAACCTCTATGAATGTTTTCATTCATCCAAGTGATATACAGTATTGAGTACTATTGAGTAGTCTAAGACAGCCTGTTGGGTAATCAAGCGTTTCTCCATTCATGTTAGTTTAAAAGGGTTGGAACCTTTAAATTAACTTTTAGTATGATGTAGTGATGGAGTGATATTCGGAGACAATTTGCAATTGGTTTTGACGTTTTTAGGGATGGCCGAATAAATTAGCGGCGAATTTCTGCGTTTCGCCGGGGGCGAATTTTTCGCGAAATTCCAGCAAAAATTTGCCTCGCGACTCGTTTCACCACGCGTCGAAATTTTCGCCGCGCGACGAGCCGCGACGCTGCTAATGCGCGTCAAAAAAAAAGACGCGCAACAAACTGAATGTCACCCACAGCAGCCAATAAGATGTGAGCCATCCCTGAGCCATCCCACTGTCTATATAAGGAGCTGCAGAGGCGGCCATTACTCATGGCGTTTCTGGTAGAGGTAGAGAGAGCAGGATAGTGAGAGATTTGTGTGTGATTTAGCTAGTGGAGTTTGTGTAGAGAGCTTTTTTTTTTCTGAGACAGTGCAAGTGGAGGTTGTGGATTTCAGTTTACTGTTTTCCCTCTTCTGCTTGCCTGCTCACCACCCAATAGCCCTTTTTAGGGCTAACTGTCTTTGTCTGTGCTGGTGTGTGTACTCCTTGTGGGTGCACACTTCTGCTGAGGGGATTTAGTTGAGGGTTTTATTTTTTTCTCCTTTCCTTCCCCGAAATATCCAAACCCCCCCCTTATATATATATATTTTTTTAGTTTAGTTGCCCAATATGATGGGCCGTGGGAGAGGGGTGGTGGTGGTGGTGGTTGGAAGAAGGGTGGGATAGGGAGGGGTGGCCGAGGAAGAGGCCGTGGTGCTGGCCGTGGGCATCCAACCCCACAACAGCCCAGCCCATGTGCCATGCACAGTCTGGGCACTGTAGCGCAGCACAAGCTGCCATCAAAGCAGCTGCCATCACAGCAGCAGCTGCAACAACAACAGCAGCAGCAGCCGCAACAACAGCAGCAGCAGCAAATGTCACAGCAGCAGGTGGCTTTGGGTCGCAGTGGGGCAACTGGCACACGTAGGACTGTGCCAAATTTTTTTGCCACTGCTTCGCGACCCATACGCAGGCAGAGGCAGTGGTAGACTGGCTGACCCAGGCTACCTCGTCTGCAGCGGGCACTAGTGAGCGTCAGGAGGTGGCATCACCTGCTAGCTCAGTGTGGGATGACACCCCATCCCTCTTATTTGATCCTGAGGTGGACTTGGGCCCAGACACCCTGGATCTTTTTGATGATCAGGCAGGAATGGGGGGGGCATTCATGTCTGATGAAGAGGAGGAGGTGGTCATGTCACAGCCCACATCAGTAGGGGATATTGGGCAGGGTCCCCTTATGGCAGGGCAGCAAGTTGCTGGTGTGGGGTCAGACACTAGCATGCTGGATGTGGGTATTGATGCCATGTATGAGGCAGGGTCTGGTCTGGGGGAGGACGATGACAGGGACAGACCCTGGGAGCCGGCTCCAGAGGATAACAGCAGCAGTTCAGGGGGGGAACTGTTTGTTGTTGATGAGGATGAAGAGCCGGCTCCACCGACCACTGCTAGGGGGGGCAGGCAACAAGGCAGCACTGCGCCTAGGTCCAAAGCCTATGGGCGTACGAGTGGGGACCATCCTCAACCCTCCACAGCAGGCAAGGCAGTGGCCCGCACTTCAGCAGTGTGGGTTTTTTCACGTGCCAGGCAGAGGACCAGGCAGTAGCAATGTGCCAGCTCTGCCGGCAGAAGGTTCGAAGGGGGCAGGCAGGGTCACATATGGGAACATCAGCTTTAAGTTCCCATATGAAACGTCATCACAGGATGACGTGGGTGCAGCACCAAAGTGGCAGGGCACCGGGTGGCAGCGGTGCTTCCTGTCCACCTCCTCCCATTCCTCAGGAAAGAGGTGCTAGCTCCCCAGACCCTGCAGCAAGCGAAGAGGATTCTGGGGCTCACAGTCAGAGGCAGCCACTGTGTAGCTCAGCCTCTTCTGCAGCCTCCTCCTCCTCAATGCGGCCCCTGTCCCGCCAGGTTTCCCTCCCCCATTTCCTCACACGCAAGACGCCTCTCTCCACCCGGCCACCCCCAAGTGCAGAGGCTTAATGGCTGCCTGGCAAAGCTTCTGGCAGTGCAGCTGCTGCCCTATCAGCTAGTCGAAGCAGCCCCCTTCTGACAACTGATGGCTTGCGCTGCCCCTAACTGGCGGATCCCAAGCCGCCATTATTTTGCCAGGAAGGCCGTCCCTGCCCTCCACCAGCATGTGGTGGAGAATGTGTCCCTGTCGCTGGATCATGCTGTTGGCGGCAGGGTGCACTGCACCACTGACACGTGGACCAGCAGGCAGGGGAGGTACATAACCTACACTGCGCACTGGGTCACCCTCATGAGTGCTGGGGAGGGTGCAAGCCGGGGTGCTCCCCTCAGGCTACAGGTGCCTCCCCGTGGGGTACAGGGCATAGGCGGATTTTCAATAAGGCTAGGGGAGGCTAAGCCTCCCCAAACCTGCCTGGCACCTTAAAACAAACTCATTCCGTTTCTGACTGCTGGTTAATACCTTTAACATCGTGGAAACTGGTTCTGTTAACAGCAGCACTCTGATTGGATCTTATATCTCGTGGTTTCCCCAATCAGAATGCAGCTCTCTTGCCTGACAGTAGAACTAGCCAATCAAGTCACAGATAAATAAAATAGTTTCTTTTGTCAAAGCTTTTTTTCTCTCAACTGGCACCTATAATATCCCTATCTCCCTTGCTCCAATCTTGAATTAACTCTTTCCCCATGAAAAGCAAATTGTGTATTTTATGTTTTGTCACTTGTTTTTTTTCTCTTACTTTGTTTATTTAGTCAACCTTGACATTAACTGTTAGTATGTTATACAATGGCCAATTCTAAGCAATTTTTCAATTGGCCTTTATTATTTATTTTTTATAGCTTTTGAAATTTTTGCCTTCTTCTTCTGACTCTTTCCAGCTTTTAAATGGTCACTCCATCTAAAAAACAAATGCTCTGTAAGGCTACAATGTATTGTTACTGCTACTTTGTATTATTCATCTTTCTATTCAGGCCTCTCCTATTTATATTCCAGTGTCTTATTCAAATCAGTGCATGGTTGCTAGGGAATTTGGACCCTAGCAACCAGATTGTTGAAACTACAAACTGGAGAGCTGCTGAATAAAAAGCTAAATAACTCAAAAACAACAAATAATAAAAAATGAAAACCAATTGCAAATTGGTTTAAGAACATCAGACATTCTGAGACAAGTTTTTATTGTCTTTAATTTGCAATTTCAGCAATCTGGTTGCTAGGGTCCAGATCACCCTAGCAACCATGCATAGATTTGAATAAGGAACTGGAAAGGGGTCTGAACAGAATAATGAGCAATAAAAAAACAATAACAATTGAATTGTGGCATTTGTAGAGCATTTGTTTTTAGAAGAGGTCATCCGCATTTGAAAGCTAGAAAGAGTCAAAAGGAGAAGGTAAATAATTAAAAAAAACTATTCAAAACTATTAGCCTCCCCAAACCAAAAATTCACCCTCCGCCTATGGTACAGGGCAAACCCCACATGTCCACTTCCTCCTCCACTATGGATGAGCCACCCCTGAAGCGTCCCCGCAGCTACGCTTCAGTGCAGCACAGGCAATGTCAGGCTGTGCTGCAACTCCTCTCCCTGGGCGAGAGGAGTCATACTGCACCTGAGCTTATGGCTGCCTTCCAGACTCAGGTGCAGCGGTGGTTCACTCCCCGCCAGCTCCAAGCAGGTAACATTGTTTGCGACAACGGTCGCAACCTGCTGGCCACCATCCACCTAGGGCACCTGACCCACATGCCTTGCTTTGCACATGTCCTCAACCTTGTGGTGCAGCGCTTCCTCAACAGCTACCAAGGGTTGGGTGACATGCTGGAGAAGGTACGTAGGGTATGTGCCCATTTTCGCAGGTCCCCCACCGCCAGCACGTTTTTGGCACGGATGCAGCGGCAGCATAGTCTGCCACCCTACCGGCTCATCTGTGACCTGCCGACGTGCTGGAATTCCACCCTGCACATGGTGGAGCGCCTCGTAGAGCAGCGCTGGGCGGTCAGCAATTACCTGCTGGAGCACAGTGCCAGGGGTACTCAGGGGGCGGATTTGGGGTACTTTAGTGCAGAGCAGTGGCAGCAAATGAGGCAGCTCTGCCAAGTACTTGCCCCCTTTGAGCAGGCGACACGCTTTGTTAGCAGGGACAATGCATGTCTTAGCGATGTGATACCCCTGGTGTTCCTCCTCAAGCGTACGTTGGATGGGCTGCTAGAGGAGGGTGACGTGCCTGAGGAGGAGGAGGAGAGTAGGCCCCGTAGGCAGGCAGAAGGGGCTGAGGAGGAAATGGTGCCCGATGAGGAGGATGAGGGAGAGGAGGACTGGGTGCCAGCACAGCATGGGGAGCAGGGCACATGCCACCCAACCACCCCAGCTATTGTCCACGGCTGAGAGGGTACAGAGCAGGGGCAGGTCGAGCCAGATGACCTGCTGCATCTGGAGGGCAGTCAAGAAGAGGTTGGTCGGGGGCACCTCTTTTACATGGCTGCCCATATGCAGACTTGCCTCCGAAGCGATCCCCAGGTCTGTTCTATCAAAGACCGGGAGGATTATTGGGTGGCTACTTTGCTTGACCCACGGTACAAGGGAAAGGTGGGGGAGTTCCTTGTACCCAGCCAGAGAGAGAGAGGAGGATGGGTCAATTGAGGAAGGCTCTGTGCTCAAAATTAGTGGAGGCCTTCCCCCAGTCTGACACTTCTCAGGCCTCCACTACTCCACACACCCAGCAGAGACGGGGGCCTAGCAGCAGCAGCAATGGCGGAGATCTCATGGGTGTGTGGATGAGCTTTTTCGAGCCTCAACGGCCAGCAGCAGGCCCAGTCAGCACCCAAAGCCACCACCAGCAGCGGGTGGAGCATATGATGTCTGACTACATGGGGTCAGTCAGCGTGCAGGATGCCATTCGCCCTGACGATGACCCCATGCATTATTGGGTCTCGAGGCTCGACCAGTGGCCAGAACTGGCACAGTACACTCTGGAGGTGCTGGCTTGCCCCCCTGTCAGTGTCCTGTCAGAGCGTGTCTTCAGTGCCGCAGGTGGGGTGGTCACTGAGAAGCGGACACGGCTATCCACTGGCAGCGTGGATAAGCTGACGTTCATTAAAATGAATGAGGCATGGATAAGCGGGGATATCCAAGTGCCCATTGCAGACAGCAGAGACTAGCCTCCTCTCCTCCTTCTCCTCCACAGATTTAGCCTCCTCTCTCCATTGCTGCCCATACTCTCCTCCTCAGTAGTATTGCCCATTCCCCATCTGTCTGCACCTGCTGCCCTTGCTGCTGCTGCTTCTGCTGTAGCCTGCTACTAGCCCTAGTAGTACTGCTGCTGTGCTGCATTGTCAGCAAATTTTTTTATGGTGGGGGCCTATCAAAGCTCCTACTGCTATCGTAGATACTACTGCTGCATTGTCGGCAAATTTTTTTGGTAGTTGAGGCCTAACATGGCCTCTAAATATGTTTCTTCGAATACTGCCACATTGTTGGCTAATTTCTCTGGTTGAGGCCTAACATGGCTTCTAAATATGTTGCTTATAATTTTGCCGCTAAGTTGGCTAATTTCTTCTGGTTGAGGCCTAATATGGCTTCTAAAAATGTTTCCTCGAATACTGCCACATTGTTGGCTAATTTCTTCTGGTTGAGGCCTAACATGGCTTCTAAATATGTTGCTTATAATTTTGCCGCTAAGTTGGCTAATTTCTTCTGGTTGAGGCCTAACATGGCTTCTAAAAACGTTTCCTCAAATACTGCCACATTGTTGGCTAATTTCTTCTGGTTGAGGCCTAACATGGCTTCTAAATATGTTGCTTATAATTTTGCCGCTAAGTTGGCTAATTTCTTCTGGTTGAGGCCTAACATGGCTTCTAAAAATGTTTCCTCGAATACTGCCACATTGTTGGCTAATTTCCTCTGGTGGTTGAGGCCTAACATGGCTTCTAAATATGTTGCTTATAATTTTGCCGCTAAATTGGCTAATTTCTTCTGGTTGAGGCCTAACATGGCTTCTAAAAATGTTTCCTCGAATACTGCCACATTGTTGGCGAATATCTTCTGGTGGTTGAGGCCTAACTTGGCTTCTAAATATGTTGCTTATAATTTTGCCGCTAAATTGGCTAATTTCTTCTGGTTGAGGCCTAACATGGCTTCTAAAAATGTTTCCTCGAATACTGCCACATTGTTGGCTAATATCTTCTGGTGGTTGAGGCCTAACATGGCTTCTAAATATGTTGCTTATAATTTTGCCGCTAAGTTGGCTAATTTCTTCTGGTTGAGGCCTAACATGGCTTCTAAATATTTTTCTTACAATTTTGCGGCTAATGTCTTCTTTTGAGGCCTGCCTCATTTAATTCTTCTGGCTCTAATATAGAGTTGATTAAAAGTTACAACATGAGTCTTCTCTGTTTGAGGCCTGCCTCATTTAATTCTTCTGGCTCTAATATAGAGTTGATTAAAAGTTACAACATGACTGTTGCTGCCGCTGCTGTTGCTACTAATGCCTCGTTATTTGGCAAAAGTCTTCTGTTTGAGACCTGCCTCATTTATTTCTTCTGGCTCTAATATAGAGTTGATTAAAAGTTACAACATGACTGTTGCTGCCGCTGCTGTTGCTACTAATGCCTCATTATTTGGCAAAAGTCTTCTGTTTGGGGCCTGCCTCATTTATTTCTTCTGGCTCTAATATAGAGTTGATTAAAAGTTACAACATGACTGTTGCTGGCGCTGCTGTTGCTACTAATGCCTCATTATTTGGCAAAAGTCTTCTCTGTTTGAGGCCTGCCTCATTTATTTCTTCTGGCTCTAATATAGAGTTGACTACAACATGACTGTTGCTGGCGCTGCTGTTGCTACTAATGCCTCATTATTTGGCAAAAGTCTTCTCTGTTTGAGGCCTGCCTCATTTAATTCTTCTGGCTCTAATATAGAGTTGATAAAAGTTACAACATGACTGTTGCTGCCGCTGCTGTTGCTACTAATGCCTCATTATTTGGCAAAAGTCTTCTGTTTGGGGCCTGCCTCATTTATTTCTTCTGGCTCTAATATAGAGTTGATTTAAAGTTACAACATGACTGCCGCTGCTGATGCTACTAGTGCCTCATTATTTGGCAAAAGTCTGGTGGGTGTCTATCAAGGCTCCTACTGCTGTTGCTGACACTACTGCTGCATTGTCGGCAATTTTTTTTTGTAGTCGAGGCCTAACATGGCTTCTAAAAATGTTTTTTCGAATACTTCCACATTGTTGGCTAATTTCTTTGGGTTGAGGCCTAACATGGTTTCTAAATAGGTTGCTTGTAATTTTGCCGCTAAGTTGGCTAATTTCTTCTGGTAGTTGTGGCCTAACATGGCTTCTAAAAATGTTTCTTCGAATACTGCCGCTAAGTTGGCTAATTTCTTCTGGTGGTTGAGGCCTATCATGGCTTCTAAAAATGTTTCTTCGAATACTGCCCCATTGTTTGGCTAATTTCTTTGGGTTGAGGCCTAACATGGTTTCTAAATAGGTTGCTTATAATTTTGCCGCTAAGTTGGCTAATTTCTTCTGGTGGTTGAGGCCTAACATGGCTTCTAAAAATGTTTCTTCGAATACTGCCACATTGTTGGCTAATTTCTTCTGATGGTTGAGGCCTATCATGGCTTCTAAAAATGTTTCTTTGAATACTGCCACATTGTTGGCTAATTTCTTCTGGTGGTTGAGGCCTAACATGGCTTCTAAAAATGTTTCTTCGAATACTGCCACATTGTTGGCTAATTTCTTCTGTTGGTTGAGGCCTATCATGGCTTCTAAAAATGTTTCTTTGAATACTGCCACATTGTTGGCTAATTTCTTCTGGTGGTTGAGGCCTAACATGGCTTCTAAAAATGTTTCTTCGAATACTGCCACATTGTTCAATAATTTCTTCTGGTGGTTGAGGCCTATCATGGCTTCTAAAAATGTTTCTTCGAATACTGCCCCATTGTTGGCTAATTTCTTTGGGTTGAGGCCTGCCTCATTTAATTCTTCTGGCTCTAATACAGTTGATTACAACAATGCTTGCTGCTTGGTTGTCAAATGTATTCACACTATTATTACCCCTGAAACGACTGCGGCCAAAAGTCCTTTGCCTCAGTCATTATTCTTTCTTTTGAAATGATAGGAGTGCTCTAAAAATGTATACAGGGAGGGCATGTGTGTGTAGCAGTAACTGAGTGAAACATAGGTGCGAATTGCTCTTCCCATTGATTTCACAGCAAAACATGGCATATATACATTTATCACTGTGTACAAAGCTTAAAAGTAAGGATAAATGTTTTAATGGTAGCCTCCTCCTCCTCCTCCACTGTAATTTATTTTTTTGACCTAGCAGCACCGTTGTGCTATTTTGTAAATTAAAAGTTTTTTTATATCTCAATATTTTGAGTTCATTTTTCATTTGACTAAACTAATACTCACATGGTACTTGAAATTGTTTGGATTCCAATAACACAACGATGACGATTCTTAATCGGAGTCATTAAAATTACATTACATAGTATTTCAGAATCATTACAATTACATGATGTAAATATAAGGTTCATTCACATAAACATATGGTTTATTCATTTTTATCTGAGATACAAAGCATCCAGATACTATCTGTTCAGATTTATTAGTTGTACTTGTGTTAGTCATCTACTATTAGATATATAAAGTACAGTTGGTACTTTTTGGTTTAACAGTGATATAGAGTAGTAGTAGATACCATTACCAGTTGACCAGAGGTAATGTAAAAAATCCACAAACGTTAAAAGTTTAAGAAACTTGCAAAATGGGAGCCATTTTTTTCAAGATAGGAGTCCTCTAATATTGCAGGGCATGTGTGTAGCAGTATACTAAGTGAAACATTCGTGTGTATTGGTCTTCCCATTGAGTCCAATCCAATCCAGCACATTCAGACACAAAGCAAAAGATACAATATTCATTTATCATCACAGACTACAAAGCTTGAAACTAAGGGGAAAATTTTTATCTGTAGCCCCAAAGGTGAAAAAAGGTTATACAAACAAAACACCCATAGAAGATGGGTTTCATCAAATTGCACTGCGCGTAAAAAATAACGTTGCGCGTTAAAACACTTACTTGTGTCTGCAACAAAATATTTTGACGCGCGACGAAATCGGGCCGCGCGTCTCGTTTCGCGAATTTTTTGCCATTTCGCGAATTTCGCTGGAAATTCGCGAATTATTTGGCGAAGCGAAACGCGACAGATTCGCCCATCACTAGACGTTTTATTATTTGTGTTTTTTTTTTACTTATTCTCCAATTTGCTATTTCAGCAATCTGGTTGTTAGGGTCCAAATTACTCTAGCAAACGTGCATTGGTTTGAGAAAGAGATAAAAAATGAAGATGGCCTGAATAAGAAAGATATGTAATAAAAAGTAGCACTAACAAAAAAATGTGTAGCCTTACAAAGCATTTGATTTTTAGATGGGGTCAGCAATGCCCATTTGAAAGTTGAAAAGAGAAGAAGAAGGCAAATCATAGTTGCCTTTCATAGGGTGCAAACTGCACACTTCACACAGTGATCTGTAAATGGGCTTTAAGAGGTGCAATTTTGTGCTCTTGTACTTGCATGCAGGTCAACAGTAAATGAGCCCTTACAATCCTTAGTGCATCCTAAACACTGGGAATTGTAGTTTGGGAAAATCTAGACTGATACTACAGTTTAGAAACATCTAGAAGCCTACAGATTAATTCTCAGGAAGGTTTGTCACTCAGGAACAAGAACCAAAAGAAAAAGACACACTGGAGATATCTGATAATCAGATTTTGTCCTCGTATTTGATATTAAGGGCATTGGAAGAATACATGGCATATTCAAAATCTACAGTCCGTGATATGGAATATAAGAGATTAGAAACCTCTGCTTTACGGACCTGTACCAAGTCTATAACCTTGTTGTACTCCCAACAAGTAATTTCACTTTGATTGCCTATTGAGTAAGTCTGATTATTCTTTAAGAGTCACTTTGGAATAGAGCCTGAAGGTACAATATAAAATAATTCAATTGAGTTTTAACTCCCAGCTGGTGACCTTGTCTGTAATTCGAACAAAGATCTAGTAAGTAGAATTCAGGCATACTACAGGGAAAATGAGTGCTTCTCTAATATCGACTATTTTTTTTCCACTTTTCTGCCCCCCACCAACAAAATGCATTTTTATTAACTGATTTGTTATGTGTGGTCCATTTCTTTTGTGACAGTGTTCAAAAGGGATTAATATGCTGGCTGAAGTGATATATTGTTTGAGAGTTTCAGATGCTTTGTGTTTTCAATAGCATATTTCAGTATGAAAGCAAGGCATAATTTATTACCATATTACACTGAGCACCCTTTGAAATATCCAGGACCTCTACTGTGCTAATTTCACTATGTATTCATAGATTCTGCTTACTTGCAGTACTGTTACTAATCTATTTATAGATGCTAGTTAACCCTTGGCTGTCAGCAAAGCCAGTAATGCATTCTTGGCCTTAACTAATTATATATTTATTTTCTACTTCCATGGGGTGTTTGTATGTTTTCTCACAATCTGAGACTGGATACATGAATTCAAAAATGAGTTCAAAATTTGAACTTCTCTAAGAAGGGGTGGGAATAACCCAGCATAAATAAAGGCAAGTAAATATGGATGTTTTTATTTTTATTTTTTGCAAGGTGACTTATAAAATCAGGTGCCTATACACTAATAGCAATAACTGGTCTCCTGTTTGACAGTAAACATCTGATTGGTTGCTATGTGATACAAGACCTGGAGCAAACAATTTTGCCAGTTTACTGTATGTGCCTTGGGAAATACCTTTCTCAGATACTGTTGTGGTGTGAGTTGGCATACACTTCATTCCTTTAGAACTTGAATCCCCCAGTTGCTGTGGGTTTTAAAGGGTTTCTGCTTCAAGAGTAATGTGCATTGTGCTGATGTACATATTCCCACATTTGTCAATGATACACGTGGGGACAATACATCTCAGTATGAGAGGTGACCTCTCATGGTCTATGCACATCATCCAGAGAAGTAGAAGAACAGGGAAAAGACTGAGAATGATCGGAGTGGTGTTTGTGTCAAACTGTAACTCTGCTGGATATGGAAATTGCACCATAACTATACAATTACACACTGAACTACTCTTTTCAGGAAAAATCATCGAGATGTTCAATTTAATAAGTATCACTAGAAAAGTTTGATTTGAAGTTAAGCCATTCTACATTTGTTCCATCACCTCTACATCTTTTGTTCCTTTGGGCTTTGAGAGATTTAGTGATCTATCTCCTTTGAGAACAGTCCATTCTTGGTTCTCTTGGGTACACGGTTTTAAATACATGTTTCTAAAAACATTTGTTTTCAAGTAGTTCTATCCTTACAGCATTGGTGTATGTTTTAATGTAGAAAAGTTGCTTAGTACTTATCAGCAGAATGATATGGTATATATAAAAGTACATTTAAAAGTTAGGGAGCCAAAATAAGTATTCTAGAAAAAAAAATATTCAATTAATGTCTTGTGTCTTGTATTGACAATATATTTAGGACATTCAATGACTACCATGCATGCAAGAAACATACTGAACTATGTATTCATAGAATAAATCACAGAATCGCACCTACTATACCATACAATATATCCATGTTAATAAACTATTATACATTGCAATTTGGAGGAGGGAAGATTGATACTTCAGTTTATTAGGCTGCGATTTCCTAATTTAACAACTGGCAGAGCACACTGCTTGCAGAAGAACTGAATTACAAGGCATTGTTGATTGGTGTCTAAATGCCTCCTTGTTCATTGACTCTTTTTTCTTCCTATTAGGTTAAAAGAAATTTAAAATTATATGGGAACACAGGTTTTGAATATATTGCTTAAATAGGTTTCCTGGTCAAATTATTAAACATATATAACTATGGATAAATACTCTGTCATTACTAAAATCCTCCTTTTAAAGTGCCCTAGGGGGTGTGAGTGATCCAGTGTATGCCGTGTGCTGAATATATCATAGATATGCCATGTTCAATTATACTATTGTAATTGAAAAGTATAGTTTTCAGAAGAAAATTTAGGGTGTGGGATGAGAAGTCTTTCTTTACCAGTTTTACAGTTCTACATAATTTAAAGTTTTTCAATAGCAGCAACATTTCTTTCTTTATTTAGATTTTTTTAAAATAAACATTTATTACAACAAATATTACAGTCTGTCTGCTCCATTTCTGCTCTATATTGTCATTGTGAGAAATATTACTTTTATAATTTATCTTAGTTATCAAAGTTCTTTTACACTGTTATCATAGCTTCGGACCTCAGTATGGCTGTGTATGGTAACACCCTGGGTTTCCCAGTCTTTAGGCTCCCAACTTCCTGATACTCACATTGCGTCTCCCCTGTGAAGACTTGACAGTAATATCAATAAGGCCTGTTTATAGCAAACACTATTATTATATATTTTAAAGGTTATTTGTGTCCTTTGCATAACACTTATATGCCTCTGTTTTAATTACATTTTGCAGAACCACTAGATCCATAGTCTTTGCTTCTATAAATCTGTAAATTAAAATAATTTAATTAAGGGCAGAGAAATTAATTTATAAAGATATATTAGAGGTAGGAATGGGAAACAATTAAAGTTGGTGGATCATGTTTGTGCCAAAGGTTGCCAATCCTAGTTTACTGCAATGTCTCATTTGGACTAACATACTTTTTTTCTACTATTGAGGATGAAAGAAGAAATCACTTTGGTTTGCAGCGCTTATCTTCTAAAAAAAAACTGTGAAAAATGCTTTTTAGATGGAAAGAATATTAAATAATCAAATCTCTTGGAGATGAGGATAAGTCAAGGCAGAAAGAAAGAGAGAACAAAGGGCAGTATCAAGCAAATCTCAAGATGGTAAATACATATACCACTAGTCAATTGAATCTGTCAAATAACAACTATTTATTTTTCTTTTCTATGAAATGGATGTATTTTTGTCCACCTTCAGATTGTGATGTGTTTACTACTTCAGTAAGCATGAATTAATTTATAAAGAGACTTTTTTATTCATACATATTCTGGACAGATAAATAGACGCTGCAGAAATGTTGGTTTGAAAGGGAATCTACTCTTGGCATTTCGAAACTGACAATTCTCCTGTAGAGGCATAATAAAACTGTTTGTATAAAAGATGGACGGAGCTCTGCAATGGATATCTATTGACAATGTAAAAATAAATGTCATTGTTTCTTAGTTTGTTGAGAAATGTCACAGTGGGAATGAAACTTCTATTTGTAGATATATCCATGTATGGCAGTACCATTTCTTCCTATAGAAGACCTCCCAGTGACAGGCAGGTAACCAGTCATAAATGCTTAAGAGACCATTTTTAGGGATGTGTAGACTATCTGTAACTGCTAGAGGACATAGTGACATTTGGATCATGGCTGTGTCTGAACCTAGTGGAAGGCAAAGCATCTTGTGTAACATAGGTATAAAAACAATATGGAGCTCCTCAAAAAGAAGAGTGAAATAGTAATCAAGTTCTACTTACCTGATCAGGAATGGCAATTACAATAACAATTATGATTACCAATGTGCTCCTTATATAACCATTCAGATATATTATTTCAGTAGCATCTTTGTTAAAGAATAGTAACACCAAAAATTGAAAGTGTATCAACATAATTAAAATATAATGTACTGGCGTGTGTGCTCCAAAAAGACTACTATAGTTTATATGAACAAGCTACTGTGTAACAATGGTGGCAGCCATTGAAGCTGAAAAGAAGGAGAAAAGCCACAGGTTACTTAGCAGATAACAGATAAAACACCATTGTACTGGATAGTGCTTATTTGTTATGTGCTATATAACCTGTGCCTTTTCTCCTTTTTTCCAGCTTGAATGGCTGCCCCCATGGCTACACAGTAGCTTGTTTATATAAACTATAGTAGTCTTTCTGAAGCAAACACACCCGTTTTAACAGAGCAGAGCAACAGTACATTATATTTAATTACTTTAAAATGCTTTAATATTTTTGGAGTTACTGTTCCTTTAAAGACATTTTTTCTCTTTGAAAACAACATATTTGTACCTTTTGGTGAAAGAATTCCAAGTCACTCCACCACCCTTTGTTATATTATTTCTATGGACCATTAGCTCTAGTGTTCTCCTTCATATTATATAACCTACATTTTATTCCCTATTACAGATGACTGCCGTTATATATAATTTATCAATTTAGATGTTCTTTTACAAAGCTACAAAGTTTACGCTGTAAGATATGGTCTTTTACTGTTACTATTCACCAATATTTATACTTCTATTCCTAGAAAATATTGGTTTACCTATGTCACTAGCACTTTTAAGCTCAACCAAGCATCTTTGTGTTTGAGTCTACATGGAGTTGCTGGCAATACTGGAAAATTGCAAGGATTTCTGTATATTGTGATAGATTTCCAGAGAGTTTAACACTGAACATTGATTTTTCTGAAAATAACTTTGCCTGTTTATTTCCTTGTCCAGTAGGTTTTACTTGCAAGTGCACTGAGTGCAATCATTTATATGCAGAATGTCAGATCTATAGTAGTGATGGGCGAATTTATTCGTCAAGCACAAATCCGCTGCGATTTCCCCCGATTCGCCGCCGGCAAGAAAATTTGCCAGCATCAAAAAGAGATGCCGGCGTCAAAAAGAGACGCCGGCATTGTTTTGCAAATTTTTCAACCATATTTCGCGGGGGAATTTGCAATTTTTTTGCCGAAACGCCCCAAATTCGCCCATCACTAATCTATAGATCATTTTAAAGGGGACCGGTTTCCCAAAAAAATTATTCCAAATCCTATTTTATCATGTTAGTCAAGCAAAATGAACTTTACATTGTTTAAAATTTATTTTAAATTATTTGAATCTCGTTTCCATCAGTCTGGGAATTCATTATTATAGCAAGCAAGCAGGAACCATGTTGTAGACACTGTTATTAAGGCAAGCGTTGCATCATCATTTGGATAGCATGTTTAATTTGAAAAGGACTTTTATTATCTAGCTTTTTATGTCTGGGTGATAGGTCCACTTTAAATATTTTTTATCAGCCCTAAGAAATTTTTTTTTTCTGTCAGCTGCAAGATTTGTGTTTTTTTTTTATTATTAATCTGAAACTCTGTCAACTGGTGCCTCTCTGAATGGCTCTGTACTACATTTGGCATGTAAACTCTGTGAGTCTATTGATCAGTGGATTAAAATACTTTCCTGTCAGTTGATGCAAAGTCATATTTTGTTCAGCTTCAGTTCTTCTCAGTAATGCCTTGACACCGCTTTAAGATGTTTTTTTTTACCATCGGTGATCGAAAGTCCAATTATTTTTTCACACATTTGCAAGCTTGACAAAAAAAAATGGAAAAGCCCTCAAAATGATGATGGAAAATGATCATAAGATGGTTGATTTAAAAAAAAAATCTTGCCATTTACCTTTCATTTTGTATTATAATAGCCTCGTTATTTCCAGGGGTTTGGATCTGGAGGCCAGCCACATCTCAATCTGCTCAGCAGGATTCTAAATACAGGTATAATCAGTTGGTACCATCTTGTTGTCTCGACAAGGCCATTCATTTTGGCTATTATTTTTTTTCCAAATGAAGTGGTGTCATCTTAATTTTTTTCTTTTAAACTTCGTATTTGTATGGGGTTGGTAAGTCACTCAATGCAACTGCTCAAAAATCCATCTAACTGCTCAAAAATCTGATAAAAAGTGAGGTGATGCAAGGCTGTAGCTTGCTTTATTTTAAACATACACTATACCAACTAACAATTAGGTTTCAAAAAGTAATAACTTTTTATGTTTCCTAAAGCACTGGCCAGCCCATGATAACCCCAGCATGCCACCTTAAAAGGGTTGTTCACCTTTGAGTTAATGTTTAGTATGATGTAGAGAGTGATATTTGGAGACAATTTACAATTTACAATTTTTTTTATTTGTGATTTTTGAGTTATTTAGCTTTTTGTTCAGCAGCTCTCCAGTTTGCAGTGTCCAAATTACCCTAACAACCATACATTGATTTGAATGAGAATATGGAATATTAATATGGGAGGGTCAGAACAGAAAGATGAGTAGGGATGTAGCGAACTGCCGATTTGGTGTTCGCGAACGCCGTTCGCGAACACCGGCAAAAAATGCGAACATTCGCGGACAGTTCACGAACTTTGAACACCCGCTAAAATCGTTCGATTCGAACGATCGAAGGATTTTAATCATTCGATTGAAGGATTTTCATTTGAATCGAACGATCGAACGTTTTAAAATCGTTCGATTGAAAGAAAATCATTCGATCGAATGCTTACAATCGTTCGAACGAATGGAAATCGTTCGATTTTTAGCGGTCGAAGGAATTCGAATGGTCGAATGGTCGAACGATTTTTATTCGAATCGAACGCGAACTCAAAATGCGAACGTTCCCAAACGTTCGCGAACATTCGGTGGACGCGAACGGTCGAAGTTCTCGCGAACTAGTTCGCAGCAGAACAGTTCGCTACATCCCTAAAGATGAGTAATAAAAAGTAGCAATAACAATAAATTGTTGTTTTAGATGGGGGCAGTGACCCCCTTTTGAAAGCTAGAAAGAGCCAGGAGAAGAAAGCAAATATTTCATAAACTATAAAAAAATAAAATAATGAAGAATAATGAAAAGTTGCTTGGAATTGGCCATTCTATAACATACTAAAAGTTAACCTGAAAATGTATAAACATAAATACAGCCATTACCAGACCAGAATTCTCCATAAATACCAATCAAATTTTACCTTCCTCCACGCAAGCTGCCACAACCCAAAAAATGTTTTTGTCTTATTTAAATATTATTATATTGGGTGGGTGGGAAGATCAGATGCTCCTCCTCTACCAGCTTGCAGGACAGAAAGGCACGCTTGCTCTTCCAACTCTTCTGGTGACGAGCCTCCCCGCCCCAATAATGCAGAGTTACTTTGGATCCCACCTACCCCTTGGGTTGACAGGCAGTATATACTCCCTGCTCTCTGCAGGACTTAAAGAATAGTTATTTTAACCAGGATGGCCTTGGTATTGTTAATGTCCAGCATCTTGGTCACCAGCCTGATTTTTATGCAGACCAATGCTTATTTCTTTGTTTTACAAATAGCCAGACACATTCATTCTAATAGACATATGTGTCTTTCATTAAAACATGCTTACAAACAAAAACAAATCATTAAGAATCTAATTACAACTTAAACTGTGCAATGTCAAAAAAGAAAAATAACTGGAGACTGATTTGGTTTCTTGCTAAGAGCATGTTGCCTAGAAACAACCTTCACCACACCAAATCAGTCTCTTTCTTGTAAGTATAAACTCAACCCCATGATTACATTGCTCATGAAAATAAGAATATTCATGAGCAATAACACACACATTTAGCATTATCATGCAGCGTCTGTGTTATACAGTATGTTTCTCATACAGAAATCACCAAAAAAATATTTGGTAATATGGGGGATGCATCTTTATTGTCCATGAAAGAATGACCAACCCAGCCTCCCAGGTCACTGTATGCCTGCTACCTTTATACTGTAATCCCACCAAGTGAATCCAAGGCCAGTAGGTGTAAGGAAAAAAAAACTTGAAAAGCCTATTGCATTCATGCTTAAAATAAATAATAAGCACTAGGCTAGAGTACTGCAGGATAGTCATTACCTCTCTGTGCACTATGAAGCAAGAACTAACATGAGAGCAAATTTAAAACCCCTGAGAAGTGTAATTATATGAATCACAGCAGGAAAGGATCTGAAGCACTGACCCTTAATGTAATTTTGAAGGTCTTCTTTTTGCCACTCCTCTACAGCAATGTAGGTGTGATGTTTGTTTTGTTTTCCATCATTGTTGCTCACTGGCTTTAGAAAATAAATATGAAAGCATAGTTCCAACAGATACCTGCCTTTTAATACATCATCCCTACAATCTGTTTGCATTATAATCTGTTAAAGTGCCATCACTCTGACCAATGAAGGTATAGACAATGATATAGCTATTATATCACTTTTTCTTCCCAAGTAAAATTCTAGATTTCCCAAGATATTCAATTGTTAAGCAAAGCAATTATTCCAACTTGTTTGTAAATGTCATTATTTTTAGAAAAGTAACCAAAAAAAAGTACACAAGGCTCCCTGTGCAGAATGACCTTCAAATATATTTTAAGAAAGATTCACAGAACTTGAATGTTAAGATTTTTTTACAATGTGGAGTTTTCTTTAATCCCGTATATTAAAATATGTATTCAGATTCATAGGCAACTTGTGATCTTTCTGCAGCCTTACTGGTCAAAAGTCAATTTTATCCCCATTCACGTCAGCTGTTATTGGTATAATAACCTGGGGGTTTACAAAACAAATCAGAAAATTGGGGACATGAGAAAATGATGCAACACATATCTAAATCATCTTTTCAGGGTTAGGCTCTATGAAAAAAGGCAGAAAAGCATGTAAGACAGAAATGGTTATTGTGCTTACACAGAAGACAAGGAGATACTCATTTTTAAGCCTTGACTGGAAAATATTGGCCTCACACAATGAAGTGATTTGGGGTTATTTGTCAAACTCCGAATTTATATAAATTTTTTCTTAAAAAAACTCCAACCAAATCCGCACAGGTTTTTTTTTTTTTGACGCCAGCGACTATTCTGACGCCTGCGACAGAATAATCGCATGTCCATTGACTTTAATGTGCGTCAAATTGTCTCTGGCATAAGAATTGTCACCAGCATAGTTTTTGATACCCGTGAAATGAAGCTGACGTCAAAACTCATGTTTCGTGAATTCTTTTGAAAATTTTGCAGGCACATTTTTTGGCGAAGCGAAATGGGACAAATTCACCCATCACTTTTCTTAAAAAAAATTTCGACCCGAAAACTTGGATTTTTGCCCAAAAACTTTGGATTATTGCACGAAATCCAGCGCAGGTCAAAAAATCTTTGGGACTTCTCCCGTTAACTTATATGCAACCTCGGCAAGTCTCAGATGCCGGATTTTCATATTCAGACTTTTTCCATCCTCCTTAGAGGTTTGTGTTTTTTTTTAAATTCTGATTTTATACAAAAAAATCAAGAATTTTTAGGATTTTCAGCATTCGGAGCTTCGTAAATAACCCCCTTAGTTTGTGCGTTTGACAAAGGGCCCTTATCAATCTGCTCAAGTAAAAATTTTTACCTTAAAGCAAGGTAGCTATAATCTTGAAATATAATTAACCCGCATTTAAAAAATAAACATGTGTTAACATGATGATATTTATAGCCAGAGATGATATTTATAGCTAATTTAAGAAAGTTTAAAAAGGTCAGAAACTTTATTTAGCAGAATACCCAATATATTTCAAGCCCTTCTCTAGCCCTCAGTTCTCTGTGTTCTCTGTTCTTCAGGCAGATTCATCAGGATACATGGCTCACTTATTTACACGAGTTTCTCAAAAATCCAGACAAACATTTCTGACCACAAGTTGTCTCCGATCTGTCAAAACATATGCACAAACTTACACATGTTTTAACGCATTGGCCACTAATCTTCATGCTGCTACAATGAACTATGGGAAAAATTCTGCATTGTGGGCAAATTGCTTTTTTTTACAATGCACTTACAACATGTATCATTTTATGATAAAAAACAAAAATGTCTGTATAATGACCACTATGATACTTTATGTATTGAAAGGCAAGCCTTATGAGAGGAAACATTACAAAATGACAACTTCAATTGTTTGGAACATACATCAATTTCTATATTTATAAGTACACGTATTGGATCTGTTATCGGGAAACCTGATATCCAGGAAGTTCTGAATTACGGAATGAACATCTTTTGTTTGGGCTAAATTTATTAAGCGGTGAAAATTCGTTCAGACAACGCTATTTACTAAAATGCGAATTTGTGTCCAGGGCACCGAACTTTGGCGAATTTTCACTAGCGTTACTTCGGCAATCAAAGCAAAGATGCGCTAGTGTTCAATTATGCCTAGCGCAACTTCGCTCAGGCTAATTTGCATATGGCCAGGGCATCTTAATAAAGAAAATTTAGTTTTTATAATGCCCTACACATGAGCCCACTGTATAGTTTATGTTCCATATGTTAGAAAATTTATGGGGGAACCCGGTTACCCAAAAAAAATGTTTAGGACTTTTGCAGGCTATCAAAAGGAAGAGACGCCAGCATTTTTTGGGACTTGGAAACATTTTCCACTAAAAATATGATGTAAGTAACAGAAGATTGAGGAAGATCTATGTACTCCATTGCACTTCAACTGGTCTGAGCTGGCAAAGGCAAATCTGGCGAAAGAGGTAACGTTCAGTAAAATCCGCATCAGTGAATTGCGGAGTGACGTCCATTCGCCAGAGCGAAAATTCGCCTGGTGATAGAGTGCGAATGATCACTAGCGTCTGTCTCGTTCGCTTGCGAAGTAACGCCTGCACCCGGCAAAGTGCCTGAAAGTGGCAACGCTAGGGAATCATTGCCAGCGTTTGTCACTTCGCCCTTTAGTAAAGTTGCCCCTAGACTCCATTGTAATCAAATTTTTTTAAATGATTTCCTTTTTCTCTGTAATAATAAAACAGTAGCTTGTACTTGATCCCAACTAAGATATAATTAATCCTTAAGAGAAGCAGAACCAGCCTATTGGGTTTATTTAATGTTTGCATGATTTTCAAGTAGACTTAAGGTATGAAGATCCAAATTACGGAAAGATCCATTAACTGGAAAACCCCAGGTCCCGAGCATTCTGAATAACAGGTCCCATACCTGTATCTGGAATCCCTCTATCCAGAATGCTCCAAATTATGGAAAGGCCGTCTCCAATAGGCTGCATTTTATCTAAAGTATTAAAAATGATTTTTAATTCTCTGTAGTAATAATAAAATAGTATCTTGTACTTGATCCCAACTAAGATATTATTCATCCTTATTAGAAGCAAAACCAGCCTATTGGGTTTATTTAATGTTTTACATAATTTTATAGAAGTCTTAAGGTATGAAGAGCTAAATTAAAGAAATGACAGAAAGTTCCTGTAAGAATACCTGGTGGTCTAGTGGTGGGGCAGGGATGCCCACTGCGCTCAGGGGTGGGGCGCATTCTCTTATTTCACGTACTGATGCACAATAGGCATGAGCTTGCTCTGGTTTCGGGCAATCACTGCGTCTGATGTCATCACGCTCGGTGCAAAATTCAAATATTTAAAGAGCCCATGGTCAATTGTTCTTTGCCCAGCGTAGGTCTATTTCCATAGTTTCTGGGTGTGCTTATATTTTCTGATCTTTGTCCTTGACCCTTGCCTGTGACTGGCCTTGCTGTTCTGCTGCCTGTACTGATCCCTGTCTGTTAGTGACCATTTTTCGGCTTTTGCATCATGAACTCGACTACAATTCTGCTTCTTGATTGGCATTGACACGACTACACTACCTGCTCCATGTCCCTTCTGTAAATGTTCAGTTCCCTTGTCTGCCCAGATATCTCTCCTTGGTCCTCTCATGTTGAGACCTGGCAGAATCCGAGCAGCGGAGGACTCCTTTCTAAGGAGAAAGGTGGTTGTCATAAGCAGAAGACTGAGCCATGACCGGAATTTTGGTTTTAATACTGAGTTTGGGATACAGTACGTTACAGATCCATTATCCAGAAAACCCCAGGTCTGGAGCATTCTGGATAACAGGTCCTATATCTGTAAAATAAAATATCTTCACATTAATATTCAATTGCATTCTTAAAAAATCTACATACCAAGCAGTTGGTCAAGTGCACACATGAGAAAGTACATATTGCTCAATGAAAATACAAACCATACACATTTCTGTTGTATTTTTTTTCCTGTCTTTAAAGATTAGCGAGTGGCTGCACATTTCAAGGTGAACGTGTTCTGCAAAACAGAGACAGATTTCTCAAGATGGCAAGACAGTGGGTGACTGATGTATCAATCTGTTGGAGACGCCTGGGTCAGTAGAAAGTGTAACATGGTAAGTGGAATATGGGACACAGAGGGTTGCTCATTTGGGCCACACTTTCTTTGCTTATGGATCAGTAGAAATTGCTGTGATTGGTATTGTCAGTCGCCTGGTGTGGTTTTTCACCAGTAATAACTGCATCCTCACAAATACAAAATAACACACATGCCTTCCACATCTTTAATGCGAGCGAAAAATAATGTGTTTCCATGGAAATGTATTGTTTTCCCTCCACTAGAAATATGACATAAGTTGTTATTCTTTTACAAAGAAGAATCTGGAAGCATCCAATTTAACATACTGTTGCCGTATTACGGTGAAATAATGACAGGCCCTTGAAGCGTTTTTAGTTATGAAGAATAGGAACCTGCCTCATCACGTGGGGAACAACGGCATTGGCAAGCGCTGGCAGAATTATGGGGTTAAAGAAAGTATATGAGAAGTCATAGAAAAGAGAGAAGTGAGTTTGATTTTCTATGCAGCTTGCAATCTGAAATGAATATCTTTCAAACAAACAGGTACAGTTCCTGTCAACAGCACGTCCATATTCACAGCTTGTACACAGACAATTTGTACAAAGGCAGAAAAGATGCTCTTAAAAGGAAAAAAAAAATTGTTTGTACCTGTAAGCAGGAATGTTGTTGTGAGCTCAGAGGCAGCAGAAAGTAACAAGAGAACATTAGTTTAATCGGTGACAATTAGTTTGGTCATATGTTTTGCCAGGAATAGAAGAAGAGATATTCTACAGGGACTGAGTAATTATTTTCACACAACACATCTGAGCTGGTGCCAGAATAAACGTTCATTTTTTCCCTAAATACCATTAAAAAAATTATATTTTTGAACAAGAAAGAATTTTTTTTTTTTATTAATCTTTCTGTTGCGTCTTCAACAGTGGAACCATGATATGAGCTTTAAATTATTCTAGGGTTGGATTAACTATTTAGGATACAATGGTATTAGTAGTTATGTGACACTAAATGGGAGAAATGCCATTGTTAGCTCCTTACACAGCTACAGAATGAAAAACATTCTCATACACAAAACACATGTTCTGTATTCCAGCCTCAACTACTATGTAACAGGGTATGGATGCAAATAAAACCTTTTGTTGCAGGTGCTTGAAAACATTTCCTTTTGTATAAAGTATTTTTGTATTAATGTCCACGTGGTGTTGGGTCTCTAAAACTATCCCCATCAGTGTAAAAACAGGTCAGGGTGTTTGCTGTACCCCTAGACCTGATGATACTTTGCTTTTCCATTCCGTAACTAATGTACCCGCTAGCTGGGTATGTCAGTGTGCCTACACTATTTTAAAATAGCACTCCTCTTAGTGCCAGCAATCAATAAATATGAATGGAGTTACTGCAGCAACATATTCATGTAACTGGTTTTCAGTGTCCCGTAATCAGTTTCTGAATGTTTTCCCTTACCCCCACCTATTTGTTCCGGAATTCAAACAGAATCTAAATTATTTTCATTTCTAATGATCTCACATCAAGAAACTCATTTTGACATATTAAGGAGAATCAATCTAACAATTTAAAATATTAATTTAAGGAGGATTCAGTAGGAGCTTTATAATGATAACAAAGACTCATCTGAAGATTTTTTTCATGAAATACAAAAAAGGAAATGTGAATAATGCAGCCCTTTTTGGAGAAGTGTTGGCCAGCATCCATGCTCCTTGGCCAATGACGCCACCAGCTTGATTCATGGTATCCTAGCAGCTCTGTCTCTCATTTCATGAGCACTACAAATTAAATGTGCCAACCACTCCATAATGTTATCAATCCCACATTCAATGTCCCCCCACCCATATATCATCATTCTTCCCTTACCCTCCCTCTTCCAGCTCCATCCATATGCCCCAGATGGCACTCTTTGGAGTGCTGCCCTTGGTAATCTGCCATTTATTATTCAGAAATGTATTTTCCTTTTCAGATGTCTTGTATTAGAATCTTTTGTTGAACAGAGTGTTAATGGGAATGCAGTACTTCCACATTGCTGCCAGTTTTTCCAACACAGTTTTCAGAGCTGCTTGATAAACTGAAAATACTAGACAGACTGTGTTCTTCTCAGAGACAGTAAGCAGCAAGTGGGGAAAATAATAAGTAAACAGTAAGACAATTTATTTTTTTATCTTGTAACTCATGATGAACTTTAATGCTTGCAAAGACTGGACTAACCTGGGAGAAGGATAATTAATCCATTTGCCTTCTTTTTAAAACTTTTTTATTGGATAGCAATAAAATATTCACTATTAACATGACTTATTTTTTCCTTTGCTTTCAGATAATAAATGTGATCCATTTGCCTTCTTTGTTATATGATGATGCTCTTTAAATAGGTGTTTATCTTCCTTTCTCTATATGCACTTCCAGAGCAAAGCATACTCTGGAATGATGTGCTCTCCTTAAGTGGACTGTAGTAAAATCCAAAGAAGTAGCCCAAAATCTGTTCCAAAATACATGAATAGTTATATGAATTAATACTATTGACAAATGAACAAATGCATGTATTTATCAATTGATCAACAGATTAATTCATCATTAAAATGTTTTGCCTTGGAGCTACTGCCACCCTTTACCTGCACATGTGAAACTACAATGGAATTTTAGATACAATTGCAGAATTGTGGGTACAAAACTTGGAAGGTAAAACATTTTCATTAGGGATGCACCAAATCCACTATGTTGGATTCGGCCAAACCCACAAATCCTTTGCGAAAGATTCGGCCGAATACCGAACCAAATCCGAACCCTAATTTGCATATGCAAATTATGGGTGGGAAGGGGTAACATTCTTTACAAAAAGTCAGGCAATTTCCCTCCCCACCCCTAACTTGCATATGCAAATTAAGATTTGGATTTGGTTCGGCTGGGCAGAAGGATTGGGACGAATCCTGCTGAAAAAGGTCGAATGCTGGCCAAATCCAGAACCGAATACTGGATTTGGTGCATCCCTAATTTTTATCCAATATTGCTCTTTGGCTTTGCACAATGCACTTGTGTTTGTAAATGACCCTTTATGTCTGCTGAAACAATTCACACCATAGTTACTCCAGCATTACTTCTTCCCCAATAGTTTCCATTTTATCTGTGTATGCTTCCCTTTTGCCAAGTAAACCTACTAACAACCTTCTAACAAGCTCCATTGATGCTTTATGTCTAAAAGGCCGAGGGGAGGTTTGATCACCTATTTCTGCAGATCTCCTTGAAACAAATGACTTTGCTTTGGTTGGGTTGATGTCAGTTCCTGCATTTTGTTTTAGCCTGGAGTCTTTAATGTTTCATATACTTGTTCCAGACTTGTGATGAATCTGAGCATTCTCTATCCTTCAGAATAAGACATGGTTTACTAAATGGCCAGAATACATTTATGAAGATGTTGTGATGCTGTAATTTCTAATAAGGCGGTGCTGTTTAACTGGCTGCCCCCTTATGTGGCCCACCACATGAAAGTCTGCCTACTGTGACTGCTTACCTTGTATAAGCTTTAAAAGGTATCAGTACTAAGATTAACTGGCCCCTGCATTGTTTACGCCTCAAATTCAGACCATAATCACTTGTTTTGTTAACACCTGTACCACCTCTATTGTTCACATCCCGAAATCCCTGTACAGTTCACACCACGAAACTCAGACTGAAAATGCCCACATTGTTCACCTGTTCACACATCATACAAACTGCTGGAGGGGCACCAGTACTGTATCACTGTATGAACTGTTCAGGAGTGGTTTTCCCTGTCTTCTGCCTTCCCTATGTTCCCTGTGTGTGTCATACTCTGCATGCCCTATTCTCCTTATGTATGCCATACTCTATCTGCCCTATCAGCGCCGTCCCTGTGTATATTGCCGCCTGAGGTGGCTTCAGTAATGCCACCCCCCAGCCCGAATTGCGCTAGTGTGGAGAGCGCAATTGCACTCTCTCGCCCTAGTAAAGCCGAATTTCCGATTTAAAAAACAGAAATTTGGCACTTAAAGGCACAAGGAGCCTTTGGTTGTAGTATATCTTGGCTCAGTGTGGTTGTGGAAGGACCGACTGACAATGGGCTTGAGGCTTGGGAGCAGTGTCGGACTGGCGCATTCGGGGCCCACCGGGTGGGCGCGCATGCGTGAAATCAGACGGGAGCAGGTCTGGTCTGACCCTGCTTGGGAGACAGTTTTTTTGTGTACATTTGTTTGTACTTAATGCATTGTTGTTATGTATTGTTTATCTATGTTTACAAATTGTATTGATGTTTTTGCACTGTTGTAACTTTTATAAAGCTGGTCATGGGTAACACCAGGGGGGGCAAGCATTTATTCAGTGAGGCATAATAACAAAGATGGAGATCTATATTCATCCAGCAAGCATGTACTTGTCACCTGATTTCAACCAAACATCTTATTGGTGTGTAGTTGGGTCATTTATACAAGAGCACTAAGGAGTAAAAAGCATTTGTGGCCAAAGGACAGGCAACAAGTATAGGGCTCAGCTTCAGACTGTCCCTGTCCTTGCTTGTCCCTTACTTGCACATCTGAATGAAGCCAACTTGCCTTCTTTTGCCTGCCCCTCATGAATGCAGAGCTGCCTGAGCATAGACACCTCTGTATTCATGGGGCCAAGACGTGTGCAGAAACCAACAGCAATTCTTTAAAATGCAGTATGCAGAAAATTCCATATTGTGCCCATCTTTTGCACAGTGCACTTAGTAAATGCCCCCTGGTATTTCACCTGTATTTTTTTTTTTAGAGTTGCTTCACTGGATTAATAATGATATTTTCTTTTCACTTATGTCCTTACACTTTTACCCGGGTCTTGCTAAATTACCTTTATTATAGTCTGTACCTTGAAATAATCACTGCTGCAAAGACAGTTTTGACAAGATATATCTACTATACATAATATAAATGGTATCATGACTTGATCCCAGGCCAGAGTTACAGCTGCAAAAAGCATTGGGCCAAATTCAAGTCAGTGAGAAAAGGTTATCTCATTGTTTATTACGTGAAAAGTCATGGATGAGATTCAATTCGAGGAGAAAAAACTTTTCTCCTAATTCAGTTTCAGATTTTTCCCCATGGACTTTAAACAGTGAGACTTTTCATGTGATAAACCTTTTTCTCACTGAATTGAATCTGGCCCTACTATTTGCTCAAATCTGCGATCAGCCATATTGTGCAGAATTAGAAAAAGGTTATTGTGAGTTACTGTGAGTCATTGCTCTATACAAAGCATATAACTGTACTGTATATCATTTTCTGATGGTGCTGAGGATAATATGATTTTTAATGCTTCATTTTGTAAATAACATAGCTTTCTATGACTCAGACTCTCCAGCTCTCCCCTACTCTTATTTTGTATATTCAGACTGCTAATTTGTATGACCTCTCCTTATAAATTCACAAAGTACTCTATTGATTTCTATTCAGTTTTCTCTGCAGCTTCATTTCAAGCCAAGATGCTGGACATTTTGATGTTGTTCAATGGGTAATATTAATTATAGGATGCTCTTGGTGAGGTGCTGACAGTGTTTGGTGGAACATACCAGGGAAAAATAGATTACTTTCAACTCTAAGTTGAGTTGAAAGGTGGACCTACATTATAGTTAATGACCAACGGTTATACAAAACTGATATTCGGTGTCCCTGGCTCCATCCTGTTATCTCAGAGAGAAACCCCCTTCCTATTGGCTACTATAAGCACACATGTTCAAATACACCTTATATAGCACAATCATACGTAGTTCCCAGAGGATATTGCCCCACTGCTACTATAGGCACTGCTTCAACCTACTATACCTGCTATCCCACAGTCCCTTCCCAGAGGCCAGGGCCGGAACTAGGGGGCACAATCATGGGGGTCGCACTTTTAAGGGGAATTAATTTTCTTTTTTTTAACCCTGGTATGCTTGGCCTTTAATAGTTTTTCCATTTTATAAACTGCCTATTCCAACCCCACTTGCACATTATTTGTACTGTGGGCAGAAGCTACCCCACCTCTCTCTTGGCAGCTGCTGACACAGGTACATATTTGGGGGCAATATTATGGATTTTTGGCTCCTGTTGGCACAAGTACATATTTGGGGCCATTACTGTGGATTTTTTGGCTGCTGCTGGCATAGGTACAGATTGGGGGTAACAATATGATGGATGTTTTGGGTTATGCTGGCATAGGTACAGATTGGGGGCAATCTGAGGGATTGACTGCCATTGGCACAGGTACAAATGGGGGCAATATGATAGATGCTGGCACAGGTACAGGGGGCAATATGAATGATAAGGTGGGAAATTGTAATACAGGACTGAGGGGGGGGGCACTCATTGAAGCCCATGCTTAGGGTGCCAAATAACTTGGCCCAGCCCTGCCAGAAGCTGTTATCCCCACTGCTACTATAGGCAGCACCTCTCCCTACTATACCTGCTATCCCACAGCCACAGTCCCTTCCCAGAGGCTATTATCCTACTGCTACTATAGACATCGTATCTCCTTACTATACCTGTTATCCCACAGTCATAACCCCATTTCCAGAGACTATTATCCCCACTGCTACTATAGGCACCATCTCTCCCTACTATACTTGATATCCCACAGCCCCTTCCCAGAGACTATTATCCCCACTGCTACTATAGGCACCATCTCTCCCTACTATACTTGCTATCCCACAGCCACAGTCCCTTCTCAGAGACTATTATCCCACTGTTACTACAGACACAATTTTATCCTATTATACCTGCTACCCCACAGTCACAGTGCCTTCCCATAGGCTATTATCCCCACTGTTACTATACTGTAGGTACCATTTTCCCTACTATAGCTGTTATCCCTTACCAGAGGCTATTATCCCCACTGTTACTATAGGTACCATCTCTCCCTACTATACCTGCTGCCCCACAACCACAGTCCTTCCCCAGAGGCTATTATCACATTGCCATTATAGGCACAATTGCTCCCTACTATACCTGCTATCACAGAGTCACAGTCCCTTCACGGACACAATCATCCCACTGCTACTATAGGCACCATCTCTCCCTACTATACCTGCTATCCCACAGCCGCAGTCCCTTCCCAAAGCCTATTATCCTCACTGCTACTACAGATTTAATATCTCTCAATACACCTGTGCTTCCTTTTATGCAGCCAAGAACTTACATCCCGTCTTAAAGCAATATCTTTCTTGGTGACACCATCCTGCAGTCCACTCTATTTTAAGTGGCATCACATGGATTTGATTGTATTTTCCCATATCACAGCCTGATATACCACACCCACTGTTTTAATACTACCTCTGTTAACGTTCAACAGAAAATATCACCACTGGCAATTTTAAACAGCAAATGTGCAAGCTGTAGCTCCTTTGCCATTAAAGGAATTGTTCAGTGTATAAATAAAAACTGGGTAAATAGATAGGCTGTGCAAAATAAAAAATGTTTCTAATATAGTTAGTTAGCCAAATATGTAATGTATAAAGGCTGGAGTGATTTGATGTATAACATGTCAGTCAGATCACTACTTCCTGCTTTTCAGCTCTCCTGGTTTACACTGACTGGTTACCCTGGCTACCAGGCAGTAACCAATCAGAGACTTGAGGGGGGGCACATGGGTAATTTCTGTTGCTTTTGAATCTGAGCTGAATGCTGAGGATCAATTGCAAACTCACTGAACAGAAATGTACCATGTGGCCCCCCTTCAAGTCGCTGACTAGCTCAGAGTTATAGAGCTGAAAAGCAGGAAGTTGGATTCTGGCTGTTTTATTAGACATCTGTTCACTCCAGCCTTTATATATTACATTTTTGCCTAACTAACTATATTAGAAACATTTTTTATTTTGCACAGCCTATTTACACAGTTTTTATTTTCACACTGAACTATTCCTTTAAGGGGTACTTCACTAGATTAGATATGATACAGGGTTGAAATTATGTAGTGCAAGGAACTCCTTCATATGATCCTATATGGGTTTAAATCTGTTGCTGTTATGATCTGACCATCGACCTGAGAGACAAACGATTGCATCAGCCCAATATGACCCATCCAACATGTGGCCAGAGAAGGCAAAGACCTACTTGCTGTTTTAGCCAAACGAGTGACTCTTTCCATATATTTCTAACTTTACAGAGTGCTTGTTTAAACCAAAAGATATAAGGCCTCATTAACAAAATACGACTTGCAATGGGAAATGTGCCCCCATTAGCACACCCCTCATGAATACAGCTCCTGTTTTTTTGCACTTTGCCCCCTTGTCCCACTACATAATAAATGGGCCTTATAACCAGGTTGCTGTAACTTATTATATTCCCTTTCCACTTCTTCCCACAAACATACAAATTAAAATATGACAAAGCGTTCCATAGCCTAAACCAGAGGCATTACAACAACCACACTGATGTGTTGATTTGTGTACTAGTTCATGTATATATCACACAGCATACAGATATACAGTGCTGCACTGTCATTTTTATTCAGCCCCAATGCAGAATTGGCTGTTAAAGGATAACATCTGCCCTCTCAAATGTTTCTGTATCAATTTATCTGTTCCTTGACCTTTAAATAATCTTAAAAACATGTGCTGAAGAACTATCTTAGACACACTGACAATATTGTTTTGCATTAATACTTCATAAATTAATAAATGTTTATATGCCTTTTGGTGCACAGCGTGTTCTAGGTGTTTATTAGCTGCAGCAAATATTTTTGGATCTTTCCAGCTGAATAGTGCATCGAATGTGAATGAACATGTCTTAGATTAGAGCGTTGCTTGGCAATATGTTTACAAACACTGGCACAGGAGCCAACAGTTTTGAAATAGCTGGGCAGGCTGCACATAGGTTTGGCCTGAATTGCAATCAGATATAAAAAGATTAGATCTTGACTCTCGCTGGGCTATGACATTCTGTTGGTTGACAGTTTCCCAGATACTGTGTCATGCCGAAGCTATGCGCAGGATTCCTAAAGCTAGGAGGAGTGTCCAAATATGAATGAAAGCACATGTGGTGGAATTAGCTAAGTTTAAAGGGAATGTGGTGCCTGGAAGCTAAAATGTGATATGCTTTAAAAATATGCCAGTCAATGTTACTATTGTTGCAGAATGATTCTGGAGAGCCACAAATTTATGACTGTAAGCACATGAATCCTTACTGTCTCTGCTGTTTCATACAGTATACGTGGCTATCTGCTCTGTACGTCTACTCTGTATTTGTCTATCATAATGGAAGATTTTGGTGCTTTGGAGATAAAAAAAGACTAAAAAGTTCCAACTGTAATGGATGGTGAACTTTGTGTTTAGGGTGGACAGTTTGAGATTCACAAAACCCTCAAATAATCTAAGATTACAGTAGAACCCTGATTAAACAGACCTGGCTTTTACTGAAAGAATTGGCATTTTTAGCAGTCCCATACAAGCAAGTGGCACTTTTTTTCCCCATAATTTATGCTGTTTTGATGCAGTCCATTGTGAAAATGTAAAACAGGGTTCTACTGTATTACATTCATTTGTATAATATATATATTTACAGTTTCAAGTTAAGTAAGTCAGATGCATGAATTGTGTAACACCACTGCCTACTTTATATTAAATATTTGTGCACATTTACTTTAACTGACAACATAAACATCTACCGTGAAGTTAAACCTTTAAGGACCCCTTTTGCTTGAGGATCTGGCAGATTTAGCAAAGTTCATAGTGTTTTAAAACTTTCCCACTCATTTTTCCCACTCACCATTATATTTTCACATACTCAAAAAAGTATTTTTCTATTTTTTTATTTGCATTTGATTGCCAGGGAAAAAAAATAACAATTCTCCTGTTTAAAAAGCTTTTCCAATCCCCCATTGCATTATTACAGGTAAGGGATCCATTTTCTGGAAACCTGTTAGCCATAAAGCTCCAATTAGAAGGCCATCTCCCAACGACTTAAATTATTACATTTTTTATAATGATTTCAATGTAATAATAAATGGTACCCTGTACTTGATCCCAACTAAACAGCATGAATCCAATATTGAAGGCAAAACAATTCTATTGGGTTTATTCAATGTTTAAATGAATTTTTAGCAGACCTAATTTATGGAGCTCTAAATTACAGAAAGATCCACAGAGTAAAAGCAAAAATAAAAATTTCCCCCTGGCCACAAAAAGTTAAATAATTATTTTTTAAATGTTGATAAATTTGTTCCAGGCACTCTAAAAACACTGAGCTGCAAACCTAGAGTTTAATTACTGATAGAAAAGCAGGCAAAACAGAATGCAGCGAACATGATTTCACACTGTACAGCAAGCAAGTTGTGGAAAGTTTAGGGTATGTATCATCTGGAGAGAAGCCATGGGAACATCTGGATAGGACAGGAAACTTAATGCAAGATGCTCAGTGCCATTTGGAACTATACTAAACAAATCACAGCATTAAATTGAAGTAACTTGATCACTTCCTCTGGATTTCCATGGTATTACACTCAGCATAATCCAAGCTATTTAACCCTTATTCTTTGGAATGTAGAGCAAAGCTTCAACCTTAAACCTCTGTTATATTTATGCCATATTCTAAAACTTGTACTCGAGCACCAGAGAATTTATTGTAAATATCACAATGTACGTTTTTATTTATATATTACTCCTATAAAGATATAAAGGTCTGTTACAATGTGTAATTATGTACATTATGCCCCACCCCCAATCTTCTCATTTAAGCTTTAGGCCAGTTGATAAACAAGGCCATTCAATTACATACTCCTAATGTGTAACCCATGAGATATCACCCATAGCAACCAATCAGCCACTATACTTTGCAATGCTTCCGTTTTCTTTAGCCACAATTATAGGCCTCTGTAACTGCCTTGCTAAACAGTCAGTACCCCTTAGTAAAGAAATAAACTTTATTCAACATAGGATTTTTGCGTCAACCAAGCCCTTAGGGGAGCAGAGAACAGTGATTGTTGGACCAAGCCTGAGGTCCATGTAAGGTGCAATTTGGAGAAAAAGCCTGTTGGCTACCAAGATACTTCTGTAAGCCGAATTTGAAGGTTAGGAGTGGTGAAATTTGTGGTTAATGGCAATGCTTATATTACCTAGCTGTGTATTTGTATGAACACACATTAGGGGGAGATGGTTGCATCTACAGAAATGTTATCCATAGATAGGGATGTAGCGAACTGTTCGCCGGCGAACTAGTTCGCGCGAACTTCGACTGTTCGCGTCCGCCGCAAGTTCGCGAACGTCGCGCGACGTTCGCCAATAGGCGTTCGCGTCAAAATCGTTCGACCATTCGACCATTCGATCGCTAAAATCGAACGATTTTCGTTCGAATCGAACGATCAAAGCCATTGGATTGAATGAAATCATTCGATCCAATGGCTTCGATCGTTCGATTCGAACGAAAATCGTTCGATCGAACGATTAAAATCCTTCGATCGTTCGAATCGAACGATTTTCAGATGTTCGAAGTTCGCGAACACATTGTCGGCGGTTCGCTACATCCCTATCCATAGACCCCAATAGTAAATAATCAACTTTGTGATCATTATTGGCCCTGTATTTATTACAGGCTTTAGGTTATACATGCCAGGGCAGGCAAAGGTGTGGAAGAGGTTTCCATAAATATAACTCTTGTTGCTGGGGAAGTGCAGACTCCTTTTAATTCCCTTGCACTTTCCCATGTGAACTTACCACTATATAACCCCATTCTTTACACTTATGAAATCTAAAATCTAGATTATGTTTTGCCAATTAAATAGGGGATGTTGCCCCTTTGAGAAAAAGATGAAACTGGGCACATAAATGACTTAGAGATTTACTCTGCTGCATTTTTAGCCTGCAACTTCCAGTTTGTAAGCTTTAACAAGAGTCTAACAAACTATCACCCTGACATCAAAGTCTATGCTCGATAGCAGAAATGTATTGTCCCTTATGTGGTATGAGGCCTACACATTCTATTTCAACAGACATCAGAGTCAGATCAGATAATATTACAAGCCTTTGTAATGAATAGGGATTGATTTTCCCTCTTTATCGCTGGAAGGATGCTTAACAGCAACTAACCACTTAGAACTAGGTCACAAGCTGCATTTCTATTAAATAATTCTTTTCATTGCAAAGGACAGTTTATGATACAGTTGTAATTGGATGCAGTGATTTGTCCCAGTAAATTATGCCCCAGACATGTCACTAGACCGAGGAACAAAGTCACTAACATAGGAAATATTTAATACTGTAATTGGATTTGAGCAAGGGAACGTTGTGCTCACCACTACTTTTTAAAACCATTAGGCTGGGGTGCAATGAGGCTGTGACCACAAAATACATAAAGACAAATACAAGAGTCCTTTGCACTCAACCCATTATCAATATATTTAAGACACATTTTGTGTATACTGCTACTGAAAAATGCCTTACCCTTTAAACAAAACAGGGATTGTTTGTCCATATATTGCAATATATTTAAGCTGGCCAACGTCATCCCATATCTGGCCAGTCAATTTCAGCTCAATTTTCATCTGATTCATTAAGAATTCTATTGTTTCATTATATATTTTACAAAGGGACTAATATATATATATATATATATATATAAATATATATATATATATATATATATATATATATATATATATATATATATATATATATATATATATATATATATATATATATAATATACATCTGTGTATAAATAGTCCCCACATGCTCTCCTTCACTTAATAAACTCCATTCATTCTGGGTGCTGTGCTGAAATTGGAATGTATAGAAGAATTGGAAGTAGCTTGCATTTCAAGTTAATTTATTATTTTATATATATATTTTATATATATATTACAGTCCACGAAAGCACTCACCGCAGACGCCATCCAGCGTGAATCAAAAGGTTATTTATTGGTGCATGGTGTATCAATGCGTTTCGGCTCACCTGGAGTCTTACCAGCATATATATATATATCTTGCCAGTTTGTATAAAACAAGGTGCTTATAAAACTGGTTTGCTGAGATGGCAATGGAAGATTTGCCTTGCCTGCTCAGAGCTCTAACCCAACTGGAACTCACTGTGAGCCAAGCCTTGACCAACCTCACTTATGCTCTTGTGACTGAATAGAAGTGAGTCTCATGTAGAGTAGAGGTTATTACAACAGCAAAGGGAGCTTCAACTTCATATTAATACCTTTGATTTCTAATTAACCATTTAGTTAGCAGAATAAAGAACCCAATAAAGAAATGGCCAATTCAATTCCTGGCCTGGCTATACCTCTAGTCTGCCAACCTATTTACTCATTACACCCAAAACACACCCATTATTTGCCTAAACTCTGTCCCTTCACAGATAAAAGGGCTCAGTTACTTTGGCAGTGCGCAAAGTGATGTATGAATTTACCATATACAGTACATGTTATTCTTAATTCTTATGTTGGGGACTATACTATTTTCTTATACCTCAGTTATATTTTTCAGTCATATTTACTGTAGCTTTTGGTCCCCCGCAATACTGAGCTTTACACTGCTGCTTTATGAATAAATAAGAACAAACCTCCTCATGCATTAAAATGCTATTTACAGTGTGGGAAGGAGAGACTGGCCATGTGTGTTTGGATGTACATGTTCTTTTAAAATGCATTTTCATCAAAGGATGCCATAAAATAAATATCACATGTTTAAAAAAAAAGCAAGGTGCAAAACCCAAGAGAATTATTAGTTAAAAATATAAATGTACCCTGTCTTTATGTAAGAATTTAATGGATTTCTCCAAAACTACTCTTTATTTTAAATTGCTTGCCAGTAACAAGGTCATCACATGTCATTTTTCATAAAGGCAATGAAAAACCTCGAACCAGCGTTAGTCTCCTGATATATCTTTAATCTGTCATGTGATTATAAAACTCTCTCATTAAAATGCTTCTGAACATAATACACAACATCTCATTAGCTCCCTGAATGCTATTTAAAGGGAAAGCCTGGAAAAGAAATATTTTTCTAAGAACATTGGTGGCCCAAATATGTCATATTTTCAGGAGAAAACTACCTTCTCCAAATATTACAGAGAACCATAAAGACTTATTATACTGGAAGAAAGGAGTGCTTAAAGGTTTATCCAGCCTTTGTCCAATGGGTTTTGGGAACAATTATTTCTTAAGCTTTCCATTTTTTGTGTTGGAGCTTTTCTGAAACAGTTTCGAAACATAAGAAAACAATATGTTTATTAATTAGGTATCCCTTAACAATTGACATTGACACAGCAGAACTGGGAATTTGCTAACATCAACAGGGTCTTGATTTTATATTAGAGTTGCCAGATATCATCTAAATGAAGCTTTCATGGGTTTGCTCCAAAAGAAATAGAATTTTGGTGAGCCTATTGTGAAGAAGTGTGCTTAGTTTATTATACTGTACCTGTTCTGCTATATAGTTTGTATATATGATAGCATATCTTTTCAGAGCTAGGAGTTTACTCTTTTATACCCTTTTATCCCTGATTAAAGTTCTCTTACTGTTCTGTTCCTTTTTAACGTTAACAATGACCATTGTGGAATAGACTTTATTCGTAATTTATACAGAATGATGTGATAATAATGTGCAATTGTTGTTTTTATGAGACATCAAGTAATTTATTCTTGCCTATCCCTTTAGTAGCTGACATGTTTCAGTTATAAAGTATATCTTCTGGATCTAAAGATAGGCCAACATCTCTAAATGTTTCACAAAACTTTTATTATGCATTTATTCATGAGATGACAGTTGATAGAATTTCAAAACATTACAACATTCCAAATGGTTTGTTTTATATCCATCTGGCACCTTCTCTCTCTACATTCAGACATGCACATTCATGGAATGAGACTTGAGATCTCTCATTCCTTCTGAGGTACTTCCCTTATACCTCCAAGATTTTGGGGTCTATTGTATTTTCTTGCCTATTTTGACACTGTAAAATTTAGTCCTCTTGCATTTAGCCCGTTGAACTGAAATGACCCTTATGCAGGCAATTCATGATCTGCAAATAAGTAAGAATGAAGGTATTAATCTGTTTTCATGATGACTTCTTAGAGATGTTTGACATTATAGACTATCCATGAGTGCTATGGATTCTTCCCTTCACTTCACTCCTAAGGTGCATATTTAACAAAGAGTGAAGTTATGGATCACCACAGTCTACTAGAATGAAATTCTGCCATGCTCCATTCATTTCTATGGGATATTAAAATAATATCAATGGGTGAAAGTGAAAGTTGCTAGTGAAATGAATGGAGAGTGGCAGAATTTCACTCTAGTGGTGATCCATAACTTCACTCTGTGATACATATTCCCCTAGTATCAGGAGCAACCCCATGTAATACATACAGTAGCTAAACATTATTGTATTATTTCTCTCCCAGAAAGCTTTTAGTTTTTGGCTGATTGTGTCAGAGAACCCTAAGATTCTAAATTAAGACTAGTTCTCCTTAATACATTCAGCTCATTGTTTTAGTGTAAATGACACCTTGAATGTTCTATCTTACAATATGTCTGCAATACCATCCTACATGCTCCACTCCTGGTTAATGAACAAATGAAACATGTGCATTGTCTAAAGGTTTATTCCATCTGTCCTTCCCCTTATTAAATCTGTTGCAATTATGTGAAAAGTCCTCCTCATTAACATTTCAAGAAGCTTTTCCATTGGCCTTCAATATTTTGATTTTCGATGTCCAGATACAGCACAACCAGGGGTTTCATGATTTTTGGATCCTCTTTGAACTTTACGTAGTTTGGTATCATCTGCTTGTGAACTGGAATGAGCTGACTAGTCAAAGTACTGGTATCAATGAAGGTGAATTATATAATACTGGGAAATAAAGGTTTTGGTAGAAATGTATCTAACCCTGAACCAAATGCGTTGGAGGAGTTTATCATTACTAGTAATGCTTCTTCCAAATTTCCTTTGTCGGTGTAATGTGGCTGTGCCAGGTTACCAGACACAAGACTGAGCAGAACTTAATTTTATCACAGAGCTTCTCTAACATGTGCTCTCCTATGTGTGCATTTACAGGTTCACCATATTACTTCCTATTATATCACTAGCTAGTACAGGGCTGCTGCTTCAGGTGCTGACATAGTCATAGTCGAAGGATTTAGCGCAGATAGTTCGATCGAACGATCAAAGGATAATTCCTTCGATCGAATGATAAAATCCTTCGAATCGAACGATTCGAAGGATTTTAATCCAACGATCGAAGGAATATCCTTCGATCAAAAAAAGTTAGCCAAGCCCATGGGGACCTTCCCCATAGGCTAACATTGACTTCGGTAGCTTTTAGATGGTGAACTAGGGGGTCGAAGTTTTTTTTAAAGAGACAGTACTTCGACTATCGAATGGTCGAATAGTCGAACAATTTTTACTTCGAATCCTTCGATTCAAAGTCATAGTCGAAGGTCGAAGTAGTCCATTCGATGGTCGAAGTAGCCCAAAAAAACTTCGAAATTCGAAGTTTTTTACCTTCGAATCCTTCACTCGAAGTTAGTGAATCGGCCCCTACATGTTACTTCACATTTCAGCGTTTCTTAAATCAATATGAACTTATAACTTTACTGCATCAACCTATCATGTATCAGTACACTTACAGTACTCTCTGTATCTTATGGGAAGTTTGATCTGTCTACCGGATCTGGTTTTGTAGAATTGAGAACGTTTCTGAAATATAAGCACATCAGAATGATTACTGACTTCAGTGCTTTCAGATTGCATAGTGTCTGATGAGTGTTAAACGTGAACTGTCTCAGTTCTGTCTATGTATTGTATAATGTGTTGTATCTGCCGATCAACCGCCACTTCACTTTCCTGCAATGGTGGTGCTGGTTCTCCGTCGCCACTGGCAAGGCCCCTCAACAGTAGTAGCAAAATCAGGGGTCCGCACACATGTATCTGCAGTCGTGGACATGGCCCCTCTTTTTATTAATGTATCACTACAAGGATCAATGTTGAACCCCCTTAATCATCATGATGAAGGGAGGTTGAACCCCCCGAAACATTGATCCCAGTGTATAGTTTATGTGCCATATGTTAGGAAATGTAGGGGGGGAAGCCTGTCAAGCTGAAAAACGGAAAAGTCGCCAGCGTTTTTTGGGACTTTTTTTTGAGGAACTCCTATCTACTCTATTGTACTTCGCCTGATCTGAGGTGGTGAAGTCAAGTCTGGCGCAAGAGGAAACGTTCATTAAATACGCATCTTAGTGAATTTGCGTAGTTACGTCCATTCGCCAGAGCAAAAATTAGACTAGCGTTAGAGTGCAAAGTAGCACTACAGTCTATCTCCTTCGCTAGCAAATTTACGCTTGCGCCCATTAGTAAATCGGCGAAGTCCTGAATTTTGCTAACGTTAGTCACTTTGCCCTTTAGTAAATTTCCCCCTAGGCCTTTGTGGCCTTCCCACAAATCTGGGCCTGTCTTCATGACTGTGATGAGGTTGATTTTCCTCTGTGTAATCCTTGGAATACATTTTATCATGAGTGGCTCCTACGTTAGCAATGGCTATGCATTTTATTACAGGCTAAAATTGCACTGGAGGGACATAACGCCACTCTTCAATGAACAATGGCATCAGTAGATTAATCCTGATTTTATAGAAAAAAGTGTTAATTAATAAGAATCTCATTTGATCTGAAATTAAGATGCAATCAAGTGAATTGGGCAGCCATAGTTCACACAATAACTTCTGGCCAATTCTTTGTTGAGACAGTGGGGCAAATTCACTAAGATTCGTAGTTGCGCCAGGCATAACTTCGCCGCACTTCGCCACACTTCGCCAGGCGTAGTTTCGCCAGCACTTCGCAAATTCACTAAAATCCGAAGTTGCGCTCAGGGGTAGCGTAAGGTTGCGAAGTTGCGCTAGCGTTGATTCGCTAAGTAAAGCGAAGTTACGCTAGCGAAGGCTAATTTGCATACGGCACCAAATTCAAATTTCAAAGGAGGATTACGTATCAGCACTACAAATGGCTAGAAAAGCTTCAAAACATCAAATAAAAATTTTATTTTGCCCTACACATGTGCCCACTGTCTAGGTAAGTTGCCATGAGTCAGGAGATGTAGGGGGGAAGGAGGGGAGCCCCAACAATTTTTTCGATCTTTTTCAGCCTATCACCCATAATGTAGAAAACACGCTAGCGTTTTTTGGGACTTAGAAAAAATTGTGACTTTTTTTGAAGCAATCCCTATCTACTCTATTGCGCTTCGCCTGGTCTGAGGTGGCGAAGGAAGTCTAGCGTAAAAGGTAGCGTTCAGTACACTGCGCGCGTTAGTGAATTTGCGTAGTTACGTCGCTAGCGAAACTTCGCCAGGCGTAAGGGTGCGAAGTAACACTAGCAAAACTACGCCAGCGTTCGTTAGTGAATTTGAGCAGTAACGAAAATGCCAAACGCTAACGAAGTAACGCTAGCATTCGGCGCTTCGGCGCTTAGTGAATTTGCCCCAGTGTGTCCACATGTAAGGTGTTTTGTTTGAATGGCTTTATATTGATTAGCATTGCCTTCACCCAATAATAGCACAAACTAATCTACAATATGTTTCCATCTGCTTAATCAAACCCATGATGTGAGGAAAAAACACAGACTGAATTACTATTTCATCACGTCGCTGCTCATATTGGCCCCTACGTATGTCTCCCCAATTTTAGTTGGAAAATGTATTTATCTACACTGCACTGCTACCCTAAAATTTAAATGCTTCATAAAAAAAAATCTTGAATGATACTGCTTGCTCACACACCCTACCCAGAATAATAATTATTGTAAATGTAATGTGAATACATATGTTGCTTCCTATAACAACAGAAGGACTTGCATAACAGCATTCATTCACCCTGTTAAAAATGCCTTTCATTCACTTTTCCATACCAACTTCAACTTGGCTTCTGTTCCTTGTTGAACATCAAGAACCTTTGTCCCAGGGTCTTACAGAATTCTGATAATCTGGCTTCTCTCAAAGATGCAAATTCACTAAAGGGCGAATTTCCGCCTTCGAAGACTTTGCCACACTTCTCAACACTTTGGCAGGCACAAATTCACTAAAATGCAAAGTTACATCTCTGTAGCCGAACGCTGGTGAAGTTTCTTTAGCGTTAATACATCAGTGCAAGCATTTTATAGAGAACTTTCACTAACGTTAATTTCTGCCTGGCAAAACTTTGTTAGTACACTTGCGCTTAGATCAATTTTAATAGGGTGGGTACATATAGGCTGTATAGACGTCTTTATTAGAGATGGTGAAAAAACTGGCAAAATACATGCTTTTTCAATGGACATTATATTTGCTAGTTCTCAATATATAAACATTTATAAGAGTAAAACAGTCTTTGCACAAGGAACATGATAGTGTTTATTTAGTCCAAGCTACAGAAATATCGATTTAAATGTTAAAAATTTGTAATTACTGCAGATCTAAAAGCATAAAGAAATGTTAAAATGCATGAACGTTTTCCTATCTCTATCCTGTGGATTATTTGTGATTTAACCATCCATTTTTTTTTCTGCATAGCTGTCGAGGGAAGATGTTGCTCTGCAAGAAAGACTCACTGACCGTACACTAATATAAATGCAATATGCCATTTTTATTGTTTATTCAGAGAAGGTTAGCTTTTACCCAGTTCCCCCTTCTGTACTTATTTGCATGTGAACTCTCCATACTTTACACCCCCTTTCAAACTGTTTGCTCTTCCTCCTCCACGCCCACCTGCCACATTGTTCACTACATTGTCAACCAGCATTCAGAACAAAATATGAAAGGAACACATAGGGGGGAAATCTGTCCTCTTATTTCATCCAGGAACACTGATATATAAAACAGCGAAGTTGTTTCCGAGCATCTTGTTAGCGGGGATTTTCACATCTATCATTAGTTGTGACTGGGTTTGAGCATGGTAAACAACATTTCTGATCTTCAGAATATATATATATATATATATATATATATATATATATATATATATATATATATATATATATATATAAAACAAACAAGGGAAAGTTGTGCTCACCACTATTTTTTAAAACCATTAGGCGGGGGTGCAATGAGGCTGTGACCACAAAATACATATAGTCAAACACAAGAGTCCTCTGCACTCAACCCATTATCAATATATTTAAGACAGTGACATTTTGTGCATACTGCTACTAAAAAATGCCTTACCCTTTAAACAAAACAGGGATTGTTTGTCCATATATTGCAATATATTTAAGCTGGCCAACTACGTCAAAGTCATCCCATATCTGGCCAGTCCTACGCTCAATTTTATTTGATTCATTAAGAATTCTATTGCTTCATTATACATTTTACAAAGGGACTAGGTTTTACCTGCAACTTACTTGCTGCTTTCAAAGTAAACCTCCATACTTGGCTGCCGAATATATATGCGACAATTTTTGACACGAGCGTCAATTTTTATGTGCACGACTATTTTGTCCTAATGCATTAAAGTCAATGGGCGTCCGAATAATTTTGATGGGCAGCACTTTTTATGCGCGCAACAGTTTCCGTTTTTTTTTTGTCTGCGAATTTGTGATCCAGTGTACACTGCAAATGATGACAGGCAGACTTTGAAACCATAATAACACCAGAATTCTGGGGAAATTCTACATTGTGGGCAAAAAACATTGCTTGGTAGGTTAAACACTTATATTATGCATCTACTGTAATAATGTTGAGTTCCACAGATAGTTTTGTCTGCTTACTTCGGAGTGATTTGTTATATTGAAATGACATTTAATATGGAATTTATGTCAAAATCAAAGTAACAACAGAATCCTTTAGCAAAACAGCTCGTATAGTATATTTAGAATTTAAAACACATTCTGTTCAGAGAAAATGTCATTGAGATGGTATTTGAATATGGTCCCATCTTCCTGGTGAAGTGATGTGGAGTGTGGCGGAGTGGTCGATGGCAAAAATGTGCCCTTTAGTGAATTTTCCCCTATGTATTTAGGGCCTACAACTGGGTTGCTCTGCCTTGGTCCATATGAAATTGCTTTGGCTTTTGATATGGCTAGTTTACAACACTTGTGATCAAGTTGGATTTGACTATACTATACTATACTGATTATATAGGTTTGTAGCTTCCTATGGATATGTACAGGTTATTTTTGGCCTTTTTTCATAACTGTTGTTGTTTAGAATGCAGCTGTTTTGAGTACAAGACAACTGGCTCTGTTTCTGAGGACAGTGGCACAACCTGTAACATGCCTTCTGTAATTCTCCACACTCTGTTCTTCTCCACTGTAGCAAATATGTAGTGATGGGCTAATTTATTAGCCAGGTGCGAATTCGCGCAATTCGCCGGCGGACGCCTGCGTCCAAAAAACGGGCGCAGGTGCCGTTTTGCGAATTTCACGGGAAATTCGCTAATTTTTTTGTATGTCACTTTACTTGTACTTTCCAGGTTTTCAAAGAAGACCTGCAATCACGTCTTTTTTAAATGTTTATTAATGACTTCAAGTTTTGTTTTATATAAAAGTTCATCTTTCTTTTTAGATGATTTTGGGATGTATATTTACTCATTTATCTGAAAAATCCGTATGCCACATTTGAAAGAAAGATCTTTATAGTATTTATTCAGGGATATGAGAAGGTGGGGATGAGGGTCGTTAATTGCAACAAATGGCATTTTGTGACATTTCATCGGTCCTTTCAAAATGTGTAAACATATTGGTGATGTCAGTGACATTATCTCCATGGGTGCTAGCATATATAATGTGTAATGGACCTTTTCTTCATCCCTTGATTTGTTTGGTTTTATGTTGTCTTAGCTATCTATTCGCATTCCAGTAATGATGGCTCAACTTTCTATCAGACTTACTTCTGGTGGAGTCTAGAAGTCATGCAGAAATGAAGCCCACCAGCAGCTCACACAGGCTAAGACCTCCCTGAGGATGGAACAAGGATGCATGGAGCATCAGTAAAGATACATGCGGCATCTGAACAAACCCATACATATGTACACCAGAAAGAAAGTGCCGGTGCATGTGCAGATGGATCTGCTGAAGCCAATGAAGGCCTCAACCATGATCTGTAAACTCCTTTACACTTTTCTTTATACATTTATGATTCATTTCCAGTCTGTTTCCCTTTCCTATGAGATAAAGCATCTTTTGTGAACTGCCCATAGGGTACTATTCCCACATAATCTTATTTTTCAGCTTGTTTATCTCGTATAATGATGCTCTGCTCTTTTTATCTGGAATGTGCAATGTTTGTTTCATGTGGCTAAATCACAGACATGCTCAACCACATCCCCTTTTCCGTGAATCAGGCAAGCAACAAATTGACGTTCTGATCATTTTTACCTTTAATGTATCCCTAGCTCTGTAAAAATAAAGCTCTTTTTGAAATCATTCTCTGAAACTCTTGTTTGGAATCGCTATTTCAGTAAGGTTGTTCTGGGTCCTGCTTTAGGTAAAGCATAGCTCCATATGATTTTGTAAAGTGGAAACAATTGTGGTTGACCTACAATAAAGTCTTGGGAAGGAATTACTGTGGTCACCATCATCATCATCATAACTGCAGGTGCTTTTACACAAAACCATGTGCAAGCTGTCAATTACAATCATGATTAGAGCAACTACTCCTACCTCTCTATTCTTCTTCAATTATGGCTGCCTCCTAATTCAAGCTGACCTTACTTTCTTCTGTGGGGATAATACACTTACAAAAATGAACATTAGTAGCTTGCCATGATAGTCCTGGGCCGGCTTGTTTCAGGGACCACACCCTTTTTCAAGTATGGTACTTAAAAAAGAGTGTATATAATCAATTTTGCTGTGAGAGGACTGAATAAAAAGTTTCTGTAGATATGAAGATTCTTGTGTTTGTTTGCAAACTGGTCATTTGCAGTAATAACAATTTTAGTCCTTTATTTTGGTGTTGTTCCCGTTTTAAGGAATTCTAGTTACAAGGCTAAATGAAAGAAATACATCACAAGTTTAGATTACATTTTGAGCTTTTAAAAAATTTGGAAGAATGAGGAATTGTTTTTGTCATTCTCTGATTAGAAAAGGTTTTGCTTCCTACACAAGCGAAAGATCAATGATAGACTGTCAGCCTTAGAGAATTTCTTACATTTAACAGGTGGTAAATTCATACATTTCATACCTTGGTTTTTTGTATGACAATTGAAATCAATTAAAATATGCCTAATTTCTAGCGCAATGCTTTATTTTTAGCAAAGTTATCAAATATGTTGAAATCTTTTGTGCAGAATATTAGAACTCAACATGATTAACAAGTTTATTGTTATGAGTCATTTTTTTCATCTAGCAAAGAAATTTACATTTCACTCCTCTTTCTCATCAGAGGAAAAATAAAATACAAACTTTCTAGCTCATCCCTTCTGAAACAATTGGGTCCAGAGTGTTTGCGCTTTGTTATTGATCAGCTTTGTGCTACCATCAAGGAGGCAGGTAGTAACCTAGAAGAAAAATACTGGGGTTGCACATCTTTAAAAGAAGAAATTCTTATCCTGTTCCTTTTCTCTGTATGCTTGGAAGCAGCCAGTGTCAGCTCTCTATGTAGTGAGTGCAATGTGTTGAAGTTTAAATGCCATGTAGGCTCCTCAGTGTGCTGGAGTTAAAATGTCACAGAGGCTTTATTTGATCTTATGCTCTCTGCAGGCTGGGCAGAAATCATTGGATTCAGAAATGTTTCAATATTAAAAAATAACTTGTCAGAGATTTTTATTGTTTTATTGTTTTGTATGTATGGTATGAATCTGACCTGGCATCCTTAATAATATCTATTCTTGGCTGATTTCTGAACTTTCTAAGACTTGCTTCTGCATAAATGATGTTTGTAATAAATGATAACTGAGGGTTGGGATTCAAAGTTAGGATAAAGAATCTTTTCGTGCTGGGGTCATGTTTGCAGTCAAATATATTGCTTTTAAGACCTCTGCATTAATCCATCTATGTGTACTTTTGCTTAATTTTAAGATAGCCTGACCCCAATAGTCCTCCCTTTTGCAGTTTTACTATATGATCTCCCATCATAACAGTGCAGGACACCTTTCTTCATCATGAGACAAAATCCTCCCAAAAGTGTAACTTTGTTTGTATCTACTGTATGTATGCATTTATTTATATCTCAGAAACAAGGACATAGTTATATTAAGATAGAAACTAAAAAAATATATATGCTTAAGAGTTTAGTGCTACAGTTGTGATGAGGTCCCTGCTCCAAACAGCTTACAATCTATTCCCTCCCTTCAACAGGATTGTACAATTAAGAGGCTGATTTCTTAATTTTCTAAATTCAGTCCTTCATAAAAATTCACTATTAAACGCAGTCAAGTTGTGAGAGTACCTCGGGCTGAAGCGTGGTGGGTACGCTTGCTGCAGCATTGTCCTTCGAGCGACGATCCTAAGTGACTGATCGATCGGCGCTTCCAGGTTTACCCTTGTTCGCGTACGACATTCCTGTGCTTGACCCTTGCCTATCCCTTACTAGGCTGTCCAGCTGCCTGAACTGACCTCTGCCTGGTTTTGACCACTCTTCTGATTTTGTTTTGGTGCTGAGATTCATTTCCATGTATGACCTTGGCCTGTGACCCCAACTTTGATCTTATTACCCGTATTAGTATTGCATTGCCTGTTTGGTTTGACACGGCCTATACCTTAACTCTGCAAACTGCTCCTCTGTCCTATCCATACACGTTTGTTCCCTGTGCTCGCCCTGCATCTCCCTGGTTTCCCCGCAGTTAAGACCTGGTGGCATCTGAGTAGGGGAGAGCTCTACCTGAAGTGGGTTTGGGATACTGTACGTTACACAAGGTTTCTTTTGCAAATACCATTTTTTTAACCTCTAGCATATTTATGGAAATAATTGAATACACTAAGGGGCTAATTTATTAACAATCGAATTTAGAATTTTTCCATGAGTCTAAAAATTTGTGGTTTCCTATTTTTTTCTTAAAAGCTCCAAAAATTCGAGATTTATTAAGTATAAAAACCATGAAAACTTCTAATTAGAACTTTGCCAGGTAAAAGTTGTCAAGGTCCTATATAAGTCAATGGAAGCTGCACTGAACCTATTGGACTATTTTAAATAAATTTGGACATTTAGAGGTATTCAGTGTTTTTTTTGGATCATTCAGCATTGTTTTCCATTGTACTATTTTTTTCAAATCTTCTAATAAATGTCATGACATTCATGGCTTTCAAGAAAGAATTTAGTCTTTCTGACCTTTAATAAACAGTCCTCCCTACGTGTTTATTAACTTGTATTTAAGCTGTCTATATAAAGAGGGAACAATGTACTTGGTATATCTTTTCTGCTAAGGATTGAATACACAGGGTTAGTCCAGACCTGCCCCCCAATGGGCTGCTCTGCTGTGTTCCTGGCAAGTTGGCATTCACGCAGGTGAGCGGCAAGTTGTGTTTGCATATTCTTGTGATGCACCACCTTTCACACATGCACTCGGCGGGGGAGCACTGTGGCGAAAGTCAGGAGGTGACCCTGTGACTGCCAGGAGGGCCCTTTGGATTACTCCCCCAATGTTCAACCAGTATTGTGAATTAAGGTGGTAAATGAAGGCTATGAATTAAAGTGGTGAATTAAGGCTGTAAACTAAGGCTGTGAATTAAGGCTGTAAATTAAGGGCCAGATTTATTAAGGTTTGAATGGTAAATTAATTTTCGGATTTTTTTTGTGTCGAAACTCACAAATTTTAATTTAAAAGTACCAACTCAAATGTAAATTTGAATGTAAGATTTATCACATCTCGACCATGGAAACAGTTCTAATTCGAATATTCACCACCTTAAACCTTCCAAATTAATTTACAAATCAATAGCAGAGGTCCGTTGACCCATTTGAAGATGTTAATAGCCCTAGAGTTTCATTCTAATTCTATTTGAGTTTTTCGGGTCAGTAACATTTGTTAGAATTTTAGATGTTCGAGTTTTTCCTTAAATAAGATAACATTCGAGTTTTGAGTATATTCAAATTTATTAGAGTAAAATAAAATTCACATAAAATCAAAATTTGACCTTTGATAAATCTGCCCCTAAGTGTTTTTTCCCTTGGTAAAATTGCATTTAGTTTTAATCACCATACTGAACATAACTAGTTCTAACAATATTTCTAAAGGTGCTCCAAGGACAGGCAAAATAGTGCACATATTATGTGTTCTCAGAACAGGGAAAACTGACCACATACCTTGCTATTATTTTTGTTTACACCAGGGATTCAAATCACTTTTTTAAAAAAACTTGGCTCCAATTTGTGCCTTACTGCCAAGGGTGCTATCTATGGCCTTGACTTTCTAATACTGTAAGCTATTTTGGAAGCAAAAATATTGCTGACATTTATATACGATCTTAAGCTATTTTTACGGACACTAAGACAATTTTGCTTCTCTTCGAGGGATGGACATGTAAGGACATGAATTATAGAAATAATGCACCTTTTATAGCTGTCCTGAATTCCCCTCTCATAAAGTAGATGTGGGAAATAGTGGTTAAAGTGTTTGTATGCAATTAATGTGCATGGATAGTATAGCTCACAGATTTTCCTTTTCAGAGTATGGTTTTCAAATAAAACACTGTATGTCTTTCTTTGCATCTGGGATAGTCAGTCTGTTCTCACTCTAATTGGGGAATGTTAAGATAGTTACTACATTGCAAATCTTTTTATAAGAACTGCTTGAAAATTGTTTTTTTTATTAAACTAGGAAATATTGTTTTCATAAAGGAACTAAAAAAATCTCTTTGATTATATTTTTCCATTTATACTAAAGATAGATAATTACCACAAAGCCTTAGTTACATTAGAGGCAGAGCTGGATAAGTAAGAGCACAAACCAGGTTGGTCACCATATGCTGGCCCAAAATGGATGAAGTTTGGTTTATGCCAGGAATGGACTGGGCCACTGTCTTTCTCTTTAATTTAACTTCTCCATAGGCAGTTTCCTGTTACAATCATGGTAGTCACAACCAAAGTGCAGCAACTGCAAAATTGTGAAAAATTAAGTGAACAGAGTGAAAATTAATTAAGTTTCAAGTCTGTTATGAATCCTTAATCAATAGCCACTTAGTCTAGACCTATGCCAGACTAATTGACCCACATTTCTAACACTATAGACCCATTGCCAAATATTATCCACAGGTGCTTAATATCTAGTAACCTAGAATTTGTGTCACCCCAGGAAATGGACCAGACTATAACGCTCAAGGCCTAAAGAACAAACAAGTACAGAGTACTTGGCCACATTTTATTGCAGAAAGGTTTGACTAAATGTAAGAACTAGGGATGTAGCGAACGTCGGAAAAAAAGTTCGCGAACATATTCGCGAACTTGCGCAAAAATGCGAGCGGTTCGCGAGCGGTTCGCGAACCCCATAGACTTCAATGGGAAGGCGAACTTTAACATCTAAAAAAGACATTTCTGGCCAGAAAAATGATTTTAAAGTTGTTTAAAGGGTGCAACGACCTGGACAGTGGCATGCCAGAGGGGGATCAAGGGCAAAAATGTATCTGAAAAATCTGCCTGTGTGTGCTTGGAAGAGATAGTGTAGGGGGAGAGCTGTTAGTGATTTCAGGGACAGATGATAGTAAGTTTGCTGGCTAGTAATCTGCTTGATACTGCTCTGTATTGGAACAAAAAAATAAATAAAAGCAGTCCTTACAAGGACTACTGTTATTGCAGCAGTCAGCAGATGAGATCAGAAGCAGGACAGCTGCCCACTGCAGCTACATACAGAGCACTGCAGTAGAAGGTAGATTACTAGCCAGCAAAGCTACCTAAGCTTAAATGTCCCTCAAACCCCTGCAGACTTCTGTCCCTCCAATAACAGAGCAGTATCAAAACGATTACTAGCCAGCAAACTTTCAACTGTCCCTGAAATCACTAACAGGCAGCAGCTCTCTCCCTACACTATCTCTTCAGCACACACAGGCAGAGTGAAAAAACGCTGCAGGGCTTCGGTTTTTATAGGGAAGGGGAGTGGTCCAGGGGAGAGCTTCCTGATTGGCTGCCATGTACCTGCTGGTCTGGGGTGAGAGGGCAAAAAAAAGCGCCAACAATGGCGAACCCAAAATGGCGAACGTCGCGCGACGTTCGCGAACTTCCGGCGAGCGCGAACACCCGATGTTCGCGCGAACAAGTTCGCCGGCGAACAGTTCGCGCCATCCCTAGTAAGAACTAGGCAAATTGGCAAATATGGCTCAAGGATGATAAATATAAGGTTACGCATCTGGTAGAGATAACTATAATGCTAGCTATGCACTAAATTATAGTGTGTTGGTGGCTACTTTAACTGAAAATGATTTGGGGATTTTTGTGGATAACAAAGTCTGTAATTCCAGGTACTGTTAGTCAATGGCTACTAAAGCAAATAAAGTGCTGTCTGGCAAGGCATTAACTTGAAGGATGAAACATAATTTTGCCTCTTTGTAGGTCCCTGGTAAGGCCTTATGCAGTTTAATTTTAGGCTTCAGTCCTTAAGAAGGGTATTATTGAGTAAAAAAAAGTACAGACATGTGCAACTAGAATGGTGAAAGAAATGAAACAATTAAACAATTTGGAAAGACTGTCAAGGTTAGTTGCTTCTTCTAGAAAAAAGGTGTTTATGAGGGGACAAGATAACTCTTTACAAGTACTGTATGTTAGAAGGCATTATATACTAATAGCAGGGGATCTTTGAATACATAGAAATAGAACAAAAACAAGGGGCAACCCATTTAGACTTGAGAAAGATAACTTTCATTTGACGTACAAGCATAATAGACAAGGTTACAGTGATCTTAAGATCTACAGTTACTTTACCACAGGTAAATTATAGGTATGTTTAACTGCAATTAATAGAGACTAAACTGTAAGGGGCTGATTCACTAACTTCGAGTGAAGGATTCGAACTTAAAAAACTTCGAATTTCGAAGTTTTTTTTGGGCTACTTCGACCATCGAATGGGCTACTTTGCCTACGACTACAACTATCGAACGATTCGAACTAAAAATCGTTCGACTATTCGACCATTCGATAGTCGAAGTACTGTCTCTTTAAAAAAACTTCGACCCCCTAGTTCGCCATCTAAAAGCTACCGAAGTCAATGTTAGCCTATGGGGAAGGTCCCCATAGGCTTGGCTAACTTTTTTTGATCGAAGGATATTCCTTCGATCGTTGGATTTAAATCATTCGAATCGTTCAATTCGAAGGATTTAATCATTCGATCGAAGGAATTATCCTTCTCTATCTGCGCTAAATCCTTCTACTTCTATATTCGAAGTCGAAGGATTTTAGTTCCTAGTCGAATATCGAGGGTTAAATAACCCTCGATATTCGACCCTTAGTGAATCGGCCCCTTAGTATAGACATTTTCTTTAAAATTATTTTATTATTAACATGTATTTCTAAAATGCCAACATATTCCGCAGTGTTATACCATAAGGGGGTGTATACATTAAACATACAGTAAAGCACACAAAAAACACCAATAACCAATCCAATGCAATACAATGCACAAAAGAGCTTAAATTCTAAAAGATATACATTGATGTTTGTAAAATTATTACTAAACACTTTGTTAATACTCAGTACATTCGGTATTTCATGCCTTATTTCATGGGTTGGCAGTGCACACAGGATGACAGCAAAACAGCAAATAAGTCACCATTAGAGAATCATTTTACTGAGTCTATCAATAGATTTATGCATCCATGGTGGCCAGAGTAAACACATTACAGAGCCCACAAAGAATCCTTGATTATTTAAAAAGTATAATTTATTTATACAGTCCTGATGAATAAATATGGTAAACAAAACCAAAACTAGAATTTGTATAAAACCGCACATTTGTGGGTTTAAATATCCTAACTAACCTAACATCGTTGTGTATTCCTTGTCTCTGATTCAGCAGCTGCCATCTCCCATGGACTTTATTTCAGGAATTGTGCATAAACCCAAAAGAAAATTAGAAAGGGCATGTGTATGTGGCAGGAGTTATTACATTTATAAAGGCATAATTTTCCACTGCTAAAAAGTTACTATTATGAAGATAATTATGTGTGCCAAAAAACATCAGGGTTCATGTGCTAACACAGTGCAATGTTCAAAGTTAAATTTTCAGATACAAGTCTCCATGAACTGTACCCACAATGCAGCTCCCCCCCTCAAGAATTCCAATGCATTGCACCCATTTGTGGACTTTGCACACTGCTCAGGAGGTTGTAAATGACCTTTAAATGTTTACTTAGCATCATTAAAATGGAGATGAAGCTCATTTTAAAACTTGTTTCACATAGCAAGTATATTTCTTTGCTGCAATGTTTTTAGTTGAAGCTGGGCATCTTAAATGCACAGTCATATCTTTTGCTAAAATTATCCATAATTGTGCCCTTTTGCTTTGGAATGCTTCCCACGGCTACCTTCTCATAATCACATTTAAATTCCTGGATGATCATTTCAGCCTTTATTCTGAAACACTCATCTACTCCTCCAGAGAAACACCTCTCTTTACCTCTTCTCACAATCACATCCAAGACTACCCATTACTATATCATATCTCTGGAATGTGATTTGCTGACCATGTAGTCCATTTCACATCATTTAACTCTTTAATCCTCCTCTGAAAACAACATTCTATCAAAACCCAAACTGCATTGTACTATTAAAGCTTTGTCTTCAAACAGAGGCTTCGTTGATTTAGGCTTCATTGATTTATAAGTACAGATGTCATCACAATGACCAGCCACCTTTTGTTCCATGTTATTTTTTTAAACTCAGACATATTTTCCATAATGAAAACTGCCATATGATGTGTTCTTAAACTGTTAATTTTCTTTATTTTAAGTGAGGAAGAAGGCAATACAATATGGCTCATTATTATTGAATAGGCACAACAGCTGCCAATATTAGCACTTCAGCACTTCACTATACGTCCCAATCAGAAACTGTGGTTGTCTGCTGAGTTACGTGATCTGTTGAGGTCTCGGAGCCTTGCCTTCAGATCAGATGATAAGGCAGCTCTAAGAATGGCAAGAGCAAAACTATCCAAGGCCATCAAGGCAGCCAAACGTGCATATAGTCATAGGATACATAGCCAATTTCAAGACAGCGGGAACACCAGGCGCATGTGGTAAGGCGTACAGGCTATCACCAACTACATGATGACAACACCAGTCTGTGATGATGATGCCTCCCTTCCAGATATGCTTAATAAATGTTACGCCTGGTTCAACTAAATGAACAACACAAAGGCGTCGAAGACCATACCCCCACACAACGACCAGGTGCTATGTCCAACCAAGTCTGATGTGTGGAACACGCTCCGCAGAGTCAACCCAAGTAAGGCTTCTGGACCAGACAATATACCTGGAAGAGTGCTCAGAGAATGTGCAGACCAGCTGGCAGATGTTCTCACCAACATCTTCAACATCTCCCTGAGCACCGCTGTTGTTCTGAGGTGCTTCAAGGAGTCCATCATCATTCCTGTGCCAAAGACGTCCCACATGTCCTGCCTAAATGACTATCGTCCTATCGCACTAACATCCACCATAATGAAGTGCTTTGAGAGGCTGGTCATGAGACACATCAAAGGCCTGCTCTCCCCATCTCTGGATCCACTGCAATTCGCCTACCGTTCCAATCGCTCAATGGACAATGCCATAACACTACCCTGCACTTGCCACCTAGAAAATAAAGATACATATGTGCATATGCTGTTCATAGACTTCAGCTCAGCATTCAATACAATCATTCCTCAGCACTTGAGTGTTAAGCTAAGTATGCTGGGCCTGAACATCTCTATCTGCAACTGGATCCTGGACTTCCTGACCAAGAGACCTCAGGTAGTCCGAATGGGAAAAAACACCTCCAGTACCATCACACTGAGCATGGGAGCTCCCCAAGGTTGTGTGCTTAGTCCACTGCTGTTCACACTGCTGACTCATGACTGTGTGGCAAGTCATGGATCCAATCACATCATCAAGTTCGCTGATGATACAACCGTAGTAGGTCTCATCAGCAAGAACAACGAGTCAGCATATAGACAAGAGCTGAAATGGCTGACTAGTGCAAAGTCAACAATCTGTCTATGAATCCAAATAAAACAAAGGAAATAGTCGCTGACTTTAGGAGAACACGTGGCGATCATTCTCCACTGTACATTGACGGATCTCCGGTGGAAATTGTCAAGAGCACCAAATTCCTTGGTGGAGTGGAGAACCTCTCCTGGTCCCTTAACACCAGCTCTATAGTGAAGAAAGCACAGCAGCGTCTCTACTTTTTGTAAAAGCTGAAAAAAGCCCACCTTCCATCACCCATTCTCACTATCTTCTACAGAGGGTCTTTTGAAAGCATTTTATGCAACTGCATCACTACCTGGTATGGAAACTGCTCTGTATCAGATAGCAAGATCCTGCAGCAGGTGGCGAGGACAGCTGAAAAGATCTTTGGGGTCTCTCTTCCTGCCATTATGTATATGTACCACACCTGCTGTCTCCAGAAGGCTACCAGCATTGTCAGGGATAGCACCCACCCTAAACATGATCTCTTTACCCTCTTGCCGTCCTGTAAAAGATACCGCAGTACTCTTCCAGAATGCGAAACAGTCTATTTCCACAAGCCATCAGGTATCTCAACTCCCAAGGACTGAACTGAATATATTCATAAGGAACTGAAATGTCCACTTTGCCCAGCATGACCGTGTACTAGAGTTGTTGTATAGCACCGGGGGGTTCTGGAGGAACGCCATTTCATTTCTACTATGTACTGTATTTACTGTATATGGCTGAAATGACAATAAAATCCACTTGACTTGAAATGAACTTTAGTGCATCTTGTAAATGGGGCACAAGCAAGTGGAGTGCAGTCCATTACATGATGGGTGTAAGTTGTACCTGCCAGTTCTCTATCTCTGTGAAGTGCATGTTTTTCTCCCCCTTACAGGAAGCATGAAGATTTGTGCCTGTCAGCAAAGAGTTTGAAAAATGGAAAAGCAAGGTGCATCGTGGGAAAAAACATGTGTGCCTGTTATTTGCAATTTTCACCTTGTCCCAGATATGTATTATCTTCTTTTCATTGTCTGCATTTCAGAAGCTTGCAGATTTGAATTTAAAAAACGGCAATGGTGATCTCTATGTACAGAGTTTTATAAAGTAACTGATCTGTAACTGCAAACTTTAGGCAGCATGTACAACTCTAGCCCTTGATTCTTACAAATGACCATTATGATCTCTCCTAGACTATCCCCAACTTCTACTACTCATGTACATAGAATGTAATATGCAGAAAGCTCCATCTTATCTTAGATACAGTTGGAGTGTTAAAATTCTTTATTTTCCAATTAAATAGAGGTATCAGTACAGGTAAAGGACCTGTTATCCAGAATGTCTGGGACCTGGGTTTTTCTAGATAACAGGTCTTTCTGTAAATTGGATCTTCATACTGTAAGTTTACTAAAAAAACATTTAAATATTGGATAAACCCAATAGGATTGTATTGCCTTCAATAAGGATCAATTATATACTAGTTGCAACCGAGTACAAGGTACTGTTTTATTATTACACAGAAAAAAAGGAAATAATTAAAAAAACGTAATTATTTGATTAAAACAGAGTCTATGGGAGATAGTCTACTAGAAAATCAATTAAACATTAAATAAACCCAATAAGATTTTTTAGCATTCCATAAAGATTAATTATATCTTAGTTTGTATCACAAGTTTTATTATTACAGAGAAAAAAAAGATAATTTTTTAAAAATTGGATTATTTGGATAAAATATTGGGAGATGACTTTCTTGTAATTTGGAGCTTTCTGGATAATGGGTTTCCGGATAACAGATCCTATCCCTGTATTAACCTTTTTTAAAGTGTTTATATGGGGTCTGGGAGTCTTGACTTTAGTTACCAGGTTAGTTTATGGCCACATTTGTATACTGGGATATGCATTCTCCATCTTGATAAAGCCACTAGCAGCTTATTATCTCTGAACAACATGGCATTCCAAGCTACCATTTCCAATACATACTTCTGGTCTGTAGCATGTGGTTGGTCAGCAGCCTAAATAAATAAATTTCATGGGAAAATGCATACACATACAGAAGTATCACAGCATCATAGAAAAACAACAGTTATACTATATGCATGTATACCTGGAACAGTAACGGTTTGAAGGGTATTAATATAGATGCATACATAAAGTATATTATATTCCATAATATTTTTAAGACCATTATTTGCATTATAAAATACCATTTATAAACCTTAGGTACTAAGAAACTGTAAGGGAAGGCCAGTGGAGGGCAAGCCACTGACAGACATGTAAAACAACGTGACAAGTTTTACATTTCTACAATATTCATCAGTGAACCGAGACTGAGACCATCAAAGTGACGCATTCGCAGTTGGAGTAATTTCACAGTTTGCAACAACTGCGAATGCACCAAAATTGACGGAAATTGCCGGAGTGTAGGAAGAAGACACTAGGGGGCATATTTATCAAAGGTCGAATTTCGAAGTGAAATATACTTCGAAATTCGACCATCAAATGGCTATACTTCCAAATCGAAGTTTTTTTACCGAATGCATTTTTCTAAGTTTTTTGTAGTCAAAGTAAAATCGTTCGATTCGAACGATTTCAGCAATCGATCGAACGTTTTTACTTCAACTACAAAAAAAATTGAAAAATGCATTAGAAGGTCCCCATAGGCTAACATAACACTTCGGCAGGTTTAATTTAGCAAACTATTGAAATCAAAGTTTTTTCAAAGAGACAGTTCTTCGATTATCGAATATTCAAACTATTTTACTTCAAATCAAATTTGAAGTAAATTCGAAGTCGTAGTATCCTATTCAATGGTTCAAAAAATTACTTTGAATTTCCAATTTTTTTACTTAATTTTTTAAGTTAAGGGTTAAGTTAAGGGTTGAAAAAAACTTAGAAAAATGCATTAGAAGGTCCCCATAGGCTAACATAACACTTCGGCAGGTTTAATTTGGCAAACTATTGAAGTCGAAGTTTTTTCAAAGAGACAGTTCTTCGATTATCGAATATTCAAACTATTTTACTTTGAATCGAATTTGAAGTAAATACAAAGTCGTAGTATCCTATTCAATGGTTCAAAAAATTACTTTGAATTTCCAATTTTTTTACTTAGAAAATTCCCTCTAATTCACTTCAACCCTTGATAAATCTGCCCTTAAGACCCGGAAGATGGCTGCCGTAAACTGAGATCCCTGAATCTGGGTAAGTAAAAACTTAGGGGCATTTCCCTGGGGGGGGGTCAGCTAGGCTGGGGAGGGTTTTTTTTAGTTAAGGGTTGAATTCTCCTTTAAATGTGATATAGAGAGGGATATTTTGAGACAATTTGCAATTGGTTTTCATTTTTTATCATTTGGGGTTTCTGAAATAATTAGCTTTTTAATCAGCAGTTCTCCAGTTTGCTGTTTCAGCAATCTGGTTGCTAGGGTCCACATTACCCTAGCAACCATGCACTGATTTAAATAAGAGACTGGAATATGAATAGGAGAGAGGCCTGAATAGAAAGATGAGTAATAAAAAGTAGCAATAACAACACATTTGTAGCCTTACAGAGCATTTGATTTTTATATAATTACAATCAAAAAACAATACAAAATAAATAATGCAGACCAATTGAAAAGTTGCTTACAATTGGCCATTGTATAATATACTAAAAGTTAACTTAAAGGTGAACCACCGATGAACTTTCCAGAAAAATGAACTGTGAAAATCTCTATCCCCTACCCCAACTATTTTAGCCTAAATGACTCTGGAAAGAGAAAGGTTCCACTTTTAGCTACTGGAATAACTTAGCTGAAAGTCTTTATAAAAAAATATTGAAAAAAAAACACAAGAACCTTTTATTGTATTAGAATTCCTCTTAAACTATGTAATATATAGCTGTGTGTGTGCAAAAGAAATTATACCAGATTAATATCTCAGTGAACACACCACCAGCATTTTCCTTTTTAATGTAATGGCTTTTTCCATATGCCAGCTCACATTAAACCACCTAAAATAATTTCCACAGGCACTAGTTTAAGAAACCAGCTAAATTACCCTCTTAACACATTTCAGAATGTTTCCAGCTCTGTCTTCCATGGGAAATGTGTTGATGATGTCATAGGATCAGTTGGAGACCCATAAAATGAACATTATTTCTGTGTATGATGACATGGCCATGAGCACAGTATCGTGGCATAATGGACACATTTTTAGTTAAGTATTTCACAAGCAAGAGCTCCCTTGTGATTAGAGACCCTAACACTCTATAATTTTCAGTGGCCTGAGTTATTGGTCCCGAGTTGAGTTAAATCTATGCAGGTCAAGCACTAATTAAGCGAGAGGAAGGCTGTGCTAATTAGAGGAGTAGTGCTCTTAAAATGCTGTGAAGGAATATACACACAAAAATAATTTATAAACTTTCCCTTTGTTTTTTTCAACTGGTAATAACATTATAAAACACCCAGTGGGACTTTAACATGGAGAAAATGTTTGGTACCCAGTGATATTTTTTAGTGTTGTTTTTTTTTTTTTACAGTTTGATTCCACTGATTCCCTTCATTTTTAAAATATCTGCAGATCAGTTTTATTTTAAAGCCACAGTCAACTTAAATATACGTGCTTCCTCCAGTTATTTTAATATGTTTAATAAAAAAAAAAAAGGAGGGTTCCTTTACCAAATTAGAACTTGCAATTTATAATACAAATAGCAACAAACCATTTTTTAAAGAAGGGATGGAAAAAAAAATCAGAAATTAAATGAGCTATTTACTAGTTTGAGTTTGAGTTTACTAGTCAGTTATTCTTAGTTGCCACAACATATTTGTATGCTGTTGTTTTGGGCAATTTATAATACAAATAGCAACAAACCATTTTTTAAAGAAGGGATGGAATTTTTTGAAAAAAAATTCAGAAATTAAATGAGCTATTTACTAGTTTGAGTTTGAGTTTACTAGTCAGTTATTCTTAGTTGCCACAACATATTTGTATGCTGTTGTTTTGGGCTCAGCCTTTTGCTTCGCTTTCTATACAGGTATAGGATCCGTTATCCGGAAACCCTATATCCAGAAAGCACCAAATTACGGTCTCCCATAGACTCCATTCTATCCAAATAATCCAATTTTTTTAAAAATTTCCTTTTTCTCTGTAATAATAAAACAGTAGTTTGTACTTGATCCAAACTAAGATATAATTAATCCTTATTAGAAGCAAAGCCAGCCTATTGGGTTTATTTAATGTTTAAATGAATTTCTAATAGACTTAAGGCATGAAGACCCAAATTACAGAAAGATCCGTTATCCGGAAAATCCCAGGTCTCGAGCATTCTGGATAACAGGTCCCATATTTGTACTAACGTTCATGGTCACATGTATACGGAAATGCATACATTTAAAAACTAGGACATAGAATTATAGCAATAGAAAATTTCATCCAGCATTACCCAGTTAGAGATACAGATAGATCAGACTTTCAGTTTGCAAACAGCACAACACTGGTTAGAAGGTGGTAACTTCAGCAATGGGACTAACTTCACCAGCTGTGTCCGAGGGGGAATAAAGCACATTTCCAGATGATTTTACATACAGTGCAGAAGTGTTCTATCAGGCCTGTGTCAATTCATTCAGTATATTCTTCCCTCTTGTTACTGTAAAGCTGCTGGAACACCATTGTTTTGTTGCCTGCCCTATCCCATCTTTTCTTTATATATAATCACATCTCAGTGTTTAAGTTAAGTTAATATTTTAATTCCAGTGTCTGCCAACTCAGCAGTCATTAGTCTTGCTGGAATTCCTTCCTTGATGCGATAAAGCATTGTGAAATCTCAGAAATCAGTATGAGTGATATTTATTTTAGGTAGAAGATGGTTTCCATTTAAAATACAGGTATGGGATCCGTTATCCGGAAACCCGTTATCCAGAAAGTTCAGAATTACAGAAAGGCCATCTCCCATAGATTCCATTATAATCAAATCAAATCCAAATTTTTAAAAATGATTTCCTTTTTCTCTGTAAGAATAAAACAGTATCTTGTACTTGATCCCAACTAAGATATAATTAATCCTTATTGGAAGCCTAACCAGCCTATTGGGTTTATTTAATGTGTACATGATTTTCTAGTAGTTTTAAGGAATGAAGATCCAAATTACGGAAAAACCCAGGTCCTGAGCATTCTGGATAATAGGTCCCATGCCTGTAGTTTGCTCTTAAAAGTACGGTCTGTATTAGGCCTATGCAGATGTAAGTGATGTTTCATTTTCCTGTTTCCTTTGTTAGTTACCAGACATTTGACTTTGGCTACTTAATTTGTAGCTGTATCCTCTTTTCTATATCTAATTCGTTGCTACAGGTAACTGCGCTGGTGCAAGATGGCACCTTTCTTTGCCAATCAGCTTTATGGTTGTTTGCTTTATGCATTTAAACATCCCACGTAAATCAATTAACTGGACCATTGTGAGATAAGCAGAACAAAACCATTATAAAACAAATAATAAAACTGTGAGAAAGCTTCTTATCAAGTATTTTTTATAACATCTGCCTTACAACAATAAGGCAATAAGGTTGCAGTGCAACCTGACTACTCATGATACTGTACATGCTAAATTTAATTGAGTTTAATCAGCACATAGACATAGGGGCAGATTTATCAATGGTCGAATTTCGAAGTACAAAAAACTTCAAAATTCGACCATTTTATAGTCGAAGTACTGTCTCTTTAAAAAAAACTTCGATCACCTACTTCGCCACCTAAAATCTATCAAGCACCAATGTTAGCCTATGGGGAAGGTCCCCATAGGCTTTCTAGGCAATTTGTGATCAAAGGAAAATCGTTTGATCGATGGATTAAAATCCTTCGAATTCGAAGGATTTTACTTTGATGGTCGAATATGGAGGGTTAATTAACCCTCCATATTCGACCCTTAGTAAATGTGCCCTACAGTATCCTATTCGATGGTCGAAGTATCCAAAAAATTACTTTGAATTTAGAATTTTTCTACTTAGAAAATTCCCTTGAATTCACTTCGACCCTTAGTAAATCTGCCCCATAGATAAAGCAGCATATATAGGGAAACTGAAAAAGGATAGAACATTAAATATTTATTCAGATGTATAATATCAAAATTGCTATAACATACATCAATCAGAGCATGAAAAAAGAGAGGAAATAGGAAGCAAACTATGAAATATACATGTTGCAGAAAGCCGATAGTTCTTGCCAAGGAATAATGTCAAGAAGAACAAGAGGAAAGTAGGAAAGGATATCATAGGAGCAAAGGCCATGATGCAACAGAACATAATTGCAGTTGGAGCGCTATAGTAAATTGAGTGCACCTTACTCTACTATGGGCTTCACTCCTAGTACATATGCTCCGGATGAGACGTTAATTCTTAGGGAGTGAGCCTTCGCATCGAGGTGGAAGCAGGGTGTAGTGCAACTGTAACTGTAATCAGGGTGCAAAGAATTGGGCGCCAGTGGTTCTTATAACTTAACCAAATAACAGATTTATTGAGCACAGTATACAATCCTCAGTGGAGTGTACATAGATCAGAACATTGCAGGTTCATACAATAAATTTAATAGGCAGTACTCACAACACCTTTGGTCAGTATGATTCTCCTCAGAGATAGGAACAATACATGCAGCTTTGAGGAGGTACATCTAGCTTTCAGCCTTTTCCCTCAGTGGAACCTGAGGGGAATCTATCTACCCTAGGTCTGTACACTTAGTCCCTACTTCTGGGCAATGAGTACCCTGGGATCTTAATCCCACTACAATCCTCGTAGGAGCCTCAGACTACTCAACTAAATAATCTGACTGACTATCCCTCCTAGAGTGATCTATAAGTGTGAGTAGCCTATTCTTACTAGACCTGACCTGTCTAGGTTCCACTCAAACTCTGCTTCCTGCACAGGCTAGAGCCAGCGCAAGATAGACCTTGATAATCTGCCTTCAGAGCCTTTTATACTCTAGCACAGTGCCATCTGCTGGTCACTGTGGGAAACAACAAGAGTCAACAGTACCCCTCCCAACTGTATTTTAGGACCCAGTTAGGTGTCCAAAACATGGAGGGACTGCCTGCACAAAATACTAGGGGTGGCTATTTACACATCCCTACACAGTAATAAAATAAAGGAAGAAAAACAGTATCAGTCTTTTACTCAACTAGAGCTGCTTGTGTTTTAGTGCATGAATATACAGAATACAGTTGGACTGGGTGTTTATTAGCTTGGTGTATTCTAGCAGATTTTATGGAAAGAAGACCCCAACTCCCAACATTTTTTGTATAACAGATTCAAAAACTGGTGAGAATCTGTTACAGAAATTAAGCAACAATTAAAAAAAGCTTGCAAATGCACAATTCCTATTCTGATACCAGAATTCTATATGCTCCTGACTGGTTTATGCATATTGCATTGTTGTGTCTTTCCGTTTACTTTATTTCATTAAGCAGCTTAATACCGTGTTTGCTCTCAGAATATTCCCTTGTGAATAAGATCTGTACCAAATCTAATTTCATATTTTGTCATTCAAATTGCTTATGACAATTTCATGTGATATTGTCAATTGAAAAAGATTTACTAACGCATAATGCGCTATTCTCATTCAAATATAAAGTGTTGAAATAACAAAAAAATCCTGGCGTTTCGATTAAAATGCTATATGTAAATGCATTATTTACATGACTTCTTCCCCTTACAGGAGAACTAAACCGTAAAAATGAATAGGCATAAAAATGCCACATTTTATATACTAAACTTATTGCACCAACCTAAGGTTTCAGCTCCTCAATAGCAGCAATGATCCAGGACTAGTGATGGGCAAATTTATTTGCCAGGCCAAATTCATGGGAAATTTCCGCGTTTCAACGCCAGCGAATAAATTCGTGAAATTGGTGCAAAAATGTGATGGCGTCAAAATATATGTGATGCCTGCGACAAATCTGACGCCAGTGACAATGCCGGCGGCAATTCTAGGCGCCCATTGATTTTAATAGGCATCAGAATTGTCTCTGGCATCAAAATTTGCATTTCGAAAATTTTTTGCCGTTTCATGAATTTTTCTCCATTTTGCAAATACTGCGGGAAATTCAAAAATTTCTCGCGAAACGGGAGAAATTCGCCCAACACTACCCAGGACTTGTCACAGGGGTTTACCATCTTGGAAAGTGTCTGTGACACTCACATGCTCAGTGTGTTCTGAGCAGCTGTTGAGAAGCTAAGCTTAGGGGTTGTTGTAAATTATCAAGCAGAAAATGAGTTTGCCTGAAATATAAGATGATGCTACAGAGCAGATTATTAAATGCTGATGCTAATTGTACTGGTTTCTGAGCTGCCTTATAGTAATTATCTCTATTAATTACTAATCAGCATTACTGTATATTGTGACATTTAGGGGCTGATTCACTAAGGGTCGAATATCGAGGGTTAATTAACCCTCGATATTTGACTAGGAATTAAAATCCTTTGACTTCGAATATCGAAGTCGAAGGATTTAGCTCAGATAGTTCGATCAAACGATCGAAAGGATAATTCCTTCGATCAAACGATAAAATCCTTCGAACAATGAAGTTACATAATGTACAACGTTTCTAGTCTACTTCTTTAGTTAAGCTTTAGTTCTCATTTAAGTCTTCTATATAAGGCCACCATAAACACCCTTATATTTGTCAGCTGCAAAACATAGTTGCTACCTTCTTGTTCTAACTTTAATGGAAACTCTACGGCTACTTGTCTCTTGACCCATGTGTATGCAACATACAGTAATTGCTGCAGACCTTAACCTTTGCTAGATCACAAATTTTCCCAGTGTGCAATTTGACCTCAGAATAGTTGGATTTCGACTTGATCTCTTCGTTGTGCATTTAGCAGCACTTCTGCTGTTCCCTACTGTGTGATTTCCCTTACTCATCTTCAGGAAAGGCTTTTATTAGTCAGAGATTCAAGTATGCTTCATCTCCATGAATATATTTTCTAGATATGTAAAAGGGTGGCTTGTTTATCTGTTTAAGAGAATTGTAGATGCTTTCAACAAGTTTACAAAAATATGGATATTTAGGTAGCTATATAAAACTATGATTGCATTATAAAAATATGATTGCCTCCATGAAACAAAAACAACTTCATTGTGGCACAACATAACATGTAAAGAAGTAAATCAAATGTTCACAAAAAATGTCACCATTTGAAGTTTGAAGTCTTGGGTGCTGCTCCAGAATCTCCATCATATTATATGTCAGTTGTTATCTTATGATTGAGATTCCCATGTCATGTGTTTTACATCATTTTTTTGGTCAGTAATGCTGGAACCTAAATAAAGATAGTGGTCATTTAGAATAACTTTTTTTGGCCCTTTATCTGGATGAATGAACCTTAAACATGCCAAGAAAGTAACCACTTTATAATAGAGGCCTCAGGAAACACTGCGAATTGTACATTTCTTCTTTTTGTTGTTGTTTCTAATTTTTCTTATTGCAAACTAAAACACCACTACCCCTCACCCTTGCCCCTCTGACTTCCCTCCTGGCCCCCAGGAGCGAACAGGAAAAAAGGTAAGTGTGGGGGGGCAGAGGGAGGTTGCAGTTCCGGGGGGGGGAGGGCCTGGCCTATGCCTCTTTGCCACTGGGAGATGAGGGCCCGGGGGCGGCATGGGAGACCCGAAGCAGCAGCCCTGGTGAGCCCCATGCCCCCTAGTCCGACCCCGGGTTGAACTTGATGGACTTTGATCTTTTTTCAACCTGATTCAACTATGTAACTATGTGATTTTGGACCTTTTATCTAATGCAGCAGTTCCATCTTAGCAACCCTGATCCTGAAGATGACACTTTGACATCCATTAAAGGAAAACGATACCCCTCAAACAATGTAGGTCTCTATAAAAAGATATTGCATAAAACAGCTCATATGTAAAACACTGTTTTATGTAAATAAACCATTTTCATAATATCGGTTTTAAGTAGTATGTGTCATTGGGTAATCATAAATAGCAAACTTCCATTTTAAAAAATAAGGGCCGTCCCCTGGGATCGTAGGATTCACTGTGCACACAAACATACCAAACAAACCATACATGTTAGGTCACATGAGCCAATTAACAGACAGAGTTGTGTCTTTTGCTTCCACACTTCTTCCTGTTACAGTTAGAGTTCTAGTATTTCTGGTCAGGTGATCTCTGAGGGACACGCAGACCATCACAAAATTGTGGTTCAAGACAAGAGATGTAAAAGGGCAATATTATACCAAAAAAAATACCAAAATATATATACCAGTTTCTTTACTATGCCACATAATATGATATAAACTATCTGCTTAATTATTCATTTGGGGGCATAGTTTTCCTTTAAAATTTGTAAAAAAGGGCTTTATCTAATCACTCATTAATGCCACAAATATGTTTTGCCAAAATTAAAGCAGCTCCTATGCTTGCTAATGTACAGTATGGGGTACTGAATTGGTATTTTTTTCATAAGCTAAATCAGCATTATCGTTGGTGTGTTTCTAGTTGTTTTTTATACCTTTTAAAGTCAATTATTTGTATTCATTTTTGCCCAAAGCATTGTATTTTTAGAGCTACAGCAGCACATAAATGCAAACATCACTGTCTAGGGAGAGCTTTACGCAGTTTAGTTGCTGTACAACCCCATAGTGTAAAATAAACAGCAACACAACTTCCATTGCACTATAAGTAGCTGGATGACTTCAAGAAGACACTGCTTTGAACAAAACTTATTTCAAAGAAAGGAGTTTCCAGCAGACCGATTAAGAGTTGTTTGCCCTTTTTACCTTAAATCTCAGACCTTAAATTAAGACTAGTACATCACAACTTCAGTTGCATCAAGCCAAGCATCTCTGTTGCTTATGTCAAATGGTTCCCAACAGAGACTACTGCCTGAAAGCCACTGAGGTCTCCTTCTGAGCCCTACATCACTTTAGGTGCCATTTATCACAAAGCCTGGCAGTCTGTAGCTCTTAGATTTGTCAGTCAGCACCTGTGCCTCCCAGCTCTTAGGATCTGATGCACGTCCAACGGTTTCCACCATCTATCCGTTTACTCACAATTTGTAGATAACGACAGCACCAGCCATGAATCGCTTTACTTTAAAATGCCTTTATTGAGACATGGGTTCCTGACCCCAATATATCTTGGCAACGTTTCAGACCGCCATCGGTCTTTTATCAAGCCCTTGATAAAAGACCGATGGCGGTCTGAAACGTTGCCAAGATATATTGGGGTCAGGAACCCATGTCTCAATAAAGGCATTTTAAAGTAAAGCGATTCATGGCTGGTGCTGTCGTTATCTACAAATAGTCTGTAGCTCTTGTCACAGAAGCACCTACTGGAATCCCTTTTTAAAGTCAGAGTATTTACTCAAAGTCCCTGATTTTATAGCTATTCAGAATATCATACCAATTTAAATATTACCTACCTTCTCCCCCTTGTTTCCTTGTGTTATTTCCTTTTTTTGGAGGTTACGTATTTATTTCTTACACCTTGGGGAACTTAGGAAACTGGATAGCACAAAATATGAGCAGCAGATCATTGTGAATAATGTTTTGTCTATGTTTGCCACTGGTTATTACCTTATAAAAACAATAAAAAAGGAACTCATCTTTCTATAGCTTATGCAAAGGCATAATTAGTCAACTACATAAATGGTTATTAGCGATGGGCAAATAAATTCGCCAGGTGCAAATTCGCAGCAAATTTCTGTGTTTTGCCACAGGCAGACACCCATTGACTATAATGCATTTGGACAAAATAGACATGCGTATAAAAATTGTCGCGGGTGTTGAAATTGACGCATGTCAAAATAATTTGGACGCCTATTGACTTCAATGCGATTCACAAATTTTTCACCGTTACGTGCCTATCACGGGACAAATTCGACCATCACTAATGGTTATGTATGAAATATGCAAAGGGACTTGAATGACTCCAAAGGATTAATTACAAATGTATTCCTCTTTGTGGCCCTTAATAGTGTCCATCAATACCAGGCAAATGTAGGCTTGTACTATGAATGGATATGGTTAATATAAAATATTTGTATTGTCGCTAAATAACACAGTGCTGCCAGTGCCTTCCTTAACATTGAATGAAAGAGAAATTATAACTGTGAAAATACAATTAGGATTTGGCAATCCCTATTTACGTTTGCGTTACATGCTGTTTTAACTTTCAGCAATGCAATTTTTAATGCTTTGTAAGTAGGTATAGAACCATTATTTACAGTACTTGTCCTGGAAACAATTCATAACTCAACCAAGTTTTCTTTAAACATGATACCTAGATACCAGATGTAATCTGGCAAGTCATAACAAAGCTCTGGTATTAAGTTTCATTTAGAATGTGTCTTTACCAGTCTTTCTGTTAGTTTTTCTGTTTCTTCACAGTGAAACAATTCATGCAAATGCATGAAATCAGAAGTAATTTGAATTTATACCTATGGGCAATATACTTCCAAGGGGTTTCGGTATGGTATAGAAAATATGTCTTTAACTTGAGTCAATCCCCAGATCAACTGAACAAAATGACATTGAATCTGTTCAGGAAAATAAAAATGGAGGGAATTTCCCTATGTTTTTTCAGCAGCCTTGTTGTTAGAAAATGAAGTGTTATTCGAGGGAGGCGAGAGAATAAATGTTTGAGAGAAAAAGGATGCATTTATTGTAGAGTGTACCCTGGTTAATTCAACACTAAGGGGCAGATTTACTAAGGGTCGAAGTGAATTTTCGAATTTCAAAAACTTTGAATTTCTAAGTAATTTCTGGATACTTCGACCATTGAATAGGCCAAATTCGACTTCGAAAATCAAAGTACTGTCTCTTTAAAAAAGTTAGACTTCGACACTTCGCCACCTTAAACCTGCTGAATTGCTGTTTAGCCTATGGGGGACCTCCTATAACCTATCTTGAGTGTTTGAGCAAGTTTTGAGAAATCAAAGGATTTTTGGTAAAATCGTACGATCGTACATTTAAATTGTTTGAATCATTCAATTCGAAGGATTTCATCGTGCGAGCATAGGATTTTAAAAATCCTTCGACTTTTTTTCGATTGTTGAACTAACCTATTCGATGGTCGAATTTCGAAGTTTTTTGCACTTCGAAATTTGACCCTTGATAAATCTGCTTTCTGACTAAAAGCTCTACTTTAGCTGAAGAACATGGAGATGTGAGCTGCAAGCACTTTTTGAAACTTTTCTTGACATCTCAGTACAGTGTCGGACTGGGATGCCAGGGGCCCACCAGAAAACCATAGATCTTGGGCCCACTGGAAAACCGTAGACTATGAGACCACTTTTCAAACTATTAATCCTCCTGTCCTCTCTCAAACTCTTTATTCTATTAGTCTTGTATTACTTACTTCTAGGGTAAGTAAGGTTGAACTTGATGGACGTGTGTCTTTTTTCAACCTTACTTACTATGTTACTATGTTACTTCTACACTATAATCTTCCATTACTAAGCATTTTTCCTCATAAAGAAATAGGGAATGACCATGAAATAGGCCAAATGGTTAAAAGCAAGAGGCCCACTGACACCTGGGCCCACCGGGAGTTTTCCTGGTATCCTGGTGAGCCAGTCCGACACTGTCTCAGTACACACAATCCCACAAAAAAAATAAAGACATGATACCATTAATTTCTTTATGCTCTAACATGAATGTGAATGGCACCTTATGTCACAGTAAATATAAGAAACCATTGGCTTGTGTCCTTTTTGTTACCTTGTATACAGAGTAGGGTAATGAAAACTTGCAACTGTCCTTCTTTGCTCCCTTCTAATGGTGGGATGGAGAGGTCATGCTTCAGTATTTTTGGGTATTATCATACATATCTGCTAGCTGAGTTTGAAAGACCTTTTAAGAAAGAAAAGGATATGACTCAACTATATCATATTAATTTGAATTTTCAATTTTTTTTTATGGTCAAAACCCTCAGATTTGACTAGGGAATTATCCAAACTCGATTCAAGTTTTTTTAAAAAAAAAAAAAATCAAATTTAATTTTTGAGATTTATCATACAATGGACCTTTAAGAATTCGACTATTCGTCACCTAAAACCTGCTCAATTGCTGTTTAAGTCAATGGCAGAGGTCCAGGGATCAATTTGGAGATGTTTGCAGTCTTCCTGACATTCAGGAGAAAAACCTCAAATCGAGTTTTATCGATTCGAATTTTCAGGTCGTTTAAATTTGCCCGAGTGTTAAAAATTCTATTTTATTAGTACATTTCTGGAAGTCAAATTTCTAATTCATTCAAATTCATTCAAATTTAAGGGAGTTTAAAAAAACTCACATGAATTCGAAATTCGACCCTTGACAAATGTGCCTCCCCGTGTTTATGTCTTCTAAAATTCATAGTATCAACATAAAATTGAAAAACTGTATACTGTAAGGCTCATTTATGAAGTGTCAGGCACAAGTGCTGATGCAAAATGGGTTAATATTGCACCCATTAGCACCACATATACATATACTGGCACCTATCATTTGCACAGTGCTAGTCTGCTCTGGTTGCTTCTCCTAAGCACAGGGGGTCTCTGGATGCATTGCGCGTTCTCAAGTAAAACAATGACCCACCGGTATGATATCCATCATCGGGGACTTTGCACTGCACACTCAGGGCATTTACAAAATAATAACTTTCCAGTATCAGGGTGCAGATCTGTAGCACATAGTATGATATGCCTCTTTTAATAAATTGGGCCAAGAACTTTATATATAACTTTATATATTTAGTCATAAAGAATGGATTGCACATAGGTGTTCTGTGGTTTGTGTAGGAATACAAAAAACAAAACTAGAAAACATACATTATAGGTTGATTTTAGAACAACTAGTTGTAATAACATGTAGAGCCCCATTTCTCAACATTTTAGTGGTTTTAGAAACCATGAATAAACATCTTTTCTCTAAAACCATGAATGACCTGAAATTTATGAAAATAAGTGTTTCGGACAATTACTAGTGAAAAAAAAAATCGAAAACCTCTAAAAGTCTGAATGGCTATAAAAAAAAAGGTCCAATAAATCAGTGCAGCCCCCTTTTCTTCTATAGGACTGAATTAGAGCTTTTCATGGTTTTTACACTTAGATCTTAAATTAAATTAAATCTTGAATTTTTTGAGTTTTAGAGATATAAAAAAACATGAATTTTTAGAAAAATAGAAAATCTTAGTCACCATCCTAATGATTCTTCCTCACTATTGCTTGGCGAATTGACCACTACAACAATGTAATTAACTGATCCACTGCCTTCCATTTTGACATTTTGATTTGTGAAGGGACATTTTACTAGTTATGGTGGACTTTGTTATTTGTAAAAATAAATCCTTTTCATGATAAAGGAACAGCACTTGACAATAAAATTCTGCTGCACATTACACATTACATTACATGTGATGGGCAAGAATTATTTATATAATGTTATAGGTTTCTATTACATTACAATTTGGTTGGAGTCATGCAATTAATAAACCTTTGTAAACCAATCTCAGTTCCCTAGCAGAGAATTGTCCATCGTCATCATTGAACACATTTTTGGGAATGTTCCATAAGACACTGAGCTTCTTCTTTTGCAGAAGAATCTTTGTGGGACTAGATGAAATCAACCAGGGACCAGATGAGACCTCTGGATCAACAAGCAGTTTTACATGAACTTAAAGGACCAGTAACATCAAAAACATTTTTTTAAAAATTTGTTAGTATATCACAAAAAAAAAACTCCAAGAGAAATTAAACTTTAAAATTGTCCAGCCCTAATTAAGAAATAACTTACCGAAACTCCGCTTGTGCTCCTCTTCAGAAAAGGGATGGCGATCCATTGTGCAGCGCTCAATTTCTCCTCCCTGTCTATCTCCTATAAGGAAGGCAGGGAGGAGAAATTGAGTGCCGCACGATGGATCACCAGATCGCCTTTTCTGAACAGGAGCACAAGCGGAGTTTCGGTAAGTTGTTTCATAATAAAGGCTTTACAATTTTAAAGCTTAATTAGTCTTGGTGGGGGTTTTTTCGCGGTATACTAACGAATTGTTTTAAAAAAAAAATTTGATGTTACTGGTTCTTTTAAAGGTTGAACTTGATGGATGTATCTTTTTTTTCAACCTGACTTACTATGTTAATATGAGAATGAAATGAAGTTTCCTAGCTGTTTCCTAGCTGTGGTGCTAGAACTTGAGTACTCTATTACAAACACCATTTAAAAAATAGGATATAAATGGAAATGTCTTGCTGTTGTTCATCCAGGATAATATTCTGAACCCTTTTTCAACTAGAATGGTAATATTTTTTAACTGCCTACGGCAGTACAGATTTAGTTTATTGCAAGACACAGAGAGTAGTTGGCTGCCAGCCAAGCTGGAGTAACACTAGATTAAAAGCCACTAGGCTTAGTTTAAGGCTACAGCTTGCACAATGTATGGATATGTATTTAATACTGATACTATGGTGAGATGACCACCTGTCTGTGAGAGTCTTATTTGTTATCTGAATGGGCCTACTGGGACTCCAGCAAGCCAGTTGGCAGCCACCCAGAACTCTGGAAATTCTTCTCCCTCCCCCTGATCTGTTGGTTCATGAAAACAGATATCTGGTCTCATCACTACCCAGTCTGATGAGGATTAATTAGGCTTTGCAACAAAGGAAAGAAAGAAAACCACAGGTATGCTTTCTGTGGAAATTAATGCCAAAATTATAAAACAAGACACTTTAGGTTAAACATTGTTTTCCTTTAGTTAATATGCTATGTTCATAAATAAAGAGATTAATGTCAGTGTAATTGAACTTCACTCCGCCATTGATTCTTAGCCTCTTGTCCCTTAGGCTGCACGGTGAGCCAGAATGAAACACAGGATTCTATTTAAGACTCATTCATGCAGCAGCTGGGAGCATTAAGGGGAGAATAAGAGGGAAGTGTCTAAGCATCCTGCAGTTTATTTATTTCTTGAGGATATTTATACAAGACAAATCTCTGAGCACAAGTGTTGATATCTGTTAAGCATGAGGTGGGTTTAGGAAGAGTTTGGCTAAGGCACACGCATTGAAATGGCTATCTTCTCTCCTGTCAGGTCATGGAAAAATGTCAGTACATTTAGCTCTCATAATGAACTCCACGCCCAGCCTTAACTGAGTAGCATTTCTAATAAGGTTTATTTCCTCATTTGTACATGAAGCCAGGAGTGTGAGAAGGCCCTTAGAGAGTTGATATAAATATATACAGTAAATCCTGAGCTGATATGAATGCAAGCACCACATGTTTCTTAAGATTTTCTAATAAGATAAAAGATACTGATAGACTCCCGGTTCTGTGCGATCCTTGCCCAGAGCCATTAGCGGCATGCCGTGAAGCTGACCTTTGAGCATAATATTTCATGAGCTATCCATGCCTTGAATATTATCTAATATATATCTTCTTTTGTGCCATGCCGCCTGCATAACGTACTGTGGCAACTGCAGCTATTTGTAATGCATATTTCTTCTCTGGAACCTGTAGATTATTATTTTTTACTGGTTTTTAGTAATGTTGTAACCCATGTGGTTTTGAAAACTGGTCTTTGAGTTAGCCTGTTTAACTCTCTCTCGTTTTTACAAAAAAATCTTAAAATTGGGAAATTTTCACTCAAAAACCATGAAATTCAAAGGTTTTCACTAAAACATCATGAAATTTGAAGAATTTCACTTAAAAATAGTGAAATTTGATGGATTTCACTCAAAAATCTTGAAATTTGAAGGTTTTCCCAAAAAATCGTGAAAATCAGACATTTTCACGAAAAAATTGTGAAAATCGGAAATTTAAATTTCACCAGCGAATTTTCTCAGGAGATTCGCAAATTTATACACTGGTGGCGAAATGCTGGAATTTGCCGCGAATTCATGCCAGGTGAATTTATTCACCCATCACTAGTATAGTGCTTTAATCTCTCCATTTTTCAGTAGCTTCCCTGAATACAGATTTCATCCTCCACCCTTAGAACATTGCAAAAAAGTGACCTATTCTTTTACATATTCAGAATGGGAATAAGAACAAAATTAGTAACCAGCTCCTGTCTAAAGGTGGCCATACACGGGCCGATAAAAGCTGCCGACAGACCGTGTCGGCAGCTTATTGGCCCGTGTATGGGGGCCACCGACGGGCTTCCCCGATCGAGATCTGGCCGAAAGTCGGCCAGATCTCGATCGGATGGGTTTAAAAACCCCGTCGGATCGCGGCCGCATCTGTTCGTTGATGCAGTCCAGCGATCCGACCACCCGTTTGTAAATGCTAGGATCCGATCGTTGGGCCCTAGGGCCCACAATCGGATCTGCCCGATATTGCCCACCTTAAGGTGGGCACATCGGAGGGAGATCCGCTCGTTTGGCGACATCGCCAAACGAGCGGATCTATCCATGTATGGCCACCTTAAGGCTAAAGGTGACAACTTTATATATTACATATACCATTTGCAAATAAATAATTTTTCTAGGGAAATTCAGAACATAATCCTAAAACTTCAATTGGAGGTATAGGCATGGTCTTTACTAGTGATGCCCAACCAGTGGCTCGTGAGTAACATGTTGCTCACCAACCCCTTGGATATTGTTCTCAGTGGCCTCAAAGCAGGTGCTTCTTTTTTTAATTCCAGGCTTGGAAGCAGGTTGTGGTTGCATAAAACCCAGATGTACAGTCAAACAGAGTCTGCTGTAGGCTGCCAGTCCATATAGGGACTACTAAATAGTCAATTACTACCCTTATTTTTGTACCAAACAGGTACATTTTCCATGTGTTGCTCCCCAACTCTTTTTACATTTTAATGTGGCTCACGGGTAAAAAAGGTTGGGGACCCCGGTCTATACTATACTGTATTCCTCTGGATTCACTGCAGTACTAGTTGTGCCTGGTGTTAGATGGTCCTCACACTGTTTCTGTATAGAGAATACAGTTCTCAGCTATTTGTATATGACAGTTAATTATTACACAAATAATTGCATTATACTGATGAGCCAAATGCTATTATTTTCTTGATGCTACATGTGTCTAACTGGGTTTCACAATTTTGTTCTTTGTTCTTACTTAATTATAATGGCTTATTAAATTAAGTGTCATAATCTTCTATAGTAATAAGTATATAAAGTATAGTAAGTGCTTTGCTTGACTCTACTGTTGAAGCTTCGGCTAGTTTCCAGCTTTTAATGAATATCAAGGAGTTCTATGCTGTTAAATCACTGTACTGGATCCTAATTTCATGTATTAACAAAGCTATACACCTGAGGTTCAGTATGGAGCGTTAGAAAGGAGGCATTGGGGCTCAGGATGGAGAATAATAAGGGATGCATTTAATGGCCAGGATAAATGATGAAACTATTTCTTAGTTAAAAACTTTATCCCATTTCTGCAATTCAAAATTTGGGGCAGTTGGCGGTGTAAACACAGCAGGCACAAATATACTGAAACCTTTTTTTCCACTAGTGTGGAGCTCGCCGATAGGTTCCAGACGATCACATGTCCATGCATCCAACTTCCTGGCAACGGAACCTTTTCAAAATCGCAAATACGGACTTCCATGACACATCAAATCAGGATAAATAAATTCTTCTTTATTTGTTAAAACACAATAAGGAGAATCTGAGGCACTAAAATCCCTTAAGAATAATGAAAAAATTGTGATATGTAAATCAGATAAAGGGGGATCAATTGTAGTGCTAGACAGAGAGTATTATGAGAGAGATATAATGATGCAATTAGGAGATGAAAAACAATATCAATGTCTGGGCAGTAATCCTACTAAGGTATTTAAATTCAAATTAAGAAGAATTTTGGAATATGGGAAAGCTATGATAATTCTTATTGTAAAGAAATTTGATTATATTAGGTGTGAGAGTCCTAGAATTCCAATTTTCCACACACTCCCCATGGTCCATAAGGGACTAGATAACTCTAAAGGTATACCAATAATTGCTGTTATGGGGTCCCTTAATGAGAAACTAGGGGAGTATGTGGATAAATGACTTCAACCTATAGTTGTGAATATGTAAAAGATAGTGGAGATGTTATTAATAAATTACATGTGATATGGGAAGATGATGTATTGTGAGTTACTTTACATGTTACAGTTTTATATTCTATAGAACATCATTTGGGGCTACAAGCCTTATATTTTTGGTTGGTAAATTCTAATTTATATTCCAAAGAGAAAAATGAATTTATTTTGGAGTCAGTTCAATTACTTTATATATGGAGGGCGATTCTATCTCCAAAGGTGTGGTACTAAAATGGAGGCATGATTTGTGCCCTCATATGCCAACTTGTTCATGGGATGGGTTGAAAAGTGCCACATCTTTGGAGATGGATCCAGCTTAAATAAATATATAGTGGATTATTATAGATTTATGGATGACCTGATTGTAATTTGGAAGGGGAGTAGAGAGCAAGTACATGAATTTGTGACCTTTTGTAATAATAATGAATGTGATATTGAGTTCACCTATAAGATTAATGGATATGCAGGATTCCTGGATATTTTATTCTCACATGAGGAAGGTAAAGTGTTGACTGATGTCTATAGAAAACCCGTAGAAATTCCCTCTTGTTGCAAATTAGCTGTCATCCTGAGGCACTCCTGGAGGACATCCCGATTCAGCAATTCCTCAAATTATGGAGGGTTTGCTCCACTTGGGATGCTTTCCAGAGGGCGACAATGGACTTATGGGATAGATTAATTAAGAGAGGATATAGTGTAGAAACATTGAAAAGAGCTTATGAACGTGCAGTACTTAATGACCAGAAATCTTTGCTAGAGGAAACAAAAACGACAAAAGCAACATAAAGGAAAAATAAAGAAGTGAATAAAAGAGTGTATTTTGTGACAGACTATAGTAGTGAGGCACTTGATATTAAAAAGATAGTTATGAAACATTGGCATTTGACATGTTTTGACCCGTCAATACAAGTGGAGAGACCATGGTTTATATATAAAAAATAGATCAATTGCTAGTTATGTATCCCCAAGTATGCTCCCAGATAAACAAGAACGTAGGAGGTTCAATTGGTTAAACTATATTGGGACATATAGATGTGGAGCTTAAATTTGTACGGCATGTAGATATATTAATGTATCCAGAGGATTCAAAAGTACAGTTGCAGGTAAAGAATATGAGTGTAGATCGTATATAAATTGTCGAACTAGAAATGTGATATACTTGGCCACATGTAATTGTGGTTGTCAGAACATTGGTCGAACTATGCAGAGAATGAAGGATAGAATCCTAGAACATGTAGCTTGTGTGGGGAGGAAGGATGTATCATCCTCTTAAGCTGAACATATTTTAAATATACATAATGGTGATAATAGATGTATTTCCTTCCAAGGCATAGTCAAAAGAAAAGGAGATCTGGAAAAGCTTATGAATAAAAGAGAAGCATGGTGGATGTTTACTTTACAGACCTGTAGGTCTTAACAAAGATTGGGAAATAAAATAATATATTTAATAGGTGAGATATTGAACTGACGAAGTAGGGTATATTATAAACTAGGTATAATGGAAATTGAAAAATATCTTTTCAAAATATAATTTTACAGCTATGTAGAATACCCTTTACTGGAGTAAAAATGCATATGTGGATATACAATGTTTATAGATATCATTGTTTTTATATTATTGGTTTTATAGAACAAGTGTATGGAATTAAAATTGATATCCCTTTAAGACTAAGTCCTTGAGACTTGCCTGTCATTGTGGATAGCTATAAAGTTATATCCTGTGAATAAAATGGTACACTCTGAGGAGTCATGGGGCACGAAATGCATCAGTAGTTGTTGCTATATACACTGAGCCAAAGCCGGCATGCCTTTATTGTATTTTAACAAATAAAGAAGAATTTATTTACCTTGATTTGATGTGTCATAGAAGTCCGTATTTACAAATATTAATGAAAGGTAAAAGAGACATACTGATATGTGCTGATATGGTGGGGGTCTATCACACTGAATTAAACTTAGTGCTTGAAACTATGATGGCAGCAGTTGGGGTGAGTAATAGTCTTATTTCAGGCCAACCAGATCCAGTCTACTAGACCAGCTTATTTAAGTCACATATGCCAACATCTGTATAGATAACATCTTAGCTCGTTGCCACTTTGATGTACGTTCTTGTGTGCCTGTAAGATTTGACTTTGGAAACGAATTACTCTTTAGACTGCCATGTGTTCATGCCCAGCACGCATAGTAGCAGTCTTGTATAAGAACATCATACTGAAGAAATGCACAATGGGTATCATTTGGGAGACAGGGATCTACCAGAAAACAAAGAGAATCCGTGCAGACTTTAAAAAGTCACAAGGCAATAAAAATTCCAAAATTAAAATAGTTCATGGTTTATTAGAATTTTTAAAGTCATAAGAGTTAAATGTGATGTGTTATGCAAAAGTAATCAGCACCATGCTGCTTCAGGGTATTAGAAAGAAAATGCAAAGGTTAGCTGTGCCTTACCATGAAATTCTACTGATGGCTATAGTTTTTGTGGTTTGCACCCTGCCCACTGTTGCAAAGGTACAAAGCATTACACTTTACACAAAATGGAACAAAAACCTTTGCAGAAAGGGGACTCTGTGAACCATTTTCCCAGATGCAGATGGCAAGTGAATGGGTCCTAAGGGGTGCATTTTGGCACTCACAGGAGCAGATTTACTAAAAGGGGAAGTGACCGTCGCAAGTGAAAATCCACCAGAAATCCGCAGAGACATCACCAATTTACTAACAGGCGTAGAGGACATTTTGCTAGCGAATAGGGATGGGCACATTTTTTCGCCTCGTTTTGCCGAAAAAATGACGCCCGTAGACTTGTATGCGTCAAAAAAAAAAGACGTGCAACAAAATAATTTTGCCGCGCGACAAATCTTTTTTGACGCCCATAGACTTTAATGGGTGTCTGCGACATTTCGGCGGCGGCGAATTTTTGGCGAAATGAAACCGGTCAAATTCGCCCATCCCTGCTAGCGAAAAAGACCGTCACTAGTGCAGTTTCAAGCCCTATCGCCACATGACTCAGGTGAATGATCGTTACTCTGCAAATTCAGTAGTCCAACTTTTGCAGAATGTTATTTTGGTCTGTAGAGGTTCCACCACACCTTATAAAGCAAACACACAACTGACAGCAAACTGACAGTTCTATCTATCCCACATATTGGTACACAAAAACCGAGACATTTCATCTTACTATTTATTTATCTTTAGCATTTATCAGCAGGATGGCACAACGTTTATATTCTATACACAGATACACAGCATCCAAAAAGACCAGAAACACTGGGATTTTTGTGTAAAACAACATACAATACACTATACAATATACTATAACTTTTTCTCATTATCCGGAAACCCGTCATCCAGAAAACTCCAAATTACAGAAAGGCCGACGCCATTTTAATCAAATAATCTACATTTTTAAAAACTATTTCCTTTTTCTCTGTAATAATAAAACAGTAGCTTGTGCTTGATCCTGACTAAAATATAATTAATCCTTATTGGAAGCAAAACCAGCCTATTGGGTTTATTTAGGGGCCGATTCATGAAGCTCGAGTGAAGGATTCGAATTGAAAAAACTTCGAATTTCGAAGTGTTTTTTGGGCTACTTCGACCATCGAATGGGCTACTTCGACCTTCGACTACGACTATCGAACGATTCGAACTAAAAATCGTTCGACTATTCGACCATTCGATAGTCGAAGTACTGTCTCTTTAAGAAAAACTTCGACCCCCTACTTCGGCAGCTAAAAGCTACCGAAGTCAATGTTAGCCTGTGGGGAAGGTCCCCATAGACTTGCCTGAGATTTTTTGATCGAAGGATATTCCTTCGATCGTTGGATTAAAATCCTTCGAATCGTTCGATTCGAAGGATTTAATCGTTCGATCGAAGGAATAATCCTTCGATCGTTCGATCGCAGGATTTGCGCTAAATCATTCGACTTCGATATTCGAAGTCGAACGATTTTAGTTCCTAGTCGAATATCGAGGGTTAATTAACCCTCGATATTCGACCCTTCATACATCTGCCCCTTAAAGTTTACATAGTTTTCTAGTAGACTTAAGGTAGGAAGATCCCAATTAAGGATACATCTATTATCCTGAAAACCCCAGGTCTCGAGCATTCTGGATAACAGAGTTCCCATACCTGTATATATATTGATACAATTCCAATGAGCCCATTAATACCTCTGTATTTATTCTGCACGTTGAAGGGCTGTTACAGTAAATTTAGTTACTAAATTCCCAAAATACAACATATGAAAAATACAGCAAGAAACCCCTAAAACAAGAAGAAAACAATGGCGATACAGTTAAATAGCATGTGTTTACATTACTAAGGGCAAGTATTATTAATGCTAAATATTTTTTGTTAGATTTCGATTTAACAAACTGTCTAAATCATTAATTCCTGTTTGACATTTTTGCAATTTGCCTGCTTCCGGCACGGGTGCAACTTTTAACAAATGTGAGTAATACAGTTCCTATATTATAATATACAGGAACTATATACTATAAATATAGTTTGGCACAAATATGCTAGAATTCTGGGGAAAACATGTTGCATTTGTAGATTCAAGAAAAAAAACATAGCATATTTGCACTCTATTAAATGAGCCCTTACATTCATTTAAACAGTTAATTACTCTGTATAACAGGGAAAAATAATAAAGATTTGACTTTGATCTTTGTGCGGCCTGAAGCAAATATGTATGAAATGACAGAAGTTGCTTTCAGCGACATAGCCAAAGTGCTGGATAAATCCGAAATTCATCTTGCTCTTTTTAGAATATGACAGCAGTGGTCACAGCACAGCCCTGGCCACTGTTTAAGTCTAAAACAGAGAAGAACTATCCCCTCCAGTCACACAGGCTTTTCTACAGCTGTCTAAGTGCTTAAAGTTCTATCTTCGCTATTTAGCAACAGCTTGTAACTACCCTGAAGTGTTGTGCCATAATTATATGTCCAGGCAGATCTGTCTTGCTAGACCTTGGTCTCTAGAGGTTCCACCACACCTTATAAAGCAAACACACAACTGACAGCAAAAGCAGCAGAGTTCCATCTATCCCACATATTGGTACACAAAAACCCAGACATTTCATCTCACTATTTATTCATCTTCTGCATTTACAACATTTTTTTTATATCATGAGGGGATAAAACCTAATAATAAATTAACAGAAAGCTATTGGTTTTAAAGGTTTACATCTATGGTGCCATGTGATTATCTGCCATGACATAAATGGCTTGTCTAACAGAAATGTAGGGTTTCTAAAATATATATTTCTGTAAACAGCAGAAAATGAATCTGTATAATATTACATTGATTATAAAAATGCATTATTATTATTATTATATAGCTTTTTTCTATAAATAATATTGGGATTTGCTATATTTCTCAAGCACAGTAAGTAATCCTGTAGAGCAAAGTTAAAAAGGAAATATAACCAAAATTACATATAAAATTCAGGTATGGGGGCTGTTATCTAGAATGCTCAGGACTTGGGCAGGGCCGGAACTAGGGGTAGGCAGAAGAGGCACCTGCTAGGGCGCAATGAAAGGGGGGTGCTGGGCAGGTACTTGTCTTCTGCCCACCCCTAGTCCATGTTCACTGCTCTCCCTCCCTTTCCGGCTCTTTCCCCTCCCTCTCCCTTCCCCTCTGGCACTCTCCCCTCTCTCTCTGGCGCTTTCCCCTCCCTTTCACCTCCGGCGCTCTTCCCTGCCCTCCCCTCCGGCCTCTACAAGTTTTTTTTTAAAAAAACAATTGGCCAGGGCCCCTACAATTTATTTAAAAAAAAAACAATTGGCCAGGGTCCCTACAAGTTAAAAGAAAAAAGAAAACTGCACTTATCTTAGCCAGGGAGTTCAGATGCCGGTATCTTCAGTTTCCTGTGCTCTGATTTGCTAGTAAAATGTAAGTCCAGGTAAAGCTGCATGGTGATTGGATAAAGTAGAGGGGTGTTTCAAACTTCACCCATCCAATCCCCATGCTGCTTTACCGGGACTTACACTTCATGGCGAATCACAGCACAGGAAGCCAGATGCAGTCATCTGAGCCCCAGCCTGCCCTCCCTTCTGAAGGCTGCAGCTCACTGATGGCAGGGGCCCGACAATGCAAGTAAGTGCAGCATGGCCCCGTAACTCCCCAAACCATCCGGGCCCAGTACAACAGTACCCCCTGTTCCTGCCTGATGGCGGCCCTGGCAGACACTATCTTCATACTGCTTTAAAATTGCTGAGCTTTGGCAGTGATACAATGCCTTGTATGTTGTGTACTTAACTTCTTTCAATCAACATGGAAAACACATTAGTTGGAGTCGGAGAGGGAGTTGGAGGTACCTTAAACTGCTGGGTCAGAGTTGGAGGAGAGTTGAAGGATTAACGTCATGGCTACACAGTTCTTCTGATGATGTCCCCACACTTATCCTATCTTCTCTAGTGATTTTTCTACAAACACCCTGCTTATCTCTGACACCACCAGAATGTGCAGGCTCTCGTATTAATAGTGTTGCCAAATGTCGGGCTATGTTGGGAGCAGGTTGATGCATCACAGGTTAGGGTCGGTATGTTAAAAGTTTTCTGACCTGTACATCTATGAAATAAGAAAACAAGAAGAATGACAGGGAATATGGCTATCAAATCTGTATCTTACATACGGAATTTACTGTATTAAGTCAGAGATTATGTGGCCCTGTAACAGCAATAGTCCATGCCTTTAGTTTTGTCCACAACAGCCTCCCATGTTAAATCTTGTTAGGCCATCTTTTGAGTATCAGTGATGCTGTACATGCTCAGTGTGCTCCGGGATGCTGTTGAGAAGCAAAACATAAAGCAAGGTTATACTTTTCATAAAAGCTGATGCTACAGGGCTTATTATTAATTAATATTATAGTAAAATGTGCTTCTTTCTATTCTATTGAGTAATATAAATCTGTATGCATTACTATTCAGGACCTTGAATTTTGCAAGGTATGTAAATGTATGACAGATTGGGTTAATGTAACACCTGAGCCATTAAAGAAATGTATGAAGCAGTAGTCAATATGGATTGCCTTTGATACATTGTGTTATGTTTTGTGCTTATTTTTATAGTTGCATTGAAACAGAGAATGGGACCTGTTATTTTATTCTTTACCATAGTGCTTACAACTTGAAATGCGTTACTGTTTTTGAGTGGAAACACTCATCCCAGGGTCCCACAGTGGGTTGCATCAGTCTTGGGCCAAAACTATCACATGCTAATGCCATTTTAACAATGTGCCCTGAAAGTGATCTAATCCCTAAAATGTTAGCAGCAACTTGACTCCTATTTGCAAAAATAGGAATGTACAATTGTATTCTTCTTGATGTTAGCAGGGACACAGTTGTACTGTATAATATCAAAGAGACTGAACAGATTCAGTAAAACCCAGTAAAGTGTTACATTTTAATGTGTTTAGTCACATTCTTTTCTTGCTAATCTAATTCTAAGATATTCTTGGGTGGTCTTCCAGGTTTTAGATCTATCAACAGATTTTTAATGCTTACGTCTATGGACTATGAGGGCAATTTTAGAACCTTAAGCTTGTTTTTCTTCAAGAACGTCATGGTCGCTTTTGAGGTATATTTAGGATCATTGCGTCATCATTCCACGGTACTTGTTTACAAAAGTCATATGGCTTGTGTAGATGCTGTTTTGTCTTTGATGTTTGTGATGAGGGTGCAAGGTATGGCTTCCTCGCTTTTCTGGCCAGCATAGAAGTTCTACCTAAAAGTTTCTTGGGCATCCAGATCTTGCCTTCTACAGTTCCCATTAACTGCCATTTCCTGATGACATTACTGACAGTGGAAAATGCAAGCTGGAAGCATTTTGCAATCTTTCCCTGCTTTGTAGGTATCAACTACATTTGCTACATTTCAGATCCTCATTTAGTTGCTTAGATGAGCCTGTGGTTGTCGAGTGACAGTCCAAAGTTTAGGCTGTCAGAGGTTTTATTAATAAACTCTGTCATTGTCAACAGGTGATAACTCCTAATGGCTATTACAGATGAAGCCACTTGGATTTGTGAGTTAAATGCGTCATGACTCAGGGGTAATTGAAGAAACTGTGTTATCTTAAGTCATCTTAACTCGTTTAATGCATTTAACCTTTTCATTAGCATACCAAAGCTCCATTGTTCACAATGGTGAATGCTTTAATTAGATGGGATGTTGTGACGCAGTTTTCTGTGTTAAATGAGATAAATGGGATATCTGTGTTTAGTTATTCTGTGTCAAACAGACAAACCAAAGTGGCTGCATCTGTATGCCTGGTGTTCTAATGAGGTATTTTGGGTCAAGGACCTTGCAAAAGCAATGTTTCTCACTGAACAAGTGGAAGAGTGTCCAGACTTTTGCACATGTCACAATTACTATTTTCTTTTGTTTTAAAGTTGGCGAAATAAAATGCAACTGTGCTATTATCATATACAAATATGTTTTAACACCCCGATCCCTGCAGTGATTGTTTACTACTTTCCACTTATAAAATTAACTAAATATTTAATTTGGCAAGGGGTGCCCAGACGTTTGCATTCAGCTGTAGATGTCTTCTTCTAAAGGTGCCAGTTCCTTTCGTTATAGTCAAGGAAATGATCAAACTCTCAAATCAAATTCTCAGGAGTCTGCATTTTTATATAGATCTGCTCCTAGATATACAGCAAAACAATAAAGTATGCCTATTCCCCAATATCCTAAAACCACTAGTATGTTCTTCACATAGCTTACCCTCCACATTTTAAAAACTTTTTTTTTTTGCATCTCAAAAACCCAATGAGAAAAGCCCTTTGCAGCCGACTGGAGGACATTCACGTGTTTATTCCTATTCCCTTTTAATGTTTGGAGTAATGTTAATGCATGGACTTTATTCATTCTGTAATAAAGTGCCCCCTGGGTTTATGTGAAAACAATTACCCATTTATTTAATTTATTAAATGTTATCTTCCATAATTACACCCCTCAGCAGTCCTCCACAATATACAGCTATTCCGTTTATTCCAAACATTTGATTTTCTCTGGGAAATCTATTCTATCTCTGATACAGAAATTTTAGGATTGTTTACTTCCAAGACTTTCTCTTTTCTTAGAGGTTCAACATTAGGTCAGCCCCCCCTCAACTGCCAACAGTTACAGACTTATAAAACCACTGCCATATTTGTCATCCTGCCATAGTTCCATGCATATTTACACCAACACTTTTCTGTGACTCCAGAAGGGGTCCAGCCCCACAGTTTGGAAACAATTGCTTTAGTGACTGGACATGAGCATGACACCTGTGGTTTGTTTCATATTAACATTAGGTGAGTATTTATATTTATAGAGAATTAGGCACGCAGGGTACAGACATAATCCATACTCACTCTATACAGTTACATAATTAATTTGGGTTGAAAATAGACTATGGTTCATCAAGTACAACCTCTCCAAATGAACCCCAATACGTACAGTATATATGCATGCCTATAGTCCATCAAGTTCTGTAGAGTCTCAAGGTCTTCAGAATGAGATATTTTTGTTATTTTTTCACAACAGTGCATGCTAATACTATCCCAAATCAAGCAGTACTATTTGTTGGTACATCAGAAGCAATCTCACTGTTGCACACAGGAGAATTAAAATCCCAAACTAATGAAAACCCCTACCCTCTATATTAAGAACAATATGGAAGATGGCGCCCATGAGCTCCGCTGTGCTGGCTCTGCATCGAGGGGTAATTAAAGACAGGTATTACATTAACTGTGCGGGGGGGAACAGGGAGGGGGGACTATGGAGGATAGGGGTTTTCATTAGTTTGGGGGGTTAGTTCTCCTTTAAGGGCATAATAGCAGTTATTGTTAGTCTTTAAGTAATATAATAGTATTTTATTTCTCAGAGAGGTTTCAGTAAAGATACTAGCATTAGATTTATAAGCCCTTAGAGTGGATTACTTGGTTTCGAATTCCTGAAGTACAATGTAATGTTTTTATAGAGCTTACTCTTACAGGCCGAATACACTGTTAATAAGAAACTCTTGAAAAATTAATTGTTAGCAAAGACAAACATTACAAGCCCCAGTTGTACATATGAGATACATTATCAATTAAAAAAACTCTGGAGGTCACTCTGCAAAGTAAGGAAATACTTTTTAGCAGTCATGCAGATTGAGGGATCTGTAACACTTATTAAAAGCTTTAACTGTATCATAGTCCAGGAGGTTCATGGAAAGACCTTGTCACCAATGCTTTAGAAACACAGCTGTTTTTTCTGGACTGGCTTAACTTAACTGTGAGCTACAGCAAGGCTACATTAAAAAGGCAACTGTGGCTCATCAAATTGCTGACACATAACCAGTTGAGAAATGTAAAAAAAACGATTTATGTCATTAAATAAATGTTATGAGCCACAGATCCATGATGGACATGGTATTATAGATTAACTTACAATAGCGTCATCTGAAAAACCTTTATACTTCTAACATAGTATTGATTTCTGCAGTAGATTTTAGGAGCTCTAAATAACACCTAAGGCCATGGTAGAACCGGGGATACACGAATGGATGTACATACATAACCAAGGACAGAACTTCCAGGTGAAAAAATGAAATGCACAAAAACTCAAGTTTTTATCAGATATGGCGACAAAAGTATAGTTTAACCCAAAGTATGCTCCATATAGTATTGGGACATTGTAAGCAAAGTATAAATTTTCAACAAGCAAAAAATGCCTAACGCTGACGTTTTTCACAGTTGTAAGGGGGTGAAATGTATAATGGTAAGTTAATGGATAATGTCTAATTAGGTTGGCCTCTAGAGAGCGTTAGTGAGTGAAAACAATTACACAAATGTTAAAGAAAAAGTCTAAAGTGGGTGGAGACTAGAAGATTATAAAAAGGGGATGTTCTGTAGGAAATGTTCGATGTTGTGGCATGGGAAGAGAGGCATGCAGGGAGTCACGAAAGCTGTAGAGGCAGCCCACGAGGAGAGGTACTGAATCTGGTTAGCAAGAAGCCTAACTTGTGTCATAGCACACTTTAGAAGAGGAAGGGGAAGCAGCTATAGCCACAACTAGGAGTAAGAAGGTATTGTGACCCAGCGGGTATCCCGTCAGTCAGGGTATAAGTGGATAGGCAGGGCACTGGAAGAGAGACCAGCAGAGAGTCCCATTGGAGCACCTGGCAAGACTATGGGCAAACCATAGGAAAGTGTCCAGGTTCTGTAGTTCACTCCCCTCTGCCCGTGAAAGGATCCGTTCTCCTTCAGATAGGCAATGGAAAATATGTGTAGATAAACCAGCGCTATAAGCTCGGGGTAAATAAGAAAAAAATAGCAGTATATAGTGTAGTATTTCCTTATTAGGTATGTAACACCCCTGTGTGTACTAAGGGTTAATAGTGTTTCTTCACCTGTGGGGTTAAATTACCCTGCAACCATTTACCAGCATAAAATTATTCCACCGCCTGTGTTGACAAATATTTATATACTATATACTTATATATACAAAGAAAACACTACAGAATGAGAGCAAATGGATATAATAGTTAGAATCCTATACACCTAAGGGACTTAATATAGACATCAATCTAAGGGCATTTTTATAAATATAATTAGAATCAGAAGTAGACTACTGTAAAAATAAATATATGTGATCTACATATGTACAATAAAAATTAATATATAAGTACATTCAAAACCCATAAAATTAAAAATCAAGTAGTAATCATGGTCCAATAACACTTCATCAATTAAAAAATTGATAATAGATCTGCCATATGGGTGCGCTATTAGTGGGGATGGGTAATAAAATGCAAAGTGATATAAAGTATATTATTATAATAAGGAAGTTTTAAATGTGATATATATGCTTGCAACAAGTAGATAATGCTTTTTATAAAATGTTTTTTTAAATATATTGCACGAGTAGAAATGGGTTGCTAAGACAACCGATACTAATCCAGAAACAGGAAGTATCCCGTAGCCGTTGCTACGGCAACGGTTAGAGTAAAAGGCGCATTTGCGCAGAGACAATTCTGAAGCCTTGAGAAAGTCCATCTGAGATGAAACGCGTCGGCTGTGACGTCATCCAAGGGGGCCCAGCTACCGCACGCTGATTATGCCGGCAAACTGAACATCTTTACACAGCGGAACAAATTCGGTGGAGTTGGGAACACCTTTGGAATGACTTTTATACGTGCAAACTTCAAAAAATTTTTGTGAGTGTAATTTTAACCTTATAAATATGTTTTAATAAATTGTTTTACACAATGTCAAGCATATGTTCCTAGATGCCAAAACGAGTAGAACAGCAACAGCAAATATCCTTAATGCAAGCAAAAATTTAAAACGTCTGTGAGTATAAATATTTGTCAACACAGGCAGTGGAGTAAATTTATGCTGGTAAATGTTTGCAGGGTAATTTAACCCCACAGGTGAAGAAACACTATTAACCCTTAGTACACACCGGGGTGTTATATACCTAATAAGGAAATACTACACTATATACTGCTATTTTTTTCTTATTTACCCCGAGCTTATAGCGCTGGTTTATCTACACATATTTTCCAAGACTATGGGCAAAGCCCTGGTAGTAGGAGAAGTACTTACTGGACCCCTAGGAGGACACTAGGGGCTGAGGGTGACAGTGGGAGAGGACACTGGAAGAGCCAGGGAATTTATGTATCCTGTTATGTGTGCAACTATTCATCATGAACTGTGTATTAGAGATGGCGCGAACTGTTCGCCGGCGAACTTGTTCGCGCGAACATCGGGTGTTCGCGCTCGCCGGAAGTTCGCGAACGTCGCGCGACGTTCGCCATTTTGGGTTCGCCATTGTTGGCGCTTTTTTTTGCCCTCTCACCCCAGACCAGCAGGTACATGGCAGCCAATCAGGAAGCTCTCCCCTGGACCACTCCCCTTCCCTATAAAAACCGAAGCCCTGCAGCGTTTTTTTCACTCTGCCTGTGTGTGCTGAAGAGATAGTGTAGGGAGAGAGCTGCTGCCTGTTAGTGATTTCAGGGACAGTTGAAAGTTTGCTGGCTAGTAATCGTGTTGATACTGCTCTGTTATTGGAGGGACAGAAGTCTGCAGGGGTTTGAGGGACATTTAAGCTTAGGTAGCTTTGCTGGCTAGTAATCTACCTTCTACTGCAGTGCTCTGTATGTAGCTGCAGTGGGCAGCTGTCCTGCTTCTGATCTCATCTGCTGACTGCTGCAATAACAGTAGTCCTTGTAAGGACTGCTTTTATTTATTTTTTTGTTCCAATACAGAGCAGTATCAAGCAGATTACTAGCCAGCAAACTTACTATCATCTGTCCCTGAAATCACTAACAGCTCTCCCCCTACACTATCTCTTCCAAGCACACACAGGCAGATTTTTCAGATACATTTTTGCCCTTGATCCCCCTCTGGCATGCCACTGTCCAGGTCGTTGCACCCTTTAAACAACTTTAAAATCATTTTTCTGGCCAGAAATGTCTTTTTTAGATGTTAAAGTTCGCCTTCCCATTGAAGTCTATGGGGTTCGCGAACCGTTCGCGAACCGCTCGCATTTTTGCGCAAGTTCGCGAATATGTTCGCGAACTTTTTTTCCGACGTTCGCTACATCCCTACTGTGTATAGGGAAATTTTGTCCTGTGGAAGTATAATCACGTTAGTAAATAAATTATGTTCAACTGCATCTCCCGGTATCCCGTGTTTCTAATGTCAGTTACATTCACTGTCTCAGCTTACACAGTCATCGTTTGATATGGACATGTCCATTGTTTTAAGTGACTGCATACTTGGAACAAACTGTGCAAGGAAGTAATGATAGAACATAGGGACCTGCTGTAAATCTACAGATAACTCTTCTAGCACTTCCAGCACAGCTGCATTTTACATTGCAGGTTAAGAGGGCAAAGCAATTACAAAGTCACAAAACCTCTGCAAGACCTGTTCCTGCATCTAAGTGATTCTCACCTGAATATTCTTTGTGAGGCTGAACTGACAATCTGTACATCAATGGATACTATGATGGCGTATATCATGCAAAAACAGATTATATCTAGTTTTCAGTATGAATTACCTTTTTCAAGAATATTCAAGTTATACTAATGTTTGCTCAGGGAATTCGGGTTTACGTGTACGGTCAGAAAACATTCAGGCAGGTTAATTGGTTCATGATGAAATTGACAAAGTGTATATGCATAATATCTGTGTCCCTGCATAGGTCAGTGTCCCTACAGAGCTTTCTCTATAAGGCAATGCATAACATATCAGTGCTATGTAAATAAATATAATCATTTGCATGCCATGATTCCTTAAGTTGTTTCCAAATAGTGGTAAACTGGGTTTTTATTGAAGAGTTCCTGGTGCCTACACTTGAATCACTTGCTTCAAGCAGGAACTCCTGTCACTTACACACATACTGTATTCCAATGAGTTGTCTTTCAAAGTTCTTTCCAGAGATGTAGAAATAATCCACTGTGGAAGCATTCCTGCGTAGTGTAAATATTTTCAAAAAACAGAGTTTGCAAAAGCGCTAAACACAATGAAACAGCAATTTCTACTGACCTGCACAATCTGAAAATTTGAAGCTATGGCCTTGATACAATATTCTGTGCTAAGTGTATTTTGGTCAAAGCATGACATTCTTGACCTGTAATACCCTGTGGCAGAATAATGGATTCCTCTGAGTCCATCTTTAATAATTCAGCCATTGAAACACAGGGTAGTAAATATTTTAGTTAGTGAGGAAACTTTTTATACCTGGAATCTCAAAATTTAGATATCATGTATTTACCGGTCTGCTTTCACAGTGTTTCTGATTCAATAAATATTTTATTCTGCAATAACAGTTTTAGAAAAAAACAAAAACAGGGAAAGGCAGACAAAGGTTGCTAAGATGTCGTCCACCGAAAAAATTTTTTACTCATACACAAAAAGGCTTCTGGCTGATTCTGCAAATGCATACATTTTCAAACACAAGGGTTTCTAGTTACAGGTCTATAATAAAAAGTTGCAAAGCCACCATACCACATCAAGGCAAACCTTGAAGTCGGTCCTGCCTTTCTGCAGAATAACTTGTGTTGATGTCCAGAGGTAAAAAGTTAAAGCCACCATATGGGACTTTACCTTGATGTGGCATGGTGGCTTGCACAACTTTATGATCATACACTCGAACCAATAACTCTTGCTTTTGAAAATGTAAAAATTAATGAAAGAGTGTACAACTGATAAAATAAAGGACCACTGAATATTCACTGGCCAATCCTTTTTTGCATGCTTGATCCAATTGTGGCCAGATCAGTTGCACTTTATAGCATCAGAGTTACTTAAACCTGCGTTACTGCTCCCACAATTTTTTTTTATTCTAAAAAATGTTTAGCCCAAAAAATGTTTAGTCTGTCTGTCATGAGAAAACATGTTTTTTTTTGTTTTTTTTTTACAAAATGCATCAGTTGATGGTGCTCATCCAGTAGAATCCTGCATTGAAATCCAAAAAATTTTAAAAAGAGCAAACATATTTTTTATATTTCATTTTCAAAACTGAAGTGAGGCTAGACATGTTCTTCTCTCTCAGGTGCCCTCAGCCATGTGATTTCTGCTATACTAAACTTCAGTCATTCCCCAGGACCAGCAGTCCATCAACAGTACAATGAGAAGGTAACTTACACCCTGACAAGTTGCTAAAAATGTATCAAAGCCCGATCTAGTGGTAGATATGAGAATAACACTCAATAGTAAGACTTTCAAGTCTGGCTCACCTGGCCAAGGCCGGCCATGATGCCTAGTTACATTGAGTAAGAAAAACAGTAGCTTATCTAAAAGCAGTTCCATTGTGCAGTGCTTGCTCTTTCTGAAAGGCACAATGTTCTGAGATGGCTACCTACACACCAATATTACATTTAAAGAAAATACATTTATTTGTCCAATAATAAAATTTAAATGGTAGAATGAATTGTTATTAGCAATAAAACTACACTATAAAATCATAACAGAATATTTTCAAATAAAATAGCAACTGCCAACCAAAAGCATGTTTACTAAAAGGCAAGACTGTGTGACGACACCCTGTGTTCAGCAACTTTAAAAATGTTTCAAGACTTGCCACTGCGATTTTACTAGAAGTTTTTTTTTTTTTTGCAGCCATGCCTCTTTATTGGAAAATCAAATATATCAAATATATTGTAGAGAGTCATCCAATACTATCTATTAATCTATGTTTCATTTACACAAGGCTGTTTTCCATGCATACTATGTCATGGAGAATTATCGCTTCACCCCTAGATGACTATGCCTCTATATTTGCTTGGGTCACTACGTATTTCACTGGACATCGTCATCAAGCTTCACATTTTCTTCTTTCATTACAGCCTATTACCCATCATCACAAGAGTTCTTGCATGCTGCAATTACATAATGGAATTTTTAGCCAACTCCCTTCTGGGTTGCCTCTAAGCTACAACATCTCACAAATATCAGACAGAACTTATTTTAAGCAGGAACATAAATCATTTTTTTTTCAGAACCACTCATTTGACCATTGACTTCCAATATTACACGTTTTCTGTAGGTAATTAAATGAAAATGGAACTTTAAAGTTAGCAAATGGGTCTAGCCTGGATTGTTCTTCCAATGGGGACTACCACATGTTTTCTTTCTTGTCCGTGCCATGAGGGGGACTTATTTGCTCTAACTAATAGGAGGTCCCGATAAAGTGACAGCTAATATGTCAATGCTGCTTGTGGTGGACAGGGGATGTGCAAGTAGCCAACCATCAACATTACAGCTAGTGACCTCCAGGATCGGCATATAGCCATTGGTTGTTTCAGATAAGGAGCAGCCTAAATCATCATAAACCACACAAAGCCATGCTTCAGTTCCCAAATAGTAATTATTTTCACAGAAAAAGAAACAGAACAGAACAAAGAAAGGGCAAGGGATAAGGTATGGGATCCCTTATCCAGAAACCCATTATCCAGAAAGCTCTGAATAATGCCCATAGACTCCATTTCATCCAAATAATCCCCATTTTTAAAAATGATTTCCTTTTTCTCTGTAATAATAAAACAGTACATTGTACTTGATCCAAACTAAGATATAATGAATCCTTATTGGAAGCAAAACCAGCATATTGGGTTCATATAATATTTACATGATTTTCTAGTAAACTAGTGTGAAGATCCAAATAATAGAAAACCCCAAGTCATGAGCATTATGGATGACAGGCCCCATACCGGTACCTTGCACTTAAAGCTAGATAAAATCCATATGGGGTTTATTGTTCAAAAAAATTATTTTAGTAGATGTAACCCTATCTTCACGCGATTTTCCTCCCCACTGGTGATTGGCAAATTTATTCTCCAGGCGCAAATTTGCGGCAAATTCCCATGATTCGCCGCCGGCAAGTAAATTTGTGAAACCGCAACGAAAATTTGCTGGAAATTTGCACATTTTTCGGCAAAGTGAAACGTGCCAAATTCGCCCATCACTACTCCCCACCTCTAATTTGCATATGAAAATTATGATTCGGTTCGGCCAGGCAGAAGGATTCTATGAAAAAGTCTTCGGCACACACACATAGGAAAACTACCTAGGCGCTATTCAGAATAATGTTATATCCATAGTAAAATTCTGAAGCACACCAGGAATTTTCAAAAAACGTATGTATTGGATCATATATGTATATATATATATATATATATATATATATATATATATATATATATATATATATATAAACATTCACAAAGTACCTGCACTCCTTCCTTGCTGTTCAAGCGTGGGTGCTTGGTCAATCAGAGTATTTAATGTTCAAAGTGGACCAGCACACCAAAATCTTCAATCAAAAGAAGTTTATTCCAACATCACTCATGTGTCACACTCATGTGTGGACACATGAGTGATGTTGGAATAAACTTCTTTTGATTGAAGATTTTGGTGTGCTGGTCCACTTTGAACATTATATATATATATATATATATATATATATATATATATATATATATATATATATACATGCAATACATATATAATTAAGCAATTGAATTCTTAATGAATCAAATGAAAATTAAGCGTAGGACTGGCCAGATATGGGATGACTTTGACGTAGTTGGCCAGCTTAAATATATTGCAATATATGGACAAACAATACCTGTGTTGTTTAAAGGGTAAGGCATTTTTCAGTAGCAGTATGCACAAAATGTCTCTGTCTTAAATATATTGATAATGGGTTGCGTGCATAGGACCTCTTGTATTTATATATATATATATATATATATATATATATATATATATATATATATATATATATATATATATATATATATATATATATATATACTATACCAGGTATTTATTTTTTACTGTTTCCATTATTTTCTGCCAAAAAAAAAAAACTTTTTATTTTTGGGAGGAAGATTACATTGATCAGGAAGAATGACTGAACTGAAGAGCTACAATAATAATAAAAACAAGGCAAAATCAGCATTTGCACAGTTTATATAACTTGTAAAGGAATCAAACAGACTTCTATTTTTTGGCAGAGGGATTTGCCAAAAAAGCAAATGTGTATTGAAACTTTTTTCTCAAGCTGAGACTGCAGGTTGCTTCTTTGAAGATGCCTTACAATTTGATTAAAAAATATCTATATGCCAAGGGCTTGATATGTCCCGTGTGTCCTATTCAGCATCTGCTGTGCATCCCTGCGCAGCCAGCAGTGGAAAACAAGTCACAAGAGGATTGATTTGATTGGAAAAAAACAAAGCTATTGATGCACTAAAGCTGTGAGCCATAAGAAAAGTCCTCAAAAAGAGTTCTTGCTGACTCAAGGCAACATCATATAATTTATTTTATTATAGCTTTTTTATTCCATGGATAGCTGTTGTTTAAAAGAATCTGCATGATAGCAGCCTTTTTTTTATCCAATCCCTATACCCACTTGTTCTTTTTGAGGATTTTGTAGAATAATTCTCCATAGGTGCAGATCTCATAAAGTCAAATTTACTATTAATAATACAAAAGAGCAGGAAGTTAAACTGAAATCTTCTACTTTAGTGCACAAATAATACAACAGAGATTTCAATAGAACAAACTGTACCCCATAAATATATGCAGCCAGCTAAGGAAAGCTACATTTAGCAAACAGTCGTCATGACAATCTTTCTATTGTTCTCCATTCTCGGACAAAGAAACCATTTATTAAGAAGGTGTATTTTTGTAAACTGCCTGCCTCTTTCAATAAAATTGGTGCTGGCAGCTTATCAAGAGGCAGCAATGTTGTTCTAAAGCTATTTTTTTTTTTCATTTTTATTCCCTGTGTTTTATATTGTATAATAATATATAATAGAATTATTTTTGGTACTGTCACGGAATCGTGGAAGTCATAAGCAGTTCCTTTCCTGCCTTACAAATAATTTTTGTAGAAATATTTTAAGAAATGTTTTATACCAGAGCAAAAGTTATTTAAGAAACCTTCCCTGCTTGTTGTTCTTATTGCATTGTTTCCTTACACCAGCTATAAAGTTATTTTAGTGCAAGGTCCGCATGGTATGTATTAGAATCTAGGTTTGTCTTTCTGTAAAAATCCCACTGATGACTCCTCATTTTGCTGTGCTGGTGCAGGAAGACCAATATGCATTACTGTTAAGGTTAAGTCTCTGGTGCTGGACCCAGAAGAACCACCAGTGAGATTTTAGGTGTGGAATCATTTTTAAAAGTAATTTGTAGTCATTGTGGTTTATGTGTATAGAGGACCAAAGAGTTCCTGAGATGAGGCACAGAATAAAGGGTTTTATGTGAAAACAGCCCTTGCTGAGAAATTCTGCATTTAGCTTCATATCAACAACTGCAACAACCAAGGCCTACATATCAAATTTAGACAGACTAGGGTGGAATCTACACATAAATAGTATTTGCAGTGACCCCATAAACAACCCCCTATGACTTAACAATAAGTACTCTGTTAAACTGAATGGATTGTGGAAAACAAATGGGAATAAAAGGAAAGAGACTTATTTTGAATACTAAGTGAATGGAGTGTGTGAAGTAGAAGTAGGTACTGCACTGAAAGGTCAAACTGAATGAACAGATAATAGGATCCATGAGATTTGGCAAGGTGAAGGTCAGTATTCACTCGAGCAGTTTTGCTTGTGCTTTTCGCTACATAATCATCGACTGTCAGACAACATTTTTGTTATTATAGTTTTATTATTAAATGTATAAATTAAAATTATTAAGCATCCACTACACTGCCCCCCTTTAACTTATTATCATTAATTAGGACTAACTCTTTACATTAACTTTTTTACTGGTAGCCCCTGCTTATTTTTTCTCTGTAATAATAAAACAGTAGCTTGTACTTGATCCAAATTAAGATATAATTAATCCTTATTGGAAGCAAAACCAGCCTATTGGATTTATTTAATATTTACATGATTTTCTAGTAGACTTCAGGTATGAAGTTCCAAATTACTGAAATATCCATTATCCGGAAAACCCCAGATCCCGAAGATTCTGGATAACAGGTCCCATACCTGTATATGAATGGAGGCTTAGTATAGAAAAAGACTGAACTCATAAATCTTAATGGGAGATCTAAAAGATGCTTTTCTTGTATACAAAAAGCTTGTGAGGACTTATAACTAATGATGGGCGAACACATTCGCCAGCCGCAAATTTCACTGCCAGCGAATAAATTTATGACACTGCCGCAGAAATTCGCTGGCATAAAAATTTTTTAGATATGCGTCGGAAAAGTCGCTTGCGTCAAAACCGTTCAACATTATTCAGACGCCCATTGACTTTAACGCCAGCATCAAAATTGACACGAGTGTCAGAATTGACGCGGTCGTCAAAATTTGCGTTTCGCTAAGCGGGGCAAATTCAACCATCACTACTTATAACTTCCCTATCTTACATCCGTGTTTCATTTAACACAAGTTTACCCCAGCCTTCAGGGTATGTATAATCTAAGTTATTTTCATAGATAACCTGTCCACAATTTCTGAGGTATGCACAGTATGCACACAAAGTACCTGCAGCTTAGTGAGACAAACCAGTTTTATTGAGTTTAGTGGTACACTCTCCTGTAGGAGGTTCATAGAGGAGAGTGCATCTTAAGGTGACTGTAGGGGCCTATTTATCATGCTGTGTAAAAAGTGGAATGAAGCATCACCAGTGATGTTGCCAAGAGCAACCAATCAGCAATTAGATTTCAATAGTTAGAAAACAAAAGCAAAGGTCTGATTGGTTGCTATGAGCAACATCACCGATAATGTTTCACTCCACTTTTTACACAGCATGATAATTAGACCCCTAGATTTTTGTCAACTTTTAAAATCAGTCTGTAAGATGCCCATTTCAGTTGAGTGTTATTTCTAAGCCTCAGCGTTTTACAAGTATAAAATTTACAGGTTTTGAACCAAGCTTGAATATTCTTACAAATTCTTTTAGCCATAGGTAAATGTAACCAAATATTTGACAATGATCAAAAATGAACATGTGTCCGAACAAAAAGGCAGTGTATCCAAATTAATCCTGTCTGTTAAAGTCACTTTACCACCTGTAATGTCAGACACTAGACACCGTTAGACACAGTTTTAGTTGTCAGTGACAGTAATGTATGACTCAGATTTGAGGATGTCTTAAAAGAACATTGTCAGGACATGATGGTCATCCATTTATATGTCAGGATTGCACTAAGGCATAAGCCTATAATAACAGTTATGGAATTCATTTAGGACACATTTTTAAACACCATGATGCTGAACAGTTTAGTCAGATTATAAGAACATACTCCACCAAGACTAAGTCAAGTAACCATAAAACAATAAGAAGGTAGATGATTTAGGCTTTTACGTGTAACAAAGCTGTTAATAACAATCAATTGCATATATTACTAATGTTATAAACAGTACCAGCTAACCAAAATTAACTGCCTGCCATGCCAGCCACCTTCTGCAGCCATATTAGGTGGGGCAAGTAAAAGCTGGTAACCATTATGAGTGCCCAACTCCTGGGGAACCCTTGCATGATGAGACTACTAAACATCAGCACCTTTGTCCTCTTTAAGGCTAGTGGCATAACAGTGGTGTAACTACTTGGGATGTAATTGCATCCGTGCCCACACCCTCTTAGGGTAGCCAAAGCCGGAATAAGCACATCATGCATGGCAGGGCTGAGGACTTTTTCAGCTGAGCATGTTGGTGAGCAACGAGTCCAGGGTGCTGGGGGGGGTCTGGGTGCACCTATGCCCTGACATGGCTAGTTTACCAATGACTCCCAACCTTGGATAATGGAGAATTAGGAAGTATGGGAGGGTGCTGCAGAGCAGGAACCATATTTACCCTTTATCTTCATGAACTTCTCCCTGGCCCTTCTTACTTCTACCCCAACTCTCTGTCTTGCAGGACTCCTTCCACCTCCAAGCTATCAGCCCAATTAACATTCCAAACCAGTGGCATAACAAAAGTGGGCTGGGACCTCCCTCCAAAATAATCTTCAGAGGGGCCTGGTGTGCATAAAGCTGCCCCCCTCCCTCACCTCCACCATATGCTTGCAAGAATCAAATCACAATTTAACAAAGAGGAGTGGAGGGGTCAGGGGACTCCATGGTCCGGGCCCCCCTGTTCCCCAATCCCATCTGCGACTTCTATAGTTACACCACTGTGCCAGACATCTATAACTGATCTGTCCCTACCCAGTTAAGGTTTCATCACCTAGCTTGCTCTGCAACCGGGCCCCATTCTTCTGCATCCAAATGAGTGCATGAAGGAACCAGCATGGTACTATACAAACTGCCATGGCACTGCAACCAAAGGAAACATGCATTGGAGAAGATGTGGAACATGTATAAAAAACCCAAGTGTATGAATTGCACAGAAATGTAGATATATTGTTAAACAAATTTATAACCAGCCAAATGTATTGTCTGTTGTAAAGTGAAGAGCAAGTGAAACACAAAGAATTGCCCACTGGTAGCCTGTGCTTCATATCATTATAAGCTAACAAGGTGGCATGAAGATGTGCAATGTTGTTGAAACCATTTTCATGACTCAAATAATTGTATGTATCCACTTGGTCTCATATAGTTACTGACAGTAACTTGCCAGCAACCAGATAACAATTTGGGTTTGAGGTATTAATTTGTATGTAGCTGCTTGTTTGCTTTCAGGTGCTGATATTTAATTGCTATTCTAATGGGAATGGAGGGACTAATGAGGATACAGAATCTAAAGCTCAAAGCCTGAGGCAGCCTTGGAAACCAAGACATGAAATTAATAATAATAGAAAAAAAATGCAATAGCTTGAAGGCAGCAGTCTGGAAAGCTGACATTCCATTACACCGTCTGTCTGTTGAATTCATTGAGCATCTGCACTCTAAATGGGCTCATTTTAAAGGTACATGTTCCAGTCAGTAATCTGAGTCTGAACCATTCGAGAGGTGTGAAGGTTCCTTGAAAAAGACGCAGAGCAGTAACACACCTGTAATACAGATTTATAATCCTCTTTCACATCTGCCATATACTCAACAAATGGCAGAACAGATCCACTCAAAACGCTCATAGAATGAAACAGATTTAAGAGGAAAAACACAAGTGGTTCTGCATGAATTATGAACATGGATTTGTGTGATGGGTAGGAGAAGCCACTTAATCATGTAAAGCCTTTGAGCGCTGGCATACTGTGTAACACACTGCAGAGCTGCTTCCAACATACGGCACACACACACCCCTAAAGACATTATTCTCCTTGGTGTATATACATGTTGCACATATTAATGCATTTGCACTTATGAGAATACCTCTATGAAGATTCTTCTTCTTAAGGGTTAAGTTCTTGGTAACATTTAGTTAACTGCGCTACAGTTAATAGTAAGACCCTTGGTGCTGGCTTTTGATTTATAATTATATCTATTGGTCATCTGTGCACAGAGGCAGCTATTATATATATAAACATATAGTAATAAACATTAAATGTAAATATCGTCCTTTTTCCCATGTCCTTAATTTTTCTTAACGACAGATACGGCATTCAATTTATTATGTAAAGAGGTCACTGCATGTTTAATATTTATAAGTGAGTGATTTCTGAGGTGCAACCATGTAATACATATATAAAGGTTTTAATACTTTAAACCTCTATTGTATTGACCAATGGAGCAATGGACAAAAATACTGAACCTGTACTTTCATTAAATGGTATAACGTGTATAATGTACATCTAAAATGTAGAATCGGATCTCACCTATTTTTGGGTTTGAGGAAGCAAACTGATTGGTTCTACAGTATCTGCCATCTTATAAAAGGCAAGCTTTTGTCTGATAAAAAGTCTTTCATTATATCTTGCCTGAGAAAGCCGCTTTATACAGTAGCAATAGCATGGACCATTATTCTTTTTTTTTTACGATTCTTTCACCAATATATTGGTAATTTATGGCCTGTGGAATGTGCATGCAGAATGGTTTAGTTATGTAGTGCATGTGGAAGACATCAGGAAGGCATATTATCAACGCAACTCCCTATATTCAATAAAGTGACGGGTTCTGTGCAATGTTCCCTCTTATTCCTTCTTGGCTATGTGCACAAAAAAATTATTTTGTGTGTACATTTTAAACTTGTGTGCGCATTTTTAAAAAGTGTGTGCCCAGGTCAAAATAAATGTAAAATATTGTGTTTTCACTCAAAATTCTTTATGCGTACCACAATTTGTTATGCGTGCTGACCTCAAAACTTGTATGCTGCCAAATAGTCAATTACCGCCCATATTTGGCACACCAGGAACTTTTTTATGCTTTCTCCAACTATTTTTACATTTGAATGTGGCTCACAGGTAAAAAAAAAGGCTGGGGATCTCTGGCTTAGCGAGAACATTGGTTTTGTGGATATCAGGTGCAATGGTGTAAGCAAGACGAACAGAAATAAATGACTGATTATTGAGCTTCTGTGCCCAGACAGTACTGGGGAGATTCAGATGCTACTCAACTTTTTTGGGAATATATCTCGTAATATGTGGCCACTTTTTTAGAATTCAAAGATCTACTACATTGTAGCACCCAGGCAAATATGTACATATGAACTTGTTTTATATCCCTAATCATTGGTGGCCCCAAGCTTTTTTTTCTACGCAAGCAATTCTAGCATTATTTTTGCAACTGCCTTTACATGTTACTTCTACTTCCATGCATCCATTATATACTGTAACAGCAGATTATTACCTAAGAACTGACCTTATTGTCCAAAGGAGAGATAATTACATGTATATAGAAGGTGTCAAGGATTTAATTTGCTTTGCAAAATATATTGTATTCCCATTTCCATCACACTCTCCTTTGAAGAAGTGGACATATAGATGGGTGCAAGCACCTCTGTAATTACTGCATGCCTTAAGACTATGCTCTTTAGACAGGGTTGGACTGGTCCTGCAGGGCACAGGGAAAAAACCCAGGGGGGCCCAGCCTGACCAGATCCACTCCCCCCTTCTTGATACTCTGCGCTTCATGAACTCTCCCTATCCCTGATTGATAGCAAACAAACAGGTATGCGCCCGGTCGTGTGCAGGGGGAGGCAGAAGTTGGCAGAGGGGGGAGGGGGCTGGGGCCAGTAAATGCAGGCAACACTGTATCCATGGGAAAGTGCTACTTTTCAAGTCAGGGACTTGTTTTTTTTTATTTTTTGTACTTTGCACCCTGTCCAACATTTATAAACAATCTTTACATTTTTTTAAAACATTTAACCAATTGAAATGTAAGTCCACAAATTGCCCCCTTTATTGCACAAGTTTCTAAAAAAAATACTGTATTTAAAGGACTCAAAAAAACACAAGATTCTATGCTCCATTATTAATATTGATGCTGAAAAGGCATTTGATAATATAATTTGGCAAAACCAAACTTTGGTAATTTGTAAACCAAACTTGTATATAAAAGTTTGGTTTTGGTGGTCCGTTCTAGCAATACATACAAAGTGCTAGCATATTGTGATGATTTACTCTCAATAATCAAGAATCCCAATCATATAATCATAGGCTGTTTTTGGTCTTCTCAAGGATTTTCAGTCTTTATCTGGATATAATCTCCCCGAAACTGACTTCCCACTGGCTAGAACATAAATTACCGGCAGGATGGCAGTTGGATTGTTTTGGCTTTCTGAAGTCACCCGAAGTTTCCTAGTGGGGCAGCTTCGGGCGTCTTCGGAAAATCAAGTGCTCCGAGTGCCATCCCACCATCGATTTCGATTCTAGCTGGCGGGAAGGCAGTTCGGGGAGATTAGTCATTTGAAGAAGAAGAAATTTGTTGCTGGGTGACTAATCTCCCAAAATAGCAACGTGTGCCCTTACCCTTAGTTTGCTTTCTCCAAGTTGAGAGCACCAATTAGAAGGATTAAAAGTACCCAATTTTAGAACTTTTATATGTAGGCTAACTAGATAACTGATTGAATGGATTGTTCAAGATAATAAATTTACAAATCCAGATATTTAAATTTTCCAACAACCCAATTCAGATATTCTTTCGATATTACAGTAATAGTAATTGAAGAAGAATGTTCCATATGATTTTAAAAATAAACCTTTATATCATTCTATTTTTGTTTTAAAATATTTATTGTCTAGTCACTGCTTTAATTATTCACTAACTCCTTTTATGCCAGTAAAACTTTTACTGAAAGCCTCAGATTTACAAAAGTACTCTTCTCTCTTTTTGCCCCATGATGATAAAGAAGTTATAGTAATGAAATATATATTTGATGCCTCTGTTAAATCCTTAATTTCACAGTCATAATTTCAAAAAAATTCGAAATACTTGTTATTGATAAATATTATTATTTAGCTCGTCTATGTGGTATTTCATTGGCTGAGAATAAAACAAACTCGTGGTTACAAATCACTGGTTGGCTGAGGCTATTCTAGAAATTGAACAACATCATTAAAACATAAAAATTGCTACCCTTTCTGGTAAATTTTGGGATGTGTTTTTGACATGTAACTATCCATAAGAGCATCTTCTAAATGGACGGACTATCTACAACAGACTGTGTCTCCTTCAGTTCTTGTTCATTTTATACATACTAATAATAAAATTATTATTTATTAAAGTTAGAGGGGTCAGCAATTTAAACTTGATCATCTGGGTTATGGGAAAATGTTTATTAGAGACTATTCCTCTAAATCAGTGCTGTCCAACCTCTGTGGTGCCGAGGGCCAAAATTTTACTGGTCTATGTGGTGGAGGCTTGATAATGGAGGTCAGTGTTGGCCACTCCCCATTTTAAACCACACCCACTGTAAACCACACCCATATTACCAGAAGAACTTTTAAGATCATATCCACATTAACGGTGGTAGCACACCAAAAAACCAAATGGTTGGTGCTCACTGCAGGGAAATCCCTCATCACGCATATGTGAAAAATTTAAGTAATGTTAAAAACATACCCTTAAATCCATATGCCTCGTCCTCCCCTGTGGATAATACAACAACCCCCCAACACATGATTAAACACCTTTAGTAATTTCCAAATGCTAAAAACCCCAATACCAAACCCCTAACAGGCTTACATCCCACAGGTAGCACTGGGCAAGCAGAGAATGGCACACACAAGCAGCACTGGGCAAGAAGAGAATGGCACACACAAGCAGCACTGGGCAAGTAGAGAATGGCACACACATGGAGGGAAGGCAGAACAGAGCAGGAGACAGGGAAAGATATCATTCTAAGATGTACTACATACAGTGCTCGTGCCCCATTAGCATTTTGAATAAAGTGTGAACAATGTGGGCAGTTTCAGTCTGGGTCTCAGGTGTGAACAGTACAGGTTTTAAGGATATAAACAATAGAGGTGTCACAAGTGTGAACAATACAGGGGGATCACAGGTGTGAACAGTACAGGGAATTAGAGTCTGAATTTGAGGTTTAAACAATGCAGGGGCCAGTAAATCTCTATAGTGATACCTTTTTAATTTTACATATGGTAAGCATGTGGGGGGAGACAGAAGGGGGGCCGCCAGTTGGACAGTCCTGCTCTAAATCGTATTTTTATTGTCCTAAATGTGAAAAAAACTGATATCTTATTTCACTATTTCTGGCCCTGTTATTAGATAGGTAATTTCTGGAAAGATTTAGAAAGTTTTTTGAATTTTAAGCTAAAAGCAAATGTCAAGCTCCACGTTTTGCTTTGCTGCATAATGGTGAGTTATTTTCTAAACTCCTGTCAGTTGCTTCAGCAAACCAAATGAACACATTGTTGTTTTTATGTATGGCTGCCTCCAAAAAAGCTTTATTTTACAACTGATTAAAAAAGATTGTTCCTCGGGAACTGATATAATTTCATAACTTGTTCAGTTAAGCTGGCAGGAAACTTAAAGTTAGAATCTAAATCTCTGGTGGGATGGCACTCGGAGCACTTTGTTTTCCAAACAGTAGAAATTCAGATGCAGGACAAATCCACAGCAGTATTCTTTGACTGCAAAATCTTTTATTGGGAATGTAACCAGACACAACATGTTTCGGGCTAGGCCCTTTATCAAGTGCACAGGAACATACAAGGTGTGGGTATTTAAACATTTTGTGACCTTTCACCTAAAGTGATGCATTGTGGGCGAATCAGAGTTACTATTAATTAAAACATTTAAATCAATTAAATCGGTTAATATGCATAACACAAACATTTTCCAGTGTCCATGAAGAATTCGCTTAAAATCCACCAATTTGTGTAATATACGTGTAGTAGAAGTGTTAAAACATTAAAAATTTTTTTACAATATTTAAGACCAATAAGAAAGTCCATCTCTCCAATTCCACTTGTCGCCAGGCCATTACTTCAGTCGTCTAGCCTATACGTGAAGGAAACTGCCGTTAGGCCTATCCAGGCACTAGCTATTGAAAATGTTGTTACTCACGCATTATTAGTAGTTATTTAAAACATTGTTGTTTTATAAGTTAATAAATTCTTTTTATATAATGTTGTTACTATGACAACAATGTTGCATTTACTTATAAATGCAGCATAATGTAGCCAACATGTAATTTTCGTCTCCTGTGTCAAACTCACCATTAGCTGATACGGCAGGAGATCCGTAAAGGCTAGCTGACTGTCAATATCTGCTATAGAAGAAATAAATAATTAAAATTTTAAACTTCAAATTTACAGAAAGCATGATAAGTTTAGTTGTTCGTTCATCCCTTTAGGATAAACACAATCCAGGAGTCTAATCCAACGTGCTTCTCTTTGCAATAACATGGTATTCCTATCACCCCCTTTGGGTGGTTTCGGTACGATCTCCAATACCTTCCATTTTAGTTGGCAGGCATTATGTCTAGCGATGGCAAAGTGTCTAGATACTGGAGTATCATTGTGAGTGTCTGCTTTGAAATTCCTGATATTATTTTTATGTTCCTTAATTCTAATATTGACAGAGCGAATTGTTTTACCCACATACAGTTTCTCACATGGACATTTCAGTGCATAGACCACGAAGTTAGTGGTGCAGGTGGCAAAGGGCATTAATTTTATTTCTTTACCTGTTATTGGATGATTTGTTATTGGATGATTTGTTATTGGATGATTTGTTTTCCAAAGTCAACCGAAGTTTGCTCGTGAGGCAACTTTGGGTAACTTCGGAAAACAAAGTGGCCTGAGTGCCATCCAGCCGGCAATTCAGATTCTAGCGACGGGAAGGCTTTTCGGGGAGATCAGTCGCCCGAAGAAGAAGCGCTTTGTTGATGGGTGGCAAAATCTCCCAAAATCTTTGCTTGTATCACCACCCTAAAGAATAAATAAGCAAAGCAAAAAAGATACAGTGACTATTTTATTGACTCCACAAATAAAGTCCAGATTTTTCAAATACTTCATATTTAAACAGATATGCTTGACTTTATCTTATCTAATCCAACCAAGATAGTGTTTTTTGGGAACCAATGGTTCATTATTTTCATTTTATCTTCATCCACAGGGCTTAACTTTGTTTAATTTGTTTATTTTGTTAACCTACCTGTTTGTTTGTTTGTTAATGTTTTTTATAATCTTCTTTTGCTCTGTCCTCAATTCTTGAGGGCAAGGTTGCTATTTTGGACATTTGTTCTTACGCTTGCGTCTGAAAAACTTATAACTTTGCATTTTCATTTTAAAACATAACTGATCACCCAATATAGTCATGTGTGAGATCACTTGAGCACTTGAGGCCGTTTTTAACGCAGCACATTAGTGGTTCCCAACTGTCAGTCAGCGGTGAATGCTGATATATTTCTATGGTTATTCTTGGAACATCACAGCAGGACGTATTTCATATTTTAAGTATTTGCTACTTTGTTATAAACTAATGAAGCGAACAACATTTTACTATAAAGGGGGTCATCGACCTACAAAGTCAGGAAACCACTGCACCATTGGAAAAAATAAATGAAAAATAATACAAAGTAATACAACATCAAGAGACCTGAATTACAATCAGATTCCTTGGTTTAAAAATATTAATTGTTTTGTGTTATCCACAAGCACTTTCTTACCTGCCTTATAATATATTAAATAGAAGTTAAACAATGCACTTCTATATGTAGAAGAAAAACTGATCTCCTCTAAATACAGAAACATGATGATGTAAATGGCTTGTCAGATTCATTCAAAGAGAGAGTTTGTCTTATTTACTTATAAAAGAATGTACTAAGCTATAATTAAAATCATATGAATGAGTTTACCTCCTCCTTTGAAGAAGAATTGTCCATAGTCTGCCCCTGTGAACAACTCTTATCTTCTAAGCTATAGAAAATTGGTTCTAGATCTTTTTAAGGAAGTCGTTGACTCTTTAAGTCCTTGTGTCTCTACCTCCATAATCCAATTTATTATGTCAGATGAGGGTGTATTTTGATTGTTTCCACCTGTCAACTGCCCTATTACATCAAGATTCTTCATCAGCAAAATCAAGCTCCAGAAGGACTTTAAGGCAGCCCTTGAAACCATTTATTTAATATGCAGGCCCATAGCACCATAGCAAGCACAAAACATTCTTCTCTTTGTCCATGCCCCTCTTTACTTTCCTTTCTTTTTTTCCTGATTACTGACCATAGTACAGTAAAGATCTGTGCTTCAAAAAGTACCCCCAGAATTCTACTGTATTCCCAGCACCACGGTCCTTAAAAGTAGTAGGCTACATGACAACAGTTTAGAGTGACTGAGCACTCATTTTAGAGAGTACATTCATATGATTGCAGTTTTGCCATCATACAGTAGTTTGCAAGACAGCTTTTACAGATGAAAGTCAGACAGTCAATGACAGACAGTAGGACCCAGCTTGAGTAATAACTACACCCTAACAAGCTAAAAATTGCATTTTACTTTTGCCCAGTTTGCCAAACAGCTTTTACAGATGACAGCCAGACTGATAGCCAGTGACAGCCAGTGACAGCCAGTAGGAACCTTGACAGGCCCCACCATACCAATTGCTGACAATTCTGTAGCAGTAGTAGCAACAGGACATATATCAGTCAGGGGAGTAGGCAAAACTAGTGAGGAGGAGTCTATCAGAGCAGAGTGCAGGGATGTATTTTGGTCTGGTGCTACCAAAAGCAAAAGTGACATCTCAACACAACACACATGAACATGACAACACTTCTGCTCCATCCAGCACCAGGTAGCCCCTACCCCTCTCCTCTGCTGCCGGATTCAGTTGGAAAGTAACCAGCAACAGGGGAAGAGGGGTTTTTTTTTGTTTTTTTTTTAAAAGGTCTGATTGCCTACTTTGTAAATATACCCATGGAACAGTATAGAGGAGGATGATATTGAGGAGAGGAGGATACTTCTGGAGAGAAGGGTATTGGCAATGTCCACTTCAACTGTGATTTAGGTATATACTATATATTTTGTACCAACCTCTGAATAATGTGTTATGATATGTGTATTGTACCAAATTCTGGTATATTTAAACACGCAAATATTCCAATAGAATGAATGACTATGGTTCAGGTACCAAGCAGCCGCAGACTTTATTTAAGCAAATGTAGGACACAACATAGCCTTACAAATGTCCTGTACAAGGCACCTAATCATAGGCTCTATATAGGGGAGTTGCATGCAACTTTTTGCATGCAAACCTGACCATATGGTGGTTTCATAAAAATGTTCTCCGGGAGTGAAAAGCTGGAATTCATGGCAGAACCATGCCTGCCAAAATATTTGCTCATGGCATCGACTAGGGAGAGAGAGAATTTTCTTACCAGTTACAGGCAGTAACCAATCAGTGACTTGAGGGGGGGCACATGGGTCATACCTTTTGGCTTTTGCATCTGAGCTGAGCTGTATGCGGCCTTTTATCAATAAAAGGCTGCATACAGGCCTGAAACGTTGCTGAACAGGTCTGCCATGTGAATTTGAATAAAGGCATTTTTAACTTCAAGGTGCTGTACTGAAACATTTTTTCTGGATTGGAGTGGAGGATGGACCACTGATGGTACGTGCACCTCTTTGTCTAAGAAATTGGGGGACTTGAGCTGACTCGAAATTTCTACAAGTGACCAGATGCAGTAACCCATAGCAACCGATCAGGAAGCATCTTATTGGTTGCTATGAGTTACTGCACCTGCACAAACTTAGTTATGAATTATAAAGGATGGATGTGTGACTACATACAAATACAGATGAATGATACTAAATGACTCATTTATGGTGGGGTGTAAATTTTGGGGGGTCACAAAGTTTTTTTACAGACAATGCAGCATGTTCCCGCCACAGTTCCAGCATATACTGTAGTAGCTGCAGCAATGAGGCAATTGCAGCTGACACTTTAAAGGTGAACAATTGTGTGTGTACTTTGGGTGCCATTACTCTGAAAAGCTTCAGTGTTAAAATGTTGTAGTTAGTGATGGGCGAATTTGCGCCGCTTCTCGCTTTGCCGCAAAATTAGCGAATTTCCTGCGAAATTCATGAAACAATGAAAAATTTGCGAAACGGCACCGGCGTCTGTTTTTTTGACGCCGGAAAATTTTTGCAGCCGTTTAGCGAATTTATTCACCGGTGGCGAATCACGCGAATTTGCGCCTGGCGAATAAATTCGCCCATCACTAGTTGTAGTTTCTAATTTTCTTTTGGCACAAGTGTGCCACATCAATCAACATGGGCCTTTGTGGGAATGCTAGAGCTACAGGGTCCCCTGCATCAATAGATGCACTGTCTGCTGTAATGGGTGGATTTAGGCGCAAGGGGCAAATGAATGGGGTCAATTTGTGCAATAGTTAATCTACAATATATATTGCAGTACACAACACAGCCATCTATGTCAACAAAATAACCCCTCATTCCTGTTTCATATAGAATTCAAGTCTGCATTTCTTTGGAATAAGTTTTACCTGCAACTTATGAAGGTTCTAGGGCTGCTTTCATTGTTAAACTTCTAAGGAGGTTGTAAGGGAGCTGGGTGGAGGCCGGTGCTGCTTTCAATTTTGGGTGGCAACACTCAGCTAGTTGTTTCAGGGTGGTGATAATATTTGTTGGTTTGTCCCACGCATCCTACTTATTCCATTTCTATGTTCTTATTGTTTTTCTTAATTTCATATAATTTAAACCGTTCTTTTGTTGTAAGATCTCAACCTCATCTGGGGTTAGGATCTTATACAGCTGGAACCAATGGTGAGTGTAATGGCAAGGGTCCAGACTCCTGGAGGTTGGCATATTGATTTAAGCCTGGCATAATGCGTAAGCTTATGTTACACAGCTCCATCTCTCCCTTTATTATTGTTTAACACCATCCCTTGCAGTTGATGCTGTCACGGATGTTTACTTGGAATCTCTTTACTTCACTGTCATTTTTGTACATGCAATGTTGCTAGGGGGCAGTGTATGTTAAGCTCAAACATGTAGTAAACATAGTAGGGATCGCACAGACTTACTAATGAGTTTAAAATGAATACCATCCACAAAGGGCCCACATTCTGCAGATTAATGGCCATATCCATTGAAATTGTGCTTAAATTCCTCTTTTGTGCTATTATTAAAGGGAGTGTGCGTCTAAAGGATTTGTGTGAGATTTAATATCCTTGTCACTTGGGATTGCAGTGATGACTTAAAGTGATCTGTCCTTTGATCAGCCGACAGTGCCATTAATGCGAGAATTTGTCTTTGTATGTTGTATTATACTATAATTATGCATAAAACTACATCATTTGTTATTTGCATTTCATATGTATAGTTTTTACTGTTGGGAAGAAGACCAGTTCTAGTATTTACTTACAGTATAAGGAGTCCATTTACAAAAGCACAAAAGAGAATCTATACAGTATAAAAAAAACAGAACCATATGATGTATATTGAGTAATATGTTGTGAGCATCACTATCAGTCATGTTTGTCATATTATTATCTTGAAGCATCAAAGAACTTATTGCTGCTACCTAAATAATTTATGACAATGATGATGAATATCTTGAAAATTTTAAGTGTGAGGTTTATTTTATAACAAAATGATTCCAGAAGATTGGTGTAACTTGGTTGTGTCTTTGATCACCACTTCTTTTACTTTTATAATAATGACAAGTATCAGCTGCAGCACCCACCCACATTACTCCTAGGGGTGCCACGTGGCTAGTTTTTTCCCAGTCCTAGTAGCAAGATACCTAATATCTCATGCCAAATATATCAAATATTTAAAGGCCTCAGTAGAGTCCTGCAGCAGGTCAAAATACTAAAAGTTGTTATTATGTATATGCCCACGGGTACCCATCTGGGAGGTTGTGTGCAGCTTTAAAAACTAAAAAAATGGAGCTCCCAGTGTTTGTGCCACTTTGGGACTTTACTTACAGTCCCCTAGGCTTTCCTGTCTTGAAATACTCATGTCACTTCTGGTGTACTGATGTGTTTAGCAAGGAAGGGACTTCTTCAGTAGGGATGTCGCGGACTGTTCGCCTGCGAACTTGTTCGCGCGAACATCGACTGTTCGCGTTCGCCAAATGTTCGTGAACGTCGCGCGACGTTCGCCAATTTGGGTTCGCCTTAGCTGGTGCTTTTTTTTGCCATTTCTCCCCCAGACCAGCAGATACATGGCAGCCAATCAGGAAGCTCTCCCTCCTGGACCACCCCCACACCCCCTGGACCACTCCCCTTCCATATATAAACTGAAGCCCTGCAGCGTTTTTTCATTCTGCCTGTGTGTGCTTGGAAGAGCTAGTGTAGGGAGAGAGCTGTTAGTGATTTGAGGGACAGTTGATAGTAGCTTTGCTGGCTAGTAATCTACTTGATACTGCTCTGTATTGTAGGGACAGAACTCTGCAGGGATTTGAGGGACATTTTAGGTTAGGTAGCTTTGCTGGCTAGTAATCTACCTTCTACTGCAGTGCTCTGTATGTAGCTGCTGTGAGCACTGATCTCTTCTGATCTCATCTGCTGACTGCTGTAATAACCCAATAGTCCTTATAAGGACTGCTTTTATTTTCTTTTTTGTTTTTTTACTTTGCTACTATAAGAGCCCAGTGCTATTAGTCTAGCTGTGTTGGGGAGTGGGACTGTTGTGCTACTGTGCTGCTCCTAGTAGTTCAGCACCAACCAGAGTAATTTTTTTTTTTAATATACATATATTTTTATTTTTATTTTACTTATCTTACTGTTCTTTAATGTGTCCAGTGCTGTTTGCTGTTCTTCATAGTAGTGCACCAATAGTAGTGCACTTGCAGGCATTATTTGCCCAGTGTGTTCTTCAAACAACTGCCACCTAGCTGTGTGAGGTTGTTCACATTCTGTCTAAATATCAATAATAATACCGTCTCCAGAAACACCACCCGAGTGACGTTTTTCAAGCAGCAATAATATATTCCGTATCCACTGCTGTAGTGTATACGTTGACCTTGCAGGCATTGTTTCAATTTGTTTGCCCAGTGTGTTCTTCATTTTCAAACAACTGCCACCTAGCTGTGTGAGCTTGTTCACATTCTGTCTAAATATCAATAATAATACCGTCTCCAGAAACACCACCCGAGTGACGTTTTTCAAGCAGCAATAATATATTCCGTATCCACTGCTGTAGTGTATACGTTGACCTTGCAGGCATTGTTTCAATTTGTTTGCCCAGTGTGTTCTTCATTTTCAAACAACTGCCACCTAGCTGTGTGAGCTTGTTCACATTCTGTCTAAATATCAATAATAATACCGTCTCCAGAAACACCACCTGAGTGACGTTGTTCAAGCAGCAATAATATATTCCGTATCCACTGCTGTAGTGTATACGTTGACCTTGTAGGCATTGTTTGCCCAGTGTGTTCTTCAAACAACTGCCACCTAGCTGTGTGAGCTTTTTCACATTCTGTCTAAATATCAATAATAATACCGTCTCCAGAAACACCACCTGAGTGACGTTGTTCAAGCAGCAATAATATATTCCGTATCCACTGCTGTAGTGTATACGTTGACCTTGTAGGCATTGTTTGCCCAGTGTGTTCTTCAAACAACTGCCACCTAGCTGTGTGAGCTTTTTCACATTCTGTCTAAATATCAATAATAATACCGTCTCCAGAAACACCACCTGAGTGACGTTGTTCAAGCAGCAATAATATATTCCGTATCCACTGCTGTAGTGTATACGTTGACCTTGTAGGCATTGTTTGCCCAGTGTGTTCTTCAAACAACTGCCACCTAGCTGTGTGAGCTTTTTCACATTCTGTCTAAATATCAATAATAATACCGTCTCCAGAAACACCACCTGAGTGACGTTGTTCAAGCAGCAATAATATATTCCGTATCCACTGCTGTAGTGTATACGTTGACCTTGTAGGCATTGTTTGCCCAGTGTGTTCTTCAAACAACTGCCACCTAGCTGTGTGAGCTTTTTCACGTTCTGTCTAAATATCAATAATAATACCGTCTCCAGAAACACCACCTGAGTGACGTTGTTCAAGCAGCAATAATATATTCCGTATCCACTGCTGTAGTGTATACGTTGACCTTGTAGGCATTGTTTGCCCACTGTGTTCTTCAAACAACTGCCACCTAGCTGTGTGAGCTTTTTCACATTCTGTTTAAATATCAATAATAATACCGTCTCCAGAAACACCACCTGAGTGACGTTGTTCAAGCAGCAATAATATATTCCGTATCCACTGCTGTAGTGTATACGTTGACCTTGTAGGCATTGTTGTTTGCCCAGTGTGTTCTTCAAACAACTGCCACCTAGCTGTGTGAGCTTTTTCACATTCTGTCTAAATATCAATAATAATACTGTCTCCAGAAACACCACCTGAGTGACGTTGTTCAAGCAGCAATAATATATTCCGTATCGACTGCTGTAGTGTATACGTTGACCTTGTATGCATTGTTGTTTGCCCAGTGTGTTTTTTAAACAACTGCCACCTAGCTGTGTGAGCTTTTTCACATTCTGTCTAAATATCAATAATAATACCGTCTCCAGAAACACCACCTGAGTGACGTTTTTCAAGCAGCAATAATATATTCCGTATCCACTGCTGTAGTGTATACGTTGACCTTGTAGGCATTGTTTGCCCAGTGTGTTCTTCAAACAACTGCCACCTAGCTGTGTGAGCTTTTTCGCATTCTGTCTAAATATCAATAATAATACCATCTCCAGAAACACCACCTGAGTGACGTTTTTCAAGCAGCAATAATATATTCCGTATCCACTGCTGTAGTGTATACGTTGACTTTGGAGGCATTGTTTGCCCAGTGTGTTCTTCAAACAACTGCCACCTAGCTGTGTGAGCTTTTTCACATTCTGTCTAAATATCAATAATAATACCGTCTCCAGAAACACCACCTGAGTGACGTTTTTCAAGCAGCAATAATATATTCCGTATTCACTGCTGTAGTGTATACGTTGACCTGGTAGGCATTGTTTGCCCAGTGTGTTCTTCAAACAACTGCCACCTAGCTGTGTGAGCTTTTTCACATTCTGTCTAAATATCAATAATAATACTGTCTCCAGAAACACCACCTGAGTGACGTTTTTCAAGCAGCAATAATATATTCCGTATCCACTGCTGTAGTGTATACGTTGACCTTGTAGGCATTGTTGTTTGCCCAGTGTGTTCTTCAAACAACTGCCACCTAGCTGTGTGAGCTTTTTCACATTCTGTCTAAATATCAATAATAATACCGTCTCCAGAAACACCACCTGAGTGACGTTTTTCAAGCAGCAATAATATATTCCGTATCCACTGCTGTAGTGTATACGTTGACCTTGTAGGCATTGTTGTTTGCCCAGTGTGTTCTTCAAACAACTGCCACCTAGCTGTGTGAGCTTTTTCACATTCTGTCTAAATATCAATAATAATACCGTCTCCAGAAACACCACCTGAGTGACGTTGTTCAAGCAGCAATAATATATTCCGTATCCACTGCTGTAGTGTATACGTTGACCTTGTAGGCATTGTTGTTTGCCCAGTGTGTTCTTCAAACAACTGCCACCTAGCTGTGTGAGCTTTTTCACATTCTGTCTAAATATCAATAATAATACTGTCTCCAGAAACACCACCTGAGTGACGTTTTCAAGCAGCAATAATATATTCCGTATTCACTGCTGTAGTGTATACGTTGACCTTGTAGGCATTGTTGTTTGCCCAGTGTGTTCTTCAAACAACTGCCACCTAGCTGTGTGAGCTTTTTCACATTCTGTCTAAATATCAATAATAATACCATCTCCAGAAACACCACCTGAGTGACGTTTTTCAAGCAGCAATAATATATTTCGTATCCACTGCTGTAGTGTATACGTTGACCTTGTAGGCATTGTTGTTTGCCCAGTGTGTTCTTCAAACAACTGCCACCTAGCTGTGTGAGCTTTTCACATTCTGTCTAAATATCAATAATAATACCGTCTCCAGAAACACCACCTGAGTTGTTGTTGTTGTTTTAAAAAAAATGCCAGGCAAAGGCAGGCCTCCACGCAGAGGCACTAAGGGCCGTGCTGCTATGCTATGCTGTGGCCCTAGGAAATTGCCCAGTTTTACAAAGGCAATGACCCTGAACTCCCAAAATGCTGAAGAGGTAGTTGACTGGCTTACACAGCACACCCCATCCTCTACCGTTTCTAACTTTACCACAACATCCTCATCCTCCTCTGCTATGGGCACCCCACGTAACACTTCCTCCACCACCGGCGCCCCTTCTTCGCTGGAGTCAGAGGAGTTATTTTCACATGAGTTTCTTGAACTGAGTGATGCGCAACCATTATTGGCAGAAGAAGATGAAGGCGATGAGGACGTTACACCAGATATAATTCTGGCAGAGAACACAACAGAGATGGACATAATGAGTGATGAGGAGGTCCCCGCTGCTGCTTCCTTCTGTGAGCTGTTAGAAGAAATTGATGCATCTGAGGAGAATGATGATGAGGAGATTGATGTTTTGTGGGTGCCCAGTAGAAGAGAGCAAGAGGAGGATAGTTCAGATGGAGAGACGGAGAGTCAGAGAGGCAGGAGGAGAATAAGACTTAGAAGAAGCAGGGAGGACAGCTCGCAGGGAACAGTAGGGCAACAACATGTATTGGCACCTGTGGTCAGCCGGCCAACGCACCCGCCATTGCCACCAACGCCGCCAACTTCTACTGTTACCGCCAGATTGCCAGCTTCAAAAAGGTCAGCAGTGTGGGATTTTTTTAATGTGTGTGCCTCTGACAAAAGCATTGTAATTTGCAATGAGTGCAGTCAGAAACTGAGTCTTGGGAAGCCCAACAGCCACATAGGTACAACTTCTATGCGAAGGCACATGAACGGCAAGCACAAAGCACTATGGGAGCAACACCTCAAAGGCAGCAGACAAACTAAAAGCCACCCTCCTTCTGGTCCTGCATCTTACTGCTCTACCTCTTCTGTCCTTGACCCGTCTGAACCACCCTCCACTCCGCCTTCCACCTTGACCACCAGATCCCAGTCATCTGCCCCCAGACAAGTTTCTGTGAGGGCCATGTTTGAGCGTAAGAAGCCAATGTCTGCGAGTCGCCCCCTTGCCCGGCGTCTGACAGCTGGCTTGTCTGCACTCTTAGCCCGCCAGCTTTTACCATACCAGCTGGTGGACTCTGAGGCCTTCCGCAAATTTGTAGCAATTGGGACACCGCAGTGAAAGGTACCCAGCCGCAATTTTTTTTCCAAGAAGGGAATACCACACCTGTACCACCATGTGCAGAGCCAAGTCACCGCATCTCTGTCACTTAGTGTTGGGCCAAAGGTCCATATGACTACTGACGCATGCTCCTCCAAGCATGGTCAGGGCAGGTATGTCACCTACACTGCCCACTGGGTGAACTTGGTTATGGCTGGGAAGCAGGGAATGTGTGGCTCAACAACAACAGTGGAGTTGGTGTCACCGCCACGGATTGCAAGCGGTTCTGCCACCACCTCTACTCCTCCTTCGCTCTCTACCTCGTCTTCTTCCTCTTCTTCCTCCTCTGCTGCTGGGTCCTCCTCCTCCACACCTGTGCACCCCTGGCTCCCCCTAGGCTATTCGACGTGCCAGGTACGCCGTTGTCATGCTGTCTTGGGGATGACGTGCCTGGAAAGCAGAAACCATACCGGATCTGTACTCCTGTCATCTCTGCAGTCGCAGGCCGATCGGTGGCTGACCCCACACCAACTGAAGATCGGAAAAGTGGTGTGTGACAACGGAAGCAATCTGTTGGCAGCACTGAGACTGGGCAATTTAACACATGTGCCCTGCATGGCACATGTTCTGAATTTAATAGTCCAACGTTTTGTCTCGAAGTACCCAGGATTCCAGGACGTTCTCAGGCAGTCCAGGAAGGTGTCGGCCCATTTCAGACTTTCCTACACAGCCATGGCACGCCTTGCTGACATTCAGCAGCGGTACAACATGCCAGTCAGGCGTTTAATTTGCGATAGCCAGACTCGCTGGAATTCAATGCTCCTCGTGTTGGAACGTCTGCTGCAACAACAGCCGTCAATGAATACCTGGGTGGTAGGACTGGATCTGCAGAGCTGGGGATTTTTTTCCCCCGTTACTGGGTGCTTATGCGCGATGCCTGCAGGCTCATGCGCCCTTTTGAAGAGGTTACAAACATGGTCTGTCGCACCGAAGGCACCATCAGCGACCTAATACCCTTTGCTTTCTTCCTGGAGCGTGCCGTGCGACGAGTGACAGATGAGGCTGTAGACCAGCGTGACGAGGAGCAGGAAGCGCATGATTTCTGGTCGGAATCACCAGAACGAGCCCAGGCACCTGCTTCAACGCAGGGAGAGGTGTCAGAAGTGGAGTCAGAGGAGGAAGGTGGCTTTGTGGAGGAGGAGGACCAACAGGAGCAGGCTTCCCAGGGGGCTTGTGGTGACCTTTTGGGGACCCCTGGTCTTGTACGTGGCTGGGGGGAGGAGACCGTGGATGATGTAGTCCTTGATAACGAGGAAGCGGAGATAGATACCTCTGCATCCAACCTTGTGAGAATGGGGTCTTTCATGCTGTCATGCCTGTTGAAGGACCCTCGTATCAAGAGGCTTAAGGAGAAGGACCTGTACTGGGTCGCAACGCTACTAGACCCTCGGTACAAGCATAAAGTGGCAGAAATGTTACCAACGTACCACAAGTCCGAAAGGATGCTGCATTTACAAACCAGCCTGCAAAACATGTTGTACAATGCTTTTAAGGGTGATGTCACTTCAGGAACTCATCAACATTCCAGGGGCAGAGGTGCCAGTAATCCTGCCACGAGCGCACCTGCAAGGAAAAAGCACTTTGGCCACTCTGTAACGTCAGACATGCAACTGTTTTTCAGTCCAAGGCAGCACCAGAACCCTTCTGGATCCACCCTCAAAGAACGCCTCGACCAGCAGGTAGCGGACTACCTGGCATTAACTGCAGATATCGACACTCTGAGGAGCGATGAACCCCTGGACTACTGGGTGCACAGGCTTGATCTGTGGCCAGAGCTGTCACAATTTGCCATGAACCTCTTGTCTTGCCCCGCCTCAAGTGTCCTCTCAGAAAGGACCTTCAGTGCAGCAGGAGGGATTGTAACTGAGAAGAGAACTTGCCTAGGTCACAAAAGTGTGGATTACCTGACCTTTATTAAAATGAATGAGGCGTGGATCTCGGAGGGTTACTGCACGCCGGAAGACTTGTTCTGACTCCCCATGCAGCTGTCCTTCTCTGCACGCCGCATGACTCCACACACAGCTGTCCTTTAGCGTCCTCCTCCCTCCGCCACCGTTACAAACTAGGGTGCAAACCCTACTGGTTTCATTTGAAGCCAAACTTTTTGGACAGGTAAATCCTGAGTTTTTCTGGCCTCTGTGCTTCAGTGGCTGCAACCAAAAAAATATATATTTTCAGCATTTATATGGCATATTTTTTCTGGCCTCTGTGCTTCAGTGGCTGCGACAAAATTTTTTTTATATTTTTAGCATTTATATGGCATATTTTTTCTGGCCTCTGTGCTTCAGTGGCTGCGACAAAAAAAAAATAATATTTTCAGCATTTATATGGCATATTTTTTCTGGCCTCTGTGCTTCAGTGGCTGCGACAAAAAAATTAATATTTTCAGCATTTATATGGCATATTTTTTCTGGCCTCTGTGCTTCAGTGGCTGCGACAAAAAAAATTAATATTTTCAGCATTTATATGGCATATTTTTTCTGGCCTCTGTGCTTCAGTGGCTGCGACAAAAAAAACATAATTTTTCAGGAAAGTACACATGCCTAATTTTTCAGGGTTCTGCAACAGTGGCAAAATCGCATCTTTTATGGTCACCGCAGGTGATCAATAAAGTAGACCAAAACTGGGCCCACACTGCAGAATCAGTGTTTTTTGGTTCACGTCACTGTACATTGAATTACCTCTGCCTGACCGTGCACGTGCGCACAAGCACGGTGACTGCTAAACACACCACTACAGAAATATTGCCACCAACAGGACGAACATCCTGGAGGTGACAAGCGCAACTAGTAATTAAAAACTATTATTTGCTCACTTGATGGTATCATTCATTAAAGCTCTTTGCGTTTTTTTGCGTTGCAGTAAGCGCCGCGTTTTGTCTTTGCGTGTGAACAGGCTGTAACCTTTACACGACTTGATTGGCATGTAGACGCTGGACGTTTTAAAGCAGTTTATTACACAGGTTTAGAAATGTAGTGTGATTTCTGCCCTTTGCAGCACAAAATGCAGCGCTGTGTCAACAATGTATTTTTCAGATACATTTTTGCCCTTGATCCCCCTCTGGCATGCCACTGTCCAGGTCGTTGCACCCTTTAAACAACTTTAAAATCATTTTTCTGGCCAGAAATGTCTTTTCTAGCTTTTAAAATTCGCCTTCCCATTGAAGTCTATGGGGTTCGCGACGTTCGCGAACCGTTCGCATTTTTGACGCAAGTTCGCGAACTTTTTTTCCGACGTTCGCTACATCCCTATTCTTCGGGGCTTCTGGTAGGAAGAGACACAAGAGGCAATGCAGGTTTATGGGTCCACATCACATTGTGGAAGTGTTGGTCAGGGTCAAGTGTGGGTCTGTAAAAACAAACTCACACAGGACTATATATGCCTGAGGGGTCATTTACTTTATCCAGGGGAAGTTTCACTCTGCTCTTAACTCTGCATTTTCAATGAGGTGCAAGGAAAAGAACACAGTTACCCTGGGGTGCAAATGCAGGCACAGTGAGTGCAGTGGTGGCAGCTAGCCAGTTGTGTCAGTAGCCACTCCCAGGCCTGAGTGCAGGATGTCTCTTCTCCCGGGCATGTGCACTGAAAACTTTCCTCTGCCCTGACTTCCGCAATAAGCTTTATTGCGCCTCAAGCAGGCTCCAAGGGGCATGGGCATAATAACCCAGTGCACCCTCATTAGTTAGGATACTGCAGCTAGCCCTGCCTTAAGACACCTCTTACCACACCCTAAGTTGTGCATCTGATAGATTTTTTGATAGAAAAACAGTAGGGAATAAAAAGTGAAAATAGGAAAAAGATAAATGGATGGTAAAATAGAGCGATGGAAAACATATTATACACCCATTTACATTATTATTATACATTATTACACCCATTTATTGTACAATGGTGTCGCATATTTTATAAATACATGTTTCTATTATTAATAATAATAAGATAGCAATCCTCCTGTAGAACTTTATTCATTTATGAAAAATAAGAACATTGCCAATAATATTATAGTTATTTCATGTAGAGCTAGCTTGCATTTTAGCTGTAATTTGCTTTTTAGCACAACTCAAAGGTCATGGTGGCTGTCTCGCCATTACTTAATAACGTAGATGTCATGAGTCAAGGATGCTTGAAACTGCATAATTAGAAGCTCTTATATAACCAGAGGTGACATACCAGCTGGAAGGCAAGCAGAACAATATGTGCCTTACTTTCTTCTGATTTGTGCTTACTATTCCTTCAGCTTTACTGATTTCTGCTGTTTCCACCCTCAGAAAAAAATGTTCTCATTTGCTCCCTAGCAATAATATAGGTACAATATCTTTATTTGTATATAATGAACACTGCTGTGAATTTACAGTCTATCTTTCTATATCCATCTATCTCTATATAAATATCTATCTCTCTCTCTCTCTCCCTCTCTCTATCAATCTATCTATCTCTATATAATTTCTTTCTATCCTATATGACTTATTGTTCATGTCAAAATAAAAGAATTGATAGCCTAGTTTCTGATATCGGAATTAAAGGGTTTCAAAACAGAATGTTATCCAAATAAATATTTTCATACCAGCATATGGAGTTCTACAAGTTCGGGGAGTTCTACGAGTTCTGGGAGTTCTACAACCATTTATATTTATACAGGTCATGGGACTCCAAAGTGACAAGAAAAGGTAAACATGGATTTATAATATCATAGTTTGGATGAAGTACAAGGTACTGTTTTATTATTACAGATGAAAAGGAAATGTTTTAAAAAATGTTGAATTCGTGGATTAAAATGGAGTTGATAGGAGATGACCTTATTTGGAATCTGGATATCATGTTTCTGGATAACAAATATTGTACCTGTACACAGAAAAGCACCCAACAGAATGAACATATATATATATATATATATATATATATAGAAGTTGCATGTGGTACCAGCACTCACAGGAAACTTTCTTTGCCCTTGAGAAAGGTTCCTGTGGGGAACCGAAACGTCGGATTCAATAAACCTTATTCTCTTATTTCACTACATAGAATGTTTGATTTTTTCATGCAAACCCTGTGAGTGCCGGTACCACGTGCAACTTCTATCTATTTTTCAACCAGAGCACCCAGGTATTTTTGTGTACCTTGAGGTGTGCAGCTTGTACCCACCTTTCCCTATATATATATATATATATATATATATATATATATATATATACTGTATATACAGGTATGGGATCTGCTATCCAGAAACCCGAAACTCCGACGAACTACAGTAATTTTGTCTCCCATAGACTCCATTTTATCCAAATTATCCAAATTTGAAAAAATGATTCCTTTTTCTCTGTAGTATAAAACAGTAGCTTGCATTTGATCCCAACTAAGATATAATTAATCCTTATTGAAAGCAAAACCAGCCTATTGGGTTTATTTAATGTTTACATGACTTTCTAGTATACTTAAGGTATGAAGATTACATAGAGATCCATTATCTGGAAAACCCCAGGTCCCGAGCATTCTGAATAACAGGTCCCATACCTGTACTACAAATACGGATTTTATTGGGTAAAGATCTCTCTGATGGAAAGAAAGTTATCAGCCTATAAGAATGTTAATTTATGCTGGGTTCATGTAAATGAAACAGGATATTTTCAGCTCTGTCAAGATACTGCATGAGTAAAATAGATTTGTTGCTGGCAAAAAGCTCAGAGACTTCATGAAGGAAAGGAAAAGCTGGCTGATCTGAAGGCATGAACAACGCAGCTGTAAATTTCTTGGATATGGTGTTTTTCCTGTCGCTGTGTATATCACATCACAAGGGGGGACACAGAGGGCAGGGAAGGAACACAAATTGTTATGCAGATGGTTCACAGAATTCACACGTGAAGAAAAGTGAAATTCATTTTGCCTTTACTCTCTTTTTTCCTCAAATTAAAATTTGGAGAAAAGACTATGCACAGATAGAGGGGTGGGGGGAATAATTTATGCTGCCAAAATTTTGCAAACATTGACCGCAGTGTTAAAAAATATGAAACAAAGTACTGCAGTTCAGGAATCTCTGTGTTCCATTTAAGCTTAGAATAATGTACAATTTGGACCTATATAAACCATTGCAGGAAAACAGATGGCTGCGGATAATCAGTGATAAATCTAACTGGTCCTATTTTTATACATTTCATTTCAAATTGTGCTCTGTTAGCATAGTTATGAAATATGTATAAGGCACGTGTTGGAGCTGCAAAGTGATAACTAGAGCACCTGGCACCTACAGCAGCTCTAGACTGAAATATTTTGGGGTAGCTACACAGCCGCTATATATACTTGGATAAGACACTGCTAATTCTGCACAGACTAAAGGCCATCAAGTTTAACATGGATAATGAACTTGGATTGATTCTTATACAATGTATTTTATACACATATCTAGTTTGGTCATATGTTGATTGACAGGAAAATAATTTTCGCTGTGAAAATTATGACGATAGACTCTAATGGGTGAAAAAATTTGTTTTGCGTCAAAAATTTGCAATTTGCCACGAGTCATGTCACCCACAGACTTCAATGCATTTTGGCAAATTTTTCGAAACAGGTCAGATTCACCCATCACTAAATGCAGCTACTGCTAATGATTCATGAGACATCTGGTGGTCAACCCATGCCTGTGTTTTTACTTTGGACCAGTCTTAGCAACATGATCCCACCAGACTTTTAATAGGTATAGAATGAAAATCAGTTCCCATACTTCAATGATCATTATGTTATTGATTCAAGTAAGATTAAAAGAGATTCTGTCATTAGTTTAACGATATAGTTATTACTTCATTACACTGAGTACATTGCACATAATTCATTCTACCATTTAAAATGTTATTCTTCATACAATCATTTTTTTTTTTTGTAATATTGGTGTGTAGGCAGCCATCTCAGGTAAGATGGTAAAAAGCCAGCACTTCACAATGGAAGCTATATTTTCTCCTACTCGATGTAACTGAAGGAGTCCTGACTTGGATTAGCCAGACTTGAATTTTTTTTTAGCAATACTGATGTCAGGGAGCTGTTATCTAGTTACTTTCCCATTGTTCTGCTGATACTTTGCTGGGGGGGGGGGTGATATCACTCCAACTTGCAGTGCTGCAGTAAAGAGTTACTAAAGTTAATCATAGCACAAGTCACATGGCTGAGGACACCTGAGAAAGTTAACAACACATGTCAGATTTCAAAATTAAATATAAAAAATCTGTTTGCTCTTTTTAAAAACAGATTTCAATGCAGTGTCCTGCTAGAGGAGTGCTAGTAACTGATGCATTTTGTAAAATAATATGTTTTCCCATGGCAGAATCCTTTTAAGTAAACTTATATTTCACCACACTATTCCAGCATACGGTCAGACCAATTGTACATACAGCGGTTCTGGTCAGATTCTGATCAGAACAGCATGAAGTGTGTGACTTCATAAAGACTACAGAAGCTGCTCTTCAAACATCTCACATCCAGAAGAGCCTGAGGACACTGTTGTTCTTGAAGGAAAATGCATTGTATATGGAGTTTTGAATAAAGATTATCTCTTAGACTTCATCTCCTACACAAGAGCATGACGAATATTTTTTTAGACCATAACAGTGCCTGTTACACTATTAAGGTTGCATTTTGCATTCAATTGTATTTTGAGCACAATTGGTGGCAAATCTCTTCCGTCAGCCCAAGACGTGGAAGTGAAATGTGAAAAGGGAATTTATTTTCAAAATGCAGGATTATAAAACATACAGTATATGTGTGTAAACTGATGGAGGTTTTGCATTGCAGCTATGTTTCATGTTGGAGTTGAACAGTCTTGTTTCATTGCACTAATTACAGCAGTTTCCTTGGTGATCTGGAGAAACCACAGTGAGGATCCTTTGAGATATGCACTCCAGGCTGGAAACATGGCTATGATGACATGTCTTAAAAATCGACAGAAGTGTTCACCCCACCCCATCTGGGCTTATGTGTCTTTTATATAGGGCTTATCAGTTTTATATGCTCTTGAAATGTCCGTTGCTCTAGATACAGCTGCTATTACTGTCGGTGCATCATTTTGGCCCATTGTCTGGTCTCAATATGTGCAATAAATATGTAAAAAATATAAAGATGTGTATTTTTATTTCATATATAACAGTTAAGGGAGGAGAACTATTGTCTCTCTGCAGGAAAAAGCACATTATATGGTTCAGTATGAGAATTTAAATATGAATTATTTCTTTTTCGTTTCACTAATCAGCACTTGTATCTGTGGTGAGATTTTTTAAGGGCAGGTCAATAATATCATCACGCCTCACAGGGCAAGTCTCACCTCACAATTGGTCTTTAGTGCAGCTCACACATATATTAGGAGTCGGATTTAAACTGATGTGTGCAGTCAGCATGGAGAAACATGCTTTCAGCCTCACATGTAAATCCTTGCTTTCAACATACTGATTAGGAATATGCATTTGTTTCATTCAGAAACCACATTGTTTGATCCTGGAAAGCTGCTAGCGTTTTTCTTGTTTAGTGCATAATGGAGTTAATCAGGCATTTATGGAGTTGCTCAACAAAAATTGGGGCATTCTAGACAGTTTCCATCTAAGAATAAATGGAAGGATAGGGTGGATGACTAGAGGCATGCTTTGGATGCAAAAGTAAGGGATTACTGGAAATGTATTTTCATGATTTAAGGGTTATGTAATAAAGGGTATTGTTTGCTATTGGTCAAATCCTCTATAGTAACCAAGCAGGAGCAGCATTTACTTGTCACCTGTTCAAAAGCAAACATCTTATTGGTTGCTGTTGGTTACTGCACCTGGGCAAACATTTAGAATTTTATTGGATATGGGGAAAAGTGTACTCCAACATTGCTAGCATTAAATTGTGTGTGGTTGGGAAAGTTTTGATATATTAGTAGGGATGTAGCGAACGTCGGAAAAAAAGTTCGCGAACATATTCGCGAACTTGCGCAAAAATGCGAGCGGTTCGCGAACGGTTCGCGAACCCCATAGACTTCAATGGGAAGGCGAACTTTAACATCTAAAAAAGACATTTCTGGCCAGAAAAATGATTTTAAAGTTGTTTAAAGGGTGCAACGACCTGGACAGTGGCATGCCAGAGGGGGATCAAGGGCAAAAATGTATCTGAAAAATCTGCCTGTGTGTGCTTGGAAGAGATAGTGTAGGGGGAGAGCTGTTAGTGATTTCAGGGACAGATGATAGTAAGTTTGCTGGCTAGTAATCTGCTTGATACTGCTCTGTATTGGAACAAAAAAATAAATAAAAGCAGTCCTTACAAGGACTACTGTTATTGCAGCAGTCAGCAGATGAGATCAGAAGCAGGACAGCTGCCCACTGCAGCTACATACAGAGCACTGCAGTAGAAGGTAGATTACTAGCCAGCAAAGCTACCTAAGCTTAAATGTCCCTCAAACCCCTGCAGACTTCTGTCCCTCCAATAACAGAGCAGTATCAAAACGATTACTAGCCAGCAAACTTTCAACTGTCCCTGAAATCACTAACAGGCAGCAGCTCTCTCCCTACACTATCTCTTCAGCACACACAGGCAGAGTGAAAAAACGCTGCAGGGCTTCGGTTTTTATAGGGAAGGGGAGTGGTCCAGGGGAGAGCTTCCTGATTGGCTGCCATGTACCTGCTGGTCTGGGGTGAGAGGGCAAAAAAAAGCGCCAACAATGGCGAACCCAAAATGGCGAACGTCGCGCGACGTTCGCGAACTTCCGGCGAGCGCGAACACCCGATGTTCGCGCGAACAAGTTCGCCGGCGAACAGTTCGCGCCATCCCTATATATTAGTACATTTTAAAAAATACTCTGGAACCTGCATTGAATTCCACTCCACGTCAATCAATTTACTATCCACCTATGTTAACCTATATATCTATATCTTGAGGACTCTTTTTTTCATTTCTTAAAGGGCCATTTATATTCGCTACCACACATTTCCCAAGTGAAAATGCGCTCTTTCTCTTTAATAATAAAACAGTACATTTTATTTGATCCCAACTAAGATAGAATAATCCTTATTGGGGCAGAACAATTCAGGAATTTCTTTAATGTTGAAATAATTTGTGAGTAGACTTAAGGTATGGAGATTAGTGATGGGCGGATTTGGGGCGTTTCGCCGAAAAATTTGCGACTTTCCCACAAAATTTGCGTTTCACTGGCAAATTTTCACAGAGGTTTCGCAAATTTATTTGCCAGCAGCGAATTCTAGGAATTCAACGCAAATTTGCGCCTGGCAAATAAATTCACCCATCATTAATGGAGATCCAAATGACAGAAAGATCTCTTGTCTGGAAACCCCTAGGTCCCGAACGTTCTGTATAGTAGGTCCCGTACCTGAATTTAAATTGTCTCTTGCTCTCTTTGGCTTGCTACTACATTCGCTTATTTTGATGTACTACAAAATGTCATGACATTATACAAACATTTGGGGATAAATCATGCCTTTCTCTTGTACTAACTTCCACAAAATAGTATTAAATGCTTTTATGGCTTTATCTTCAGGCAGTTTTTGTGGCTTTATATACCTTTCTATGTTAAAGTGGACAGTTCATCCGAGTAGTTTTTATAGACAAAAAATGCTCATTTGCTAACAGATGCTAAATTTCAGAAGTGCTGTTAATAGCAACCAATTGGCAGTTTACCACAAGCTAGAAAAATGCATTGAAATATTTGATTGATTGCTATGGGTAAATGCACTGGTGCTATTTAGCACATGTTCATAAATCAGCCCCAAAATATCAAGTTGGGTTTTTGCAACAAGATGGAGCAGGCGCTAATAATGTAATCTGATTCACACTATGGGGCAAATTCACTAACCTCCGAAAACTCACCAGCGACAGCTTCGCTCACAGCGCAACACTTTGCCAGGCAGAGATTCGCCAGGACAACGTTAATTCACTAAAATCCGAAGTTGCATCCAGGGCGCTGAATGCTGGCAAAGCAGCGTTAGCATTACTGCGCCAAGCGAAGTTACGCTTGCGCTGGCTAATTTGCATATGGCAGGAAGTTAAAGTTGAATGGACGTATATGTTGCACAAGCCCGGGAAACCTTAATAAAAGAAAATAAAGTTGTTATATTGCCCTACACATGAGCCCAGTGTATAGTTTATGTGCCATATGTTAGGAAATGTAGGGTGGAAGCCGGATAAACCCAAAAAAAATTTATGCTATTTTTCAGCCTATCACCCTGAAAAAGGAAAAGACACCAGTATTTTTTTTTTAAACTATTTTTCCGTATTTGTCCAATTCCATTCGCCAGAGTGCAAATTCGCCAGGCGTTAGGGAGCAAAGTACCGCTACAGTCTATCTCCTTCGCTAGCGAAGTTACGCCAAGTAAATGTTAGTCACTTTGCCCTTTAGTAAATTTGCCCCTATGTATATGGCACACCATACAGTTCATTTAAATTAGATTCCACTTAGACTGAAAGGTCATTGGTATTTTCTAACATAAATTGCTAAAAGTATGTGAATGAAAGATGAAAGTTTGGACATTCCTGGTGCCTATACTAACAATATTAAATAGTTCCTAAACATATACTATCCTTGAAATTAGCAGGGATAACATTGGATTGGGAAATGGGGAAAAGAGTCCAGTGTAAAAACTAGTGAGTAGTAAGGTAAACGTACCAATGCTATTAGGGGGTTCAGGTGCTCAAGCCCCAGACCTTCAGCTTGGGGAGGCAATATCAGACATGTAGATTTCAGTGGTAGGCTGGCACAGAAACTGGACTTCACTCCAAAAATAGATGCAAATAAATAAGTTTTATTATACAAAAAGGAACATCTCAGAGGGTGGCTTCAAAAATAGATGCAAATAAAAAAGTTTTATTATACAAAAAGGAACATCTCAGAGGGTGGCCTCAGAAATAGATGCAAATAAAAAAGTTTTATTATACAAAAAGGAACATCTCAGAGGGTGGCCTAAAATCCTCTGAGATGTTTCTTTTTGTAAAATAAAACTTTTTTATTTGCATCTTATTTTGGAGTGAAGTCCAGTTTCTGTGCCAGCCTACCACTGAAATCTACATATACTATCCTTGTTTCTTTTCTTTTTTTTCAAACTTATAATTTTTATTTTTTTCAAGTGTACCATTCTCACTTATTGACATCACTTATTAAAACATACAAACAGCTTATTCTTACACAATTAATTGTATTTGATACAAAGCTCTATTAGGTAAAATAAAAAAGGAATAAGAAATGTAGGAGGCTGAGTCCAGTGTGCCCCCTGAATAAAAATGTAACCTAAAGTCAAACAAAACGAAATAGAATCAAAAGTAAAAAAACAATTGTGTCATCTCTACCCAAGTTCCTGAGATCCTTATTTCTTTTAAACAACAATGTGTGCATTTAAGGGGCCTCTGTAATTAGGGCTCAATAACAATGCTTTCCTTACCCTACCATTAAACCAGCCTTGGCAATAACATACAAAATGTAAGGTTTGGGGATGGCATCACACCAGAAAATATTTTCTGAAAAATACTGTAGCTTGGAGAGATTTTTACATTTTGCTTCAAGCAGCAAAATGTATTTGTAATTCTCTCTTAATATAAAGAGAAGTTTATTATTTATCTAGGTTAGAGGAGTAATGCTGACATTTTGAAAGATTATTGAGATTCTAGTTATTGAATCCATACTATGCATTTAATAATATGAATATTGTGGGAGACAAGTAAATGATCATAAGACCTACGTGCTTGTCAAAATAAAGGTTTGGCTGAAAATAGAAGTAATCTTCTTCAATACAGAAAAGCCCTCTACTAGTGCTAAATCACAAACATCATTATGCAGGAAATCTAATTCATTAACCTAGGATTACAGACTGAAGGTCTTCTCTTCCTGGTAAAGATTGAAGTCATCTTGGAAATATCATCACATTTACCCGTGATCTAGTCTAATCCAGTTTTTGCCATCTGGTTTAAACTCTAGGAACTAAATTATTTTAATCTTAAGAAGGCTTCATATCCAGTGCACACATGACCTAACCCCTGCATCACATGTAGAAACTCAGAGCTTTGTGTGCAGCTAGCATAACCAACATTGCATAAGAATGCACCCATCACCCATGCCAAAACCTTTGATCAGTTTAGCAGGCTCCAGTGCCTTGGTGTCCTTTCTGGATATAAACCCGACAATTAGATTTTGTTTCCAATGGTGATATTCTGCAGATCTGCAAATTAAAACCAGGGTGTAGCTGAATATTAAACATGTCAGACTAAACAAACCAAACGGTTTGCAATTTAGCTGGGCATAATCTTGTGAATCATACAGAAAGCTTGGATAATTAGTCTTAACCCATCTTTGCTCTTGTAATGTACGCAATTCCCCTCTCTTCAATAAGTCAGAGCAATAACATTGTGTATAGTTCTCTGATTTCATTCCAGGAAATAAAGGCTTTTGTGTATATTATTGATGTTAGAGTTCAATTATTGCTTTTTCTTTGCTATCAGTTTTAAGATATCATATGTAAATTGAATGATGGTACCAACAACACAGCAATGGGCACTGCCTATGTATAAATTAACAGGAAAACAGAAAGTTAATTAATTATCTGATTTTAGTGGTTTTTGAAACCACAACTAAACTTACAGAGGGTTATATACTAAACCTCGAATTTATCTGGTTGGGCTTTTTTGGGCAAAAAGAAAAAAAAAAAGAATGGTTTATGGAAAAAAACATTCAATTTTATTTTACCCTGATGCTGCAAAAAGCCACAATCTAAAAATCATAGACCTGTCGAGGTCATGGGAGATGCCTCTATCCCAATTGTAAGTTATCATAATTTGTGCTGGGTTTAGCCCGATAATCCAATATTTTCAGGGTTTTCGTGCAAAAACCTGAAAAAATTGAGAAATTCGGGGGGGAAATTCAACAATAATCACATGATTTAAGTTTTCTCTCGATTTTTTCCTGATCCGATTTATTCAAGTTATTTTATTAATTAATACAGCAAAAGTGGGGATGGGAGTTTGGTCAAGCTTTTTTTTAATTTAAATTATGAGATAAATTCAAATTTTAGTAAATAACCCCCACAAACTCCAAAATTAAAAATAAAAAATTCCTAATAAAAAAAAAATAAGAACAGAAAATGATGGGGGTTTGATCAAGCTTGTTTTTATTTAAATTATGACATCAATTCAGATTTTAGTAAATAACCCCCACAAACTCTAAAATTAAGAATAAAAGATTCCTAGTAAAAAAAATAAGTATAAATAAAAAAAAATATAAATACCTCTAAAAATGTTAGTTTTGTGGACAATTCGTTGGGGAAAAAAATCTGAAAACTTTTAAAAGTCCTAATCAATCTAAAACGGTCCAATAGGATCAGCGCCACTCCCCATTGACTTCTCTAGGACCTCGACAACTTTTACCTGGTGAAATTTTGTTTTATTGCTTTTCATGGTTTTTACACTTATTAAATATTGAGGTTTTTAGAGCTTTTTTAAAAAAAATTGGAAAACCACACATTTTTAGAGATTTGTGGAAAAAAACGAGATTTGGTTGTTAGTAAATGGGCCCCTACGTGCTGAGCATTATAATTAATGGGTGCAATGAGGGTATGCCCCCTAATTGACACAAAACATGGCAAGTAATTGTAAGTTTAAACCTTCAGTCTGGTCAAGGCAAAACTCCATGCTTGTGCCAATGTGACCATCAAGCATTAAAGCTTTATTAGCCCCCTGTGGTCAAAACCTGTCAACAGTGGGTCAAGAGTAACCATTTCCAAATAAAACTTTGCAGAAAGCTTTTTATTTACATTTTTTCAGTTTTTTATGATGAGATGTCAGTGTTGGCAATGTTCTTAACACACTTGAAGAACTTTTGTCAGCAAGGCATAATCACGAATGAGACACAGAAACCATTTTCTCATATTTATTTAGCAAAATATAATATTCCAAGTACTAGACTTGACTGTAAGAGAAAAGCTTTGAAAACTCAAAGGTCAAGTGTTTTTTTAAAAGAATGTAAAAAGGAGAGGAAAATACTGTGCAAAGTTTGGCTTCAGATGAAGTCAATGGAAAAAGCTTTAGATTCATAAAATGATGGTAAAAAAATGGATATTCCGCTTGTGATTTCTCCAGTATTATCTACAGCCATAAATGTCTTACAGAATAGGACAGATGGAATGCACTTCAATAGCCAATAAAAACATCAAGTCAAAGGCAAGATCATACACACAAACTGATTCTAATTAAAGTTAGTACAAATCATAATCAATAGCACACTTTAAACCTCACTTCTGATATCCTTAATAACAAAAACCTGGAGTCTCTCTCTCTCTTTTTCTCAATTATTCGCTTTTTTCTTTTGTTCTCTGACTTTGTCAGCAACAAAACTCTTTTTTTTTTTTTTTTTTAAATGGCATTGTTTTACTTTACATTTTGCTAATTATTTGATGTCCACAGATTCATAATTTGCAGATCCACCTTTAGCAATAATAAAGGTTTTAAGTTTTTAACAGCTTAACACATTATTCAGGAGTGACTTTAGCCCTTTCTTTTGAACAGATTTGCCCCAAATTCTTCAGATCAGCCAGATGAAACTTTGGCGCCTCCGTTTTTAAACAGTGTCACATATTCCCAGAGGACTTTGATAGGACCATTGTAGGACATTCACATTTTTATTCTTGAATAGCGATGAGCGAATTTTTTCACCAGCCATGGATTCTCTGCGGAATTCCACATTTCGTCATCTGCAAATTTCTCGGCAAAATGGAGGCAAATATTTGCTGCAACAAAAATGTTGCCGAGACAAAAAAAGTCACCATAAGAAAAATGCCCATTGACCATAATGCATTTGGACAAAAAAGTCACCATAAGAAAAATGTCCATTGACTTTAATGCATTTGGACAAAAAAGTTGCCACATGAAAAAACTCATATTGACTCTGCATTACTATGGCCTATATTAGATGGGAGTAACAAATGAAACCATTACATAAAAGGAACCATGACTGACACAATGGTGACATAGCAAAAAGTTTGATTGTCAGATGTGACCATAACAGAGTTTACTGGCACAGATCTAATATTGTCCAAGCCTACAAAAACACAAGATCTATAGTAAAATATAATAATGAATAGCATCACACTATGGAGATTTATTTATCAGCATAGTAGGACATCTTGATAAAACAGAGAGAAGAAGGAAGTACTGCAAGATAATCTACTTTAGTCTGCTGAAAACTTGATCACAAACACAAGTATAATAAATATAGGAGTGCCTCAAAAACGGAATCTCAGTGATCGACAATGACCCAATCAAAACCATGAACTCTATTCAACTGGAAATGTGTTGCACAAGCAGGCCCAGATTTTTGGCAAGGCCACAAAGACCGGGGTCTAGGACAGCAAGATTTTAGAGGCGGCATGCCAATCCACTGCAGAACACTGTGGATTTCAGTGAAAAAATGCACACGCTAGTGTTTCCATGAAGAAATCAGCTGTGTTTGTGCACTGACGGGATGATCCCATAACTGAGAGGGAAAGGCAGCACAGAAAATGACTTGTCTGCCATTAGCCTTAATATTTATCAGCATGTTCTTGCCTTTGTAATTAAACAGAGTTGATAATGACTTAAAAAGAACATACAGATCCAGATTCACTCCCACTGTTTACAATGGAGGAGCCAGACATTACAATACTTATTCCATTAATGTAACACCCTGCTAATAGATATGACTCAGATACAGTACATACTTAACTTAGAATCCTAACTTAGAATCTCTACTGCCAACACTGACAGGGATCCATGCACCTTCTGATTATTATTTTCCTCCCACACTCCAAAAATTCAGGTTTATTGGTTCATGATGAAATTGATCCTATTTTGTGTTGCAATGGATTGATAGGATGGGGTTGGTGGGTGGGATTGACCGTGTTGGTATGGATGTGATAGCAAACCAGGAAGATAAACATTTTCTCAAACATTAGATATATACAGTATATATATATATATATATATATATATATATATATATATAATTATAATATTTAAAAATAGATGTAAGATTAACATATAATGGGTAACCAAGGTTGTTGTGAAGGTAACAGGTACAGGGTCGAGACAGTCAGCAAATATCAAGAGTTAGTCACGAGTCATACATGGAAAAACAGCATATTAGGAAATGCCTCAGCAACATTGTGACACAGAAGCCAAATAGCCAGGAAATTATACCAGAGATAGACCTAAAATATATGCTTTCTGCATCTAAACAGTGCAAGTTCTCACAATTACTTCCATGTGACCAGACCCAGATACAAGAGGATGAACTAGAATGAGATGGATGCAATATATGTATGTAAATGTAGCAGCCCAATGTTTAACCCGTAGCACTTTATAAGCATTTTGTAACATCAGACCTCAAGTTTAATTAAAACTGTTATAATCAGTTATAATTGCTCCTTATTAAGGTAGAGGCTTGATCAAACACAATTGCTTTAGTTTTAATCAGATATTACTATGCACAACCATACAGAGATCTATTTAACCTGCTCGTCCTATTTGTCTGTACTACTAAACTTACCCAATTAAAATGACAGAGAGTGTGAACTCTAAATAAGACGCTGTGTAATTCATACATATAAGCACTTTACTTTGTGAAATTGACCTGAGTCGAGTCTTCTCCACTTGAAAAGCCACCCTTTAATGACATTTATGTCTTGATAATAACTGGGTTCATGGTGGCATTAGTCATTTTAAATTCAACTTCTGACCTTTTTCTTTAGCACTGTCAGAAAATATTATAAGAGCATTCTGTAATAGGGATATTTCTGACATTCAGGAATTACGATTAATTGCCCTTTACAGAATGAATTGCTTATCATTGCATTATACATTGGACTTAGCATAAAGGTGGATCGTTCCCATTCTACACAGCTCAGGAGACACACGTCCATAGACAGCATCCTCAAAACCACTTGAATTTACATGCTCACATACAGTAATTTTCATATTTTATTTACATAAATATATGAAGGAACTTGTTGACTTAAGCAGTATAAGACTCAGGATCTGCCCGGGACTTGAACTCTTGTTGTGCTGTCCTTGACACTTGCAGCATTTACCTCATGAGCCACTGGGGGCTCTTGGTGCTGATCCTGAACTCTTGTGTTTGATGTTTCTGTTTATCTGCCTGTTCACAGTATGTTTCCACATACCTCGTTTACCCTCATGTGTCTCCCATTCCTAATCACCTTCTCTTTATAAACCCCGCCCTGAGCTTTGCTGAGAGCTGAGTCATTGAATGTAATTTGTTTGTTCCTAACCTGCCAACCTGAATCCGGTTACCTGAATCTTGTTTTCATCATCATGTCTTTGCCTCCAATCACCTATGGCTACACCCCTGGGCTTCCACCATATCCACTCCCCATGGAGTGGCTAATCTTCGGTTACAGCAGTTCCCCGTTGTAAACCTTACAATAAGTAAAGAAGTGAACAGACCAAAGGAAGCAAAGATGAAAGCAGATTAGAGGTAAATGAGAGAAAACAATGGATCTGGAACAACCGAAGTGCTCTTCTGCATAACGAAATTGCATAAAACAAATAAGCTGTTCCTAATGGTTTATATGATGAATCCTTCATTGTTTTTCCAAAAAATACTACTGCTGTCCATGGTGATAAATGAAATAGTGCTATATTCTACCTTGGAATTTGACCAAGGATAGATGCCCTTTCTCTCAATTTATCATCAGCCCATGGCCTTTATACTGTATATATTCAAGGTTAGATCCATGGTTTGCACACATCTTCTATTAGAAACAAAAAAATGGCTTAAGGTTACAAGCCCTGTTGTTAGCATAATGTTGTTACTATAGAATACAGGAGGCACTAGTCTCAAATTTATTTTAATTCTCTTTGAAAATATACCAGTGCTGCCTCATTAAAATAAAACATAAAGGGATGCTCGTGCTTACAATATTAATTTTGATTTCTGCAGTTTATTAAAATGTTTTGATAACAGAAACTACTGTTCTATTTACAGGTTTTGATGGTGTTGGAAAATAGCGGGGGGAAAAGCAGTATGAAGGCCAAATGTTGTGTTTACATGATTTTGTTTACCTGTTCACGGAAAGCAGGAAAATGCAGCATTTAGTATATTTACTATATATTTGGCAGTATTTCTTGAGTCATCTTTAGGCTTCTTACACAAAGGTGTTTTTTATGCCTTTACAAGTGCATGCAGAGCGCACAAAAAAAGCATGCATATCGTTATACTTACTATTCATATGTGCGTTTTTGTCAGTTCCAAATGCAACAATCAGGAATCCCTAATCTTTTTTTTACCTGTGAGAAACATTCAAATGTAAAAGATGTTGGAGAGCAACACAAGCATTGGAAAAGTTTGTGGAGATGACAAATGTGAGCAGTGATTGACTATTTGGTAGCCCCTATGTGAACTGGCAGTCTAAAGGAGGCTCTTTTTGGCAGTATGAAGGCAGAAGCACGTAGGTTGTTCCACTGCTTCTATCTCAAGTCGAAGCATATGTCAAGCAAACAAAATCCGAAAGTATGTGTAAAACAAGCTCAGAAACCGCAGATACTGTGCTGCAAGGTTTATTTTAACACAATATGTTTCAAGCTAAGGTGGCTCTTTATCAACACTTAATAAAGAGCCACTTTAGCTTGAAACATGTTGTGTTAAAATAAGCCTTGCAGCACAGTATCTGCAGTTTCTGAGCTTGTTTGACACGTATATCCAGATTTTCTTTTTGGCAGTACACCTGGTTTTTATGCAACTAAAGCTTCCAAGCCAGGAATTCAAAAATAAGCATCTGCTTTGTGGCCACTTGGAACAACATTCAAGGGGTTGGTGAGCAACATGTTGAGCAACATGTTGCTCAGAAGCCACTGGTTGAGGATCACTACTCTATAATAATGTCTGCTGAACACATGCCAAGTGCAAGAAAATGTGGCATCTAAAACAACACAATGAAACGCAAATGCAATAAATCACAACTCTGAACGCTTCTGAGTTTCTGAGCATAACTAGGCAGACTATGGTGGAATCAGGTAGCTGATGCAATTAGGTGTGCTCAGAATTGCATTTCAAACACGAGACAAACACACAAAACAATGCCCAAGTGTAAGAGCCCTTAACTACAAAGAAAGGATTATATACTTGGGGTTCTAATATATTAGGCCAACACTCCTCTTGCATTCCTAAAGGCTCATTCCCTTGCCCCTAGCTAGACTTGCACATATAGTAAAATAAAAAAAAATGTGTATTACAGTGATCATGCACGTCTACAAGTTTGACAAAAGCATAAGGGAGCCTTGAGAATTACTAGTTAAATGGTGGTACAGCTGTACAAGCACAGTTAGAAAAATCGATATGGAAAAGGATATTGCAGCAAGCAGTAAAAAGAATCTAATATTGTGTAAATGTGTAAATAGTAAAAAAAAATTAAGCAGGAAGGGATGGGACCCTTTAATATCAGAGGGGGGTCAGCTGGTTGATGAGAACAAAAACAAAAGCTGAGATTCTGAACTCATATTTTTCATCTGTCTACACAAATGAGGAACCAGTCAATGAAGGTTTCCTTCTTAATAGTCCCAATCATAGTAATAGACCTAATGATGCATGGTTCACACATGAGAAAATTCAAAAGAGACTAGAACATGTCAAGATAAACAAAGGTCCGGGGCCAGATGGTATTTATCCCAGGGTACTTAGCGAGCTTTGCTCTGTGATTGCCAAACCTTTTTACTTAATTAATCAGGATACATTGAGATCTGGCATAGTGCCGAGAGACCGGAGAATTGCTAATGTGGTGCCGCTATTCAAAAAGGGATCCCGTTCTCAGCCTCAAAACTATAGGCCAGTTAGTCTGACATCTGTGGTAGGAAAGCTTTTTGAAGGGTTAATAAAGGATAAGATACTGGACTTCATAGCAAATCATAATACTATGAGTGTGTGCCAGCATGGTTTTATGCGTATGGTTTTATTGCCAAACTAACTTTATTTCTTTTTATGAGCAGGTGAGCAGGGACCTCAATTCTGGGATGGCAGTGGATGTGATTTACTTAAACATTGTTAAAGCATTCAATATGGTGCCACACAGAAGGTTACTGTTTAAATTAAGGAATGTTGGCCTGGAACATAGTATTTGTACCTGGATAGAGAACTGGCTAAAAGATAGACTACAAAGAGTGGTGGTAAATGGAACATTTTCTAATTGGACCAGTGGAGTACCGCAGGGCTCTGTACTAGGTCCCTTGCTTTTCAACTTGTTTATTAGTGACCTGGAGGTGGGCATTGAAAGTACTGTTTCTATTTTTGCAGATGATACTAAATTGTGCAGAACTATAGGTTCCATGCAGGATGCTGCCACTTTGCAGAGTGATTTGACTAAGTTGGTAAACTGGGCAGCAAACTGGAAAATGAGGTTCAATGTTGATAAATGCAGGTTATGCACTTTGGCAAAAATAATATAAATGCAAGTTATAAACTAAATGACAGTATGTTGGGCGTTTCCTTAACTGAGAAAGATCTAGGGGTTTTTGTAGATAACAATTTGTCTAATTCGGGGCAGTGTCATTCTGTAGCTACTAAAGCTAATAAAGTTCTGTCTTGCATAAAAAATGGCATTAACTCAAGTGATAAACATAATTATGCCTCTTTATAGGTCCCTGTTAAGGCCTCATCTTGAGTATGCAGTGCAGTTTTGGACTCCAGTCCTTAAGAGGGATATAAATGAGCTGGAGAGAGTGCAGAGACGTGCAACTAAACTGGTTATAGGGATGAAAGATTTAAATTATGAGGGTAGACTGTCAAGGTTGGGGTGGTTTTCTCTGGAAAAAAGGCACTTGCGAGGGGACATGATTACACTTTATAAGTACATTAGAGGACATTATAGACAAATAGCAGGGGTGCTTTTTACCCATACCCAGAGGATCACTGTACCAGAGGCCACCCCTTCAGACTAGAAGAAAAGAACTTTCATTTGAAGCAACGTAGGGGGTTCTTCACAGTCAGGACAGTAAGGTTGTGGAATGCTTTGCCGGGTGATGTTGTGATGGCTGATTCTGTTAATGCCTTTAAGAATGGCTTGGATGATTTTTTGACCTCAGCACTCAACCCATTATCAATATATTTAAGACAGCGACATTATGTGCATACAGCTACTGAAAAATGCCTTACCCTTTAAACAAAACAGGGGTTGTTTGTCCATATATTGCAATATATTTAAGCTGGCCAACTACGTCAAAGTCATCCCAAATCTGGCCAGTCCTACGCTCAATTTTATCTGATTCATTAAGAATTCGATTGCTTCATTATACATTTTACAAAGGGACGACTACGTATTCGAATTCTTAATGAATCAGATGAAAATTGAGAGTAGGACTGGCCAGATATGGGATGACTTTGATGTAGTTGGCCAGCTTAAATATATTGCAATATATGGACAAACAATCCCTGTTTTGTAATAGATTTTTTGGACAGACATGATATCAAAGGCTATTGTGATACTAAACTCTATAGTTAGTATAGGTATGGGTATATAGAATTTAATTAAAAGTAGGGAGGGTGTGTGTATGGATGCTGGGTTTTTATTTGGAGGGGATGAACTTTGTCTTTTTTTAACCCGATTTAACTTTGTAACTATGTAACAAAGATTAAGCTTGCTTTTCAATAGGGGACCAGTAAATGCAACCTAGTAATTGGTGTAATACTTGACTACACTAGTTATAAACTTTGCACATTTTATTATATAACCCAATTAATCAGTATACTAAAGCTACCTTTCCTAAACACCAACATAATATGTGTAGGTAATAAACAGGTAAAAAAAATACTTTAAATACCAACAAAAAACAGTAAAACTAGTGGTATTTAGAGCTCATTGATAATGCTGATGATATTATTTTGTAATATGTTATAAGCAATACAAGGCTGCGGTCTGGCTTAAAAGCCAAGCCTTTATTAATAAGTATCATAAGTTGCTAGTCTCCTGTGAAGGGTAGAGCAGTGGTTCCCAGTACTCAGATCAAGGGATAACCTTTTACTACCAGAAATTCACATCACAACTTCTCTTAAAAACCAACAACTATGTGAGTTTTGGGGGTGCATTTTCTATTAGACAAAATAAATTTCTTGTATGATATTAATGACAGTTCCAGACATATACACTTGATATGTTGAACAGTTGGTATCTGTGATTAAATTGAGAATGTTTATTTAAAGACACAGACCATAAAATAGTGATTAATAGGCACTTACACTTTGATTCAAAGTACATCATGCAAATGAAATTGATACACAAAGTACATCACAGAGCCATGTGCGTTACCTTCCTACACAATATTTTTACCTTCTCAAAAAGCCAAGTACTGCTTGATTCATTTAGGCATTCCGACCAGCTTGTCAGCTCCTGACCTGAGAGGAGCGATGGAACAGTCTGTTTACTGTGAAGGAATGGATAGTGTTTTCTTATCTCCATAGCTAGAATAGCTAGCTTCTTTTTTTTAAGATGGAAAGAGAACAGAAATGAAGACCTTTACCTGTTTTAGCAAACTTGGGGTGACTTATTTATATCGATGCACCGAATCCAGGATTCGGTCTTTTTCAGCAGGATTCGGATTCGGCCGAATCCGAACCCTAATTTGCATATGCAAATTAGGGGTGGGGAGGGAAATCGCATGACTTTTTGTTCAGAAAACAAGGGATTAAAAACTGTTTTCCCCTTCCCACCCCTAATTTGCATATGCAAATTAGGGTTCGGATTCGGTTCAGTATTCGGCCGAATCTTTAGCGAAGGATTCGGGGGTTCGGCCGAATCCAAAAAAGTGGATTCGGTGCATCCCTACTTATTTATTTAAAAGCCAAAGTAACATTGTTGCTACAATATTTTCCAAAGTATAAAAAAACAAAAACTAGGGAAAAAGGAAAAAAATATCAAAGTAAAATTTGCTTCAGTGCATAAAATGTCCTGGAGGTTTGATAATAGAGATTTGTATAGGACCACTATCAATTTCAATGGGAATAAAATGTAGTGAGGCAAAGTACCTTAAACTGCAGGTTTAACTGGTGTTGGTAAGGAATAATATCTCCAAGCAGATATTTATAATTTTCTTGGGGTCTGCTGGCCTCCCAGTACTTTTGTTTCCTCCCACAATGCATAATCATGCAAGTACTAGAGTTTAACTGGATTTACATACCTTATTGTCTGTGTGCTGTCAGGGCAGAACATCATCTGATCTGTTCTTTTACTACTTTATTTGATCTGAATGGTTAGTGGCAGGTCGGTAGTTGGCTCCGATATGAAGTTCAAATAGGCACGTCTATGGCCAGCTTAACTTGGAAACCCTTTACCCAGAAAGTTTCAAATTACAAAAGCCACCTCCTGTATAGGACATTTAATTCAAATAATTGCTTTTTTTTCCTTAATAATAAAACAGTACCTTGTACTTGTTGGTACCTAAGCTGCATGAATCCATATTGAATGTATTAATGCTGTTATGGTATGATGATCTGAATGGCCCCTTTTCTGGAAAATCCCAGGTCCCAAGCATTACAGATAATAGATTCCAAAGCATACTATATAAATATATAAAGGGCAAGGTACACCCTTCCCCTCTCAAATCATACGTACAGTAAGTAGTAAATCACAGGCCCCATAGTGGAGAAACTCTAGTTTTCAGCACCTGCTGTCACTCCCAGACTTCCATTTTTGGCTCAAACTGGGGGTAAGACACTTATCTGACCTACTAAGAGAGAATGCCTTCCTGACATTTGTCCAACTGGCAACTAAACGGAACTACCCAAATATTGCATGGCACCATTACTTCCAACTCCAGGACAGGCTGTGGGACTCTAGCTCCAAAAACTGGTGTCTGGCTCATATAAGATCTTGATATTCTCCAATCTCCATTTATGAAAGCTAGAACAGAATGGAACATTGTCATTGTCAAAAACACCCCAAATCACTCATTATATAGTCTCTTACACCCCTTAGAATCCTCTAGGCACTTGCACTTCATTGCACATCCTACCTAGATACTCCATCAGAATTCTCATCTTCTAGGCTTAACACCCCTGCACTATATAATGATTGCTTTGGTGCATATGAATGATTATGCGCATAATCCTGACAAGTTTAAATACTAGCACCCCCTGCTTACAGCAATCTGGATAGGTTTTATATTTACTTACCTGTTATTTTGGGTCTCACATTAATTGTGGCATGTTTTTATTCAGAGCCATGCCCTCATTTGCCACTGTTTTTGACATATGGATGTAACCACACCTACGCCATACTGGTGCCACTACAGTACAGGTATGGGATCCGTTATCCAGAAACCCATTATCCAGAAAGTTCCAAAATACAGGAAGGCCATCTCCCATAAATTTTGATCAAATAATTAATTATCCATCATTTTTAAAAGTGATTTCATTTTTCTCTGTAATAATAAAACAGTACCTCGATCCCGACTAATATCTAATTTATCCTAACTGGAGGCAAAAAAATCCTGTTGGGTTTAATTATTATTTAAATGATTTTTTGGTAGAGGTATGGAGATCCAAATGACAAAGTCCCCTGGTCCACAGCATTCTGGACAACAGGCCCTATAATGAGCTGGTAAAACGGAATTCCTGCTTTTAGATTAGAACAAAGTTAAATTTGGGAATTGTTCTTTTTATCAGACCTTCCACACATCCACCCATTTCCCCCCAAAATGCATTGCTCACAAGTACTTTGTATTGATCAGATGTATACATCTGAGTTAGCGATATGTGGGTGAGGATAAACTCACCCCGAACCTAACCTGTTCCCATTGTAGGACCCACACTTCCCTCTCTGTGTGCAAGTTCTGTGTACAACTGTGGGTTTTTTTCAACCCTATTTCTCCTGATTTGTGACTGATTTGTTTGATTTTTATTTAGTAAAATTCTCCTTGATTAGACTTGTTTTTGGCTTATACAGGAAAAACAGCAGTTCTGTGCACATTATGATGGCGGGGCTTCCCACAGAAAGCAGCAGTAGGAAAAGATAAATGATTTTCTAGAGCACATGTCAGAAAGAGTTTCAAGCTTAATGGCCTTGAAAAAAACAGTCAACTATGCTCAGAGAAATGTAGCCCTATTGCTTGGGTGGTCTGTTCTCTTTAGTTGTTCCCCACAGTGTGGTCAGCTACTATGATAAAGGTAAGCTACATTACTTTCTTTTATCACACAGTCACAGATAGACCTCTGTGTCCATTTGAGAATATGGAGAGCGTGACAGGCCTGAGTTTAATAGTGCATGTGAACCTCTTAAACAGTAAATCCTTTATTGCATTATAGATCAATTAGATTTAAGTACAGAGAAATGCAATAATAGAATCCCAGAGCAGCAGCAAAACTTGTAGGTAATTCTGCTAGTTGTTGTCCACAATAGTTGGAAAGTAAGGAAATTATTATTATTACTATTCTTATTATCTTAAAGGGGTCGTTTACCTTTGAGTTAACTTTTCGTATGATGTAGAGAGATATTCTGAGAACGTTTGCAATTGGTTTTAATTTTTTATTTGTGGTTTTTGAGTTATTTTGATTCTTATTCAACAGCTCTCCAGTTTGCAATTTCAGCAATCAGGTTGTTAGGGTCCGAAATTACCCTAGCAAACATGCATTGATTAGAATAAGGGGCAGATTTATCAAGGGTCGAAGTGAATTCGAGGGAATTTTCGAAGTAAAAAAAAAAGTCATTTTTTGGATACTTCGACCATCGAATAGGATACTACGACTTCGAATTTACTTTGAATTCAATTCGAAGTAAAATAGTTTGAATATTCGACCATTCGATAACTGAAGTACTGTCTCTTTAAAAAAATTTCGACTTCAATACTTCGCCAAATTAAACCTGCTGAAGTGCTGTTAGCCTATGGGGACCTTCTAGACCATTTTTCTAAGTCTTCACACATCGAAGTAAAATAGTTCGATCATATGCTAAAATAGTTTGAAAACGTTTGATTCAAACAATTTTATCGGAAGATTTTACTTCGATCGTTCGATGGCCAAATTTGGTGAAAAATACTTCGACTTCGATATTCGAACTCAAAGTATTTTAATTCGATGGTCGAATTTTGAAGTATTTCACACTTTGAAATTCGACTCTTGATAAATCTGCCCCTAAGTGTCAGGAATGAATAGGAGCCGGCCTTAATAGAAAGGTGAGTAATAAAAAGTAGCAATACATTTATAGCCTTACAGCACATTTGTTTTTAGATGGTGTCAGTGACTCCCATTTGAAAGAGTCAGAAGAAGGCAAGTAATTAAAAACTATTTTTAAAAAAATGAAGACCCATTGAAAAGTTGCTTAGAATTGTCCATTCTATAATATATTGAAAGTAAACCACCCCTTTAACATATTTTGCTCCACTGCACAATAAAAGATGATATACATCAAAACCACCGAAACCTATATATGCACCAGATGTTTCTGAATCAATTTACCGGTAGTAATTAAATTTGTAATTATGGCTCTTAAAGGAGAAGGAAAGGTTAAAACTAAGTAAGCCTTATCAGAAAGGTCCACCTAAATATATCAGTAAACCCTCAAAGTAATGCTGCTCTGAGTCCTCTGTCAAAAGAAACACAGCATTTCTTTCCTTCTATTGTGTACACATGGGCTTCTGTATCAGACTTCCTGCCTTCAGCTTAAACCTGATTGCCCTGGGCATGAGCATGCTCAGTTTGCTCCTCTCCCCCCCTTTTCTGCTGTAATCTGAGCCTGAAGCTATGAGTGAGCAGGGAGAGACTCAGACAGGAAGTGATGTCACACCAAACTAATACTGCAGTTGCTATCTTAAACAAAGAGTTTGTAGAGCTTTATACTCAGGTATGGTAAAACATTCTACAGAATAAATATAGCATTCTAGCTTGCACTATTGCAGCTAATCTATTGGCAATAACATACCTCCATAGCTTTCCTTCTCCTTTAATAAATATTCAAAGACAAACAGAACTTTCTCCAAGCAATGGATCGGCATATTCAGTCAAACCCTGACCACACAGTTTAGGATGAAAGAAGTAGAACCTTTCTTTATAATCCTGTAAGGCAGGGGTCCCCAACCTTTTTTGCCTGTGAGCCACATTCAAATGTAAAAAGAGTTGGGGAGCAACACAAGCATAAAAAAGTCCCTTGGGGTGCAAAATAAGGGCTGTGATTGGCTATTTGGTAGCCCCTATGTGGACTGGTAGCCTACAGGAGTCTCTACTTGGCACTATACTCCGTTTTTATGCAACCAAAACTTGCTTTCAAGCTTGGAATTCAAAAATAAGCACCTGCTTTAAGGACCCTGAGAGCAACATCCAAGGGGTTGGAGAGCAACATGTTGCTCGCGAGCTACTGGTTGGGGACCACTGCTGTAAGGACACTTCTGAAGAGAGGACTTGGTTTAACAAACCTGATGATCAATGATTAAACCTCCCTCCCCCATCATTATACAAATCAGAAAGTATTGCATTTGAGTTAATGGTAAAATTAAGAACAACGACACCAAGAAACACATCGTTTTAGGATGACTAATCTTTATCAATATACAGTAAGTCTGGAAATCCAGATGGATTTATCAATTAACCTTCACTGTGTCACTGACATACAGGCCATACAGGGTTAATTGCTTTTGCATATCCCATTGTGGATGGTATTCTTTGGCTGAAATCCAGACTGAGTAGGCTGAATGTCTTAGGAATGGTTATTCCATACTGCTAAAGGAACTGCTATTTTAGTCTTTTCATGTAATAAAATACTAGAATATGTGTGATTTGTATCGGCTCAGCAATATTCTGAGCCGGCAGCTCCATTTGTATTCAAAGCAACTAACATGTCTGTCACTGCTTGGTGCACTACAGGTCTCAAATCCTCAGGGAACTTTGCAGCTGTCAAATTGACTTCCATCAGTTCTTCCTGAGCTGAGAGACAAATTATCCAGCCTGCCGTCTGACTAGACTCAAAGATCGAACCTGCAATTTCTCACTGATAGAACTCCCAGCTCCAATTCAAATTACTACTTTATCCTCTGTGTAAGAGAATGCCTGGGAATATATTTACCTTCTCTTTAGATGCATTTAGCAGGTAGGAGGACATGTTAAATAGACACAGTGAATGGCTTGAAGTGATTGAAAGAAGGCCAAGGCTGTCAACTAGAAGGGATACAACCACTGAGCCATTGACTAATGCATAGAGCAAAGACTTGTGGGAGTCAGAGCACAAAACAGAGCTATGTGTCAAAAAAGGCATTGTAACAACAAAGTACCATTTTCAAGCTGAACTTTACAGTAGACACAATAAATTAAAAATGGATGTATGTTTTGTGTGAGCGGACTAAATGGACCTTTTACCCCTCTGCTGTCAAAACGATCTTTCTACCGTCAGTGCCAAAAACAACACTTATGTCAGTGGTTTAAGCACCAATGCAATTCACAGATTTCCAATGAGATTAGACAACATGGTTTGGGGAATGGCGGGCTTTATGAGAAAAAATATAAATATAAATAAATAAATATATATATATATATATATATATATATATGGGATCCGTTATCCAGAAAGCTCCAAATTACAGAAAGGCCATCTCCCATAGACTCCATTATAATAAAAAAATCCATATTTTGAAAAATGATTTCCTTTTTCTCTGTAATAATAAAACCGTAGCTTGTACATGATCCAAACTAATAAACAATTAATCCTTATTGGAAGCAAAATCAGCCTATTGGATTTGTTAAAACGATTTTCTAGTAGATGTATGAAGATCCAAATTACAGAAAGATCCATTATCCGAAAAACTCCAGCTCCCAAGCATTTTGGTTAATAGGCCCTATACTATTGTAAAAATATACAGTATGTTCATATATGTAAATATATATTTTTCATTAATTTTACTATATCACCAGTAAAATAAAAAGTCTGACAACTTGATTGCAGGAGCAGCAAAAGAAACAATCTACTTTGCAGTCTATTTTAGTAGTGTTAATACAGATATGGGACCTGTTATCCAGAGTCCTTGGGACCTGGGGATTTCCGGATAAGGGGGTTCTCCGTAATTTGGATCCCCATACCTTGTCTACTATAAAATCATTGAAACATTGTTTAAACCCGATAGGATTAATTATATCTCAGCTGGGATCAAACACAAGCTACTGTTTTGTTATTACAGAGAAAAGGGAAATCATTTTTAAATTATTTGATTTAAATTGGGTCGATGGGAGATGGCCCTTTCTGTAATTTCGAGCTTTCTGGATAATGGGTTTCTGGATAACGGATCCCACACCTGTACAATGCACAACAGATTACCCTCATCTTATTTCTACTAGCTGTACATTCAAGTCCATCAAAGAGGTGCTCAGATGCAGACTATGCAATTTGGTTATTCCGATTAACTGTGCAATTCCTTCTTATCAGCAGCTTTTATTTATTTTTTTCCTGTACGTTTCCTTTTATAAATGTATTTAATGAGCCGACCATGATTGAGACAAATAGAGCAATTGATTTCATTCGATTGATCCTTGTTAAAGACTGTAAAAAATCAATTGAGCAGTTATAAAGCTACACCAAGCACACACTGTCAGGTGAACAAATTCCCATTTAGCAGGAGTGTATGGTTTTTTTTTTTTTTTAATACATGGTTTTATTATGAAATATGAGGGTTCATTTACCAACAGGAACCAAGGTACAAAGAACAAAAAAGCAAGAACATGAAATTCTTTTACCAACAAAGGAAGTTAATTTATGTAAGGCACATTTGGCTTGAATGCCATTAGATTTGCACATTTAATATGGTTATGCATGAATGATTTCATATATATGATTGTTTTTTCGTGTTAGCAGTCACTTTTGTTTTTATTGTGAGACGTTGGGGATTTTCAAGGGTTGCCCAAAGAGCCTATTTGCCTACAAAGAAGAGGTGCTATACATCATTTACTCAATACACTAGCTAGGATATTGTGAAGAGCAGTTGATACTATTTGTAGCAATGGCCTGTGGTACATTAAGTTCTTACATTCTCTGGGGAATCATTGTATAAATAAGCAGTAGTATGTTATTTCTGATATCAGTGAAGAATGCAGTAGAATTTTCTGCACTATAGCTATATATAGGTCAGTTTGTAATGCTAGAACAGTGGTTTCCAGATTGTTTCCATACAAGCCTACCTTTGAGGTCCAGCATAGGCACCGTCCACCTTGTCTCATGACACAATTACAGATATGAAAACAATGCTTTATAAGTTATTCAGCTATAGTTCCAAGAATATCTAGGGACATTAGTGTCAAAAAAATGAAGCATATTTACCATTTGTATAATACACCTCTAAAAATAGACTGTACCTTTAAATGTCACAGTTTGTGCTGAACTGATTTAAAGGAGAATTCAACCATAAACTTAAAAAAACCCTACCCCCTCCCCTACATAGACCCCCCTCCCTCCTTCCCCCAGCCTGTTACCCCTAACATTTTACTTACCCCTGAGTGTAGTTTCAGGCATCGGAGATCACAGACGCCATCTTCAGCCAATTCGGTAATCTTTGTAATGCGAACGTCGCTATTTTTGTTCGTTTCGGCGCATGTGCAGTTATCGTGAAACAGAAAATTGCTCCAAACTGCGCATGCACCGACATGCCGGTCTCATTACGAAGATTTACGAAGAGAAGAAGATGGCGCCTGTGAACTCCAATGTCTGACTTTTTTCCCCGAGGGGTGAGTAAAACGTTAGGGGCATTTGCTCGGGCTGGGTTTTTTCAAGTTGAATTTTCCTTTAATGCAAATTCCTCCAAAACTTTACCGGTACCAGGCAGCTATTTCATTGCCATCTGGCTGCTATGTCAAGCTGTGCAGGAGAGCTCAGCACTTTTTCTTGTAGGATGACAGCCAATCTGCAGGGATGCCAGGGGACTGCATAATATTTTTCCCTGGGTGTGAAAGAATTGAGGACAAGATTCTTAAACATGGAGCACCAGCGCCATTAAAATCATCGCTTTATCAGGTAATCTTTAAAACACTGAACAGAGCGCACTACAGCCAACACGCTTGATGCATTTTGTGGGCAAAGCCACTTTCTCAAAAGCCATATTGGTTCCGTCCATGTGAACATTTAAAAAAGGTAGACACCACACCCCTCTAAAGACATTAACTCATTCAATACTGGCACACATATCTCATACCAAAGACAAATGCGCAAAAAATAAGAAAGGGGCTTGTGCTACCACGTCAATTATTTGGTATTAATATTTCATACTGTATGTGTTATCCTAAATAGGATCTAAAAATATATACATATTTAATTGTGTAATTTAATTTCATTTATAGATTTATTATAGTTAAAGTTGTGGACCAAAAAGAGGTGGAATACTCCGAGCCATGTCATTCAGCAAAACGTAGAAAAATTGATCACATATTCAAATTTTCATTGGGAAAAGCAGCTAATCAAATAGAGCAAACAGCACATTTATAAATGATGATCAATTTGCTTTAAATTACTTTAAAAAAAATTAACTCCCATTCACGATTAAGTCTGCCATAAGTATACCGTTTTTGAGTTGATCCACTATGCCTCCATCTTGAAAGAGAGATTGTGGAAGAATTGAGATTGGCTACCCACAGAAGCTGTGATTCTGGGTTCGGAGTATTTATGAGAAGCTCCGAAAAAGGTAAGGTAAAAGGTTTGAAGGTAAAAGGTAACTATTTATCAGTGATTTTTCAGTGAATGCTATTTGTCCTTTTAATACATGTTCACTTCAGTTGTTGTCCTAAATAATGTTTGAGCTGGTCTTCCAAAAGCATCTAGGAGAGCAATATGGCATTCTCTCCAAAACTCTGCTTAAATGGCGTTTACGCTTGACCGTCAGTCACATCTCTAGGCCCCCTAGTGGGGCCACCCTATACTTCCCTAGAGAAATTTGATATTCTCCTCTCTCAATCTGCAGATACAGATCTGTTATCCAGAAAGCTCTGACTTACGGGAAGGTCATCTCCCAAAGACTCCATTTTAACCAAATTATCCAAAATTTTACAAGCTATGTCCTTTTTCTCTGTAATACTAAAACAGTACTTTGTACTTGATCCCAACTAGGGTATAAATAATCCTAATTGGAGGCCAAACAATCCTGTTGGTTTTATTGAATGTTAAAATAATTTTTAGTGTACTTAAGTATGTAGATCCAAATTATGAAAAGACCCCTTATCTGGAAGTATTCTTGATAACAGGTCCCATACCTGTATGGTATTAATACTAATTATTGTTGCTATGTGCATAACTATTCTTAAGAATGTATTTGCCTAAACCTGGATAAGGTTTAGATTTTTATCAATAGGAGTTTGTTCATCACTAAATCCAAGGACAGTAATCTAGTTTCAACAAAAAAAAACCCACTTATGGATATTTACCAACAAAACTGCAGTGTGCAAAGTGCAATTGCTTACAAAATGTGCCATCTATTTACCCACAATGCAACGTGTCCCCACAATTCCAACATTATTGTGGTCACATGTTTGGATGCAAGTACCTTTAAACAATGGCATCAATATGCTCACTGTCTGTATTAATTCTTTTATAGATTAACTCTATTTCCCTCTTTCTTTAATTTACCAGTAAATTTGAATAAAGGAGACATAATTAGTGATGGGCGAATATATTCGGCAGGCGCAAATTTGCAGCGAATTTGCGCAATTCACCGCCGGTGAATAAATCAGCGAAACAGCCATGAAAATTCGCCCGCGTCAAAAAAAAAGAAACGCTGGCGTACCTTTTTTTGGATGCAGGTGCATTTTTGCCCAAAAAAAAAACGGGCGCTGGCGTCAAAAACAGGAACACAAATTTTTCGGCGAAACGCCGCAAATTCACCCATCACTAGACATAATATAATTGTTATAAGACATAAGAGAAACCTTGATATTATAAACATGCCTACAGCAATAAAGCCCAATCTATCCATTAAGCATTGGTTAGTGTTGGCCAGCTTTTACAGTATTATACTGTAATATATAACACAGGTTTCCTACCTTGCTGTATTGTATAATGTTCTGTACACTTTAGGTTTATTTATTAATTTGTGATTTATGGCAGTGACCTGGGTCTCAACCATTCTCATAAATCAAAAATTCACTATCTTCTCATTTCATAGATGAATATAGAATATCACTCAATATAAATGCTAAACAAAATGTTAATTAGATCACACAATTTAGCTGATGATATGTGTATGTGTGTGTGTGTGTGTGTGTGTGTGTGTGTGTGTTGTTTGTTTGGAGTGAGTGAAAATGTACATTATGACATAGTAAAAATAAGGCTCTGGGAAAAATAAATAAGTTGTTTTCTCATATAGTGAGGCACACTCTGTAGTAGAGGTCAATGGGAACAGTCAATATGTAAATATTCACACATATACAGAACTAGAAATTGTTACCATTGTACTGGTCCCTGATAATTAAATAAAAATAGTGGCTGCAAAAGTATTTTATCTATGTTTAAAACTGACAATGAATCTACCAACCAATGGTAATATGGAACAATAGGTCAATCTTTCTCTTAAGACTAATAATGACCCAAGCTTGGGTCATGTTGGTTAATGAACCCCACCACTAGTGTTATGGGGTCACTGGCCATTCCTGTGTGTTACCAGATTGCACATCTTGTTGCCCATAGCATACGGTACTAGTGTCATCACTCTAAAAGCAAAAGATGTCTAGTCAATATGAATATTTTCTAACAACCGTATTCATTTATTTATTTTCCAAGTTATGACACTAAACAATACTGTAGCAGCTTCTCTGATTCAGAATTCCAGTCGCTCTATGCTGGTCCCCAATTCTAGAGCCAACAAAACATCCCTAAACCATAACACCACCTTATCCATGCAGTCAGTATTCTGTTAGGTAGGCTAGTGACCCTTATGTATTTGTTATATGATCTTGCTGTTGCTCTATGTCTGTCACACCTTTAGAAATACCTTGTTTTGAAAAAAATAAAAGTCAGAAGCATTTCTTCATTGACATAGATGGCAATACAGTTTCAGTAAGTAGCACCTCTACCTTGCAGCACTGCGGTCCTGAGTTTGAATTTAATCTGTTAGACAAGGAGTTTGTACTCTCCATATTTTTGTCTGAGTTAATCTGCTTTCCACCCATGCTCCATAAACTTTCCATAAACTGATCCTACTGTATGTGAATGTTATAGGGACCTTATATTGTAAATACAACTTGGACCAATTTGGATGAGGTGTAATTGCTGAAATCTGCCTGCGACCATCTTGATTAAACTCCAACTCCCCACTTCTCTATTAAGCAGGAGGGGCAGCTCAAGTTCAACATGTCCTTGTTAGAATCAGTTTGTAGTAATTCTCTTTAAAAAGTCCAACCAACACCCTACTTTGGAACTTCTTCTTAGAAAAGTAACTGGATGTTTTTGTGACACATATACAAAAGAAGAATGTTGTATTAAAAAGAAGACAAGACAAAGTCAATGTAGCGCTAAAACCATATTATTCAGGGATGTTTGATTGAGGGAAGGTGGGAAAATTTTCCCCACTATGCATTGTGGTGCAAAAAGGGGAAAAAAGATCACAAATAGCACAACATATACGCCATTCAATAAAAACTAGGCTGTAGTCACCACCAGGCAAATACAGAAATTGATGAGCACAAGGACCCATGCTTTCACAGTGAATACAGCACTGCCTGAATTCTGCAGTGCTGTATTTATGAGGGGTAAGGCATCCCTCCCTCCTGCTACATGTCACTTTACTTGCAAATCATTCAGGGCTGTGCTCTGCAACTCGAGTCAGATTTGTAATCCAGTGCAAGGTGTAGATCACAGCAAGTCCCCAGCCTAAAGTGGTTCTTAAATTAGCACTAAGGGGCATAATGTTGCTCCATTTGAGCTCTAGTACCAGCATCCATTACATCTATGATGTACTGATAGTAGCAGAAGTGTTATAATCATTTTTGAAGTGTGATATTTATAAGCATTTGTTTAGGTCAGGGGTCCCCAACCTTTTTTGACCTGTGAGCCACATTCAAATGTAAAAAGAGTTGGGGAGCAACACAAGCATGAAAAAGTCCCTTGGGCTGCCAAATAAGTGCTGTGATTGGCTATTTGGTAGCCCCTATGTGGCACTATACTTTTATGCAATTAAAACTTGCTTCCAAATTCAAAAATAAGCACCTGGTTTGAGGACATGGAGAGCAACGTCCAAGGGGTTGGAGAGCAACATGTTGCTCACGAGCTACTGGGTGGGGATCACTGGTTTAGGTTCTAAAATAATGCATATGCACCCTCCCACAACATGCAGAAACGCTGTTATATGTATCTTGAATGGGTCCAGCATGTACCTGGGAAAGATACAGTACTTTAGAAGATGTTTATTTAAACTGTCTCGACAACTGGTTTAACACATATTTTCTGCAAGACAAATTGTTGATTAAGAAATATAGAAAATATGGCATCATGCTGTAGATCATGGAATGCACATTTGCACATAAAATGAACAGGAACCAACTCAAAGTGCAACACACCCAAACTAAACTCCCATAAACCCACCATCACACATATTGCATTTCTAATCCACCAGAGGTATATGATTAATTTACATGAAACGTATCTCCTCTACTTGTATCCAGGGTCTCCATCACAAATCACGTATGTCAAAGAAAAACATTGATTGTCTGGGCCCCCTATATAACTAAAGTTCTTTTGTGGACAGGTCCCTTTACAGTTAAAACAAACATTGGTGGTCAGCGCCCCCTAACTAACTTAAAATAATTGGTGGACATTGGACAGGGCCCCCTAACTAACTCAAGATCATTGGTGGACACTGGATTGGGCCGTGAAAAGGCTTCCACTGAAAAGTGAAAACATTGTTGGCCTGGGGGGAGGGGGAACATTAGTGTTTAGTGGAATTTAACTTTTAAGTTCAGCAGCGGTCTTCTTTGTACTCCTCTGGTGACTTCTTCACCAGTGGCTTCTTTGTTCTTCTCCAGTGGCTTCTTCATTCTTCTCTGGCAGCAGCAGATATATGTTTGTCCAATTAAATTAGCTTCTGGCCAACAATGAATTCAGGGGGTTATTGGAAAGTAGTTTCAGTAAAAAATTTATTATTTGAGATTTATTATGCCCAGAAGCTACAAAAAGGCCAAATCTGAAAATACTCCAGCTAAATCCTGTCAAGGTCATGAAGAAGTCAATGGCAGTCATGATTTTTGGGTTTTTTTCTGTGCGCTCGAAAACTTGATCAATTTGAGCTATTCGCACTTTTTTCACCAATAACTAGATCAATTTGAATTTTCCCTCCCGATTGCATACAATCGAATTTTTTCGAGTCGGAGTCGAAACGAGTCAGGTTGTGAGTTTATTCGAGGTAGAAAAAGATCACAAACGTCACAAACTTGGCCTTTGATAAATAACCCCCTAAATGAATGAAAGATGAATTGCCCCCCTTTTAATTGTAAATCCATAGGGATGACTGTCCCCCCCCCATGCTCCCTGATGGGGGCCCTGTTTGTATCATCCCTCAAAGTTTCTGAAAATGGCGGCTTCACAATGCAGACAATCTGGTGGACACAATGTAAACAAACAGTTCTTGTCACACAGCATTCTGACACACACAGACAACTAGGGTATGTGACCATCTTACCATGAAGATGTTTGAAAACAAATAACCCAGCCCACAGACATACAGTAGTTTCTTTCTAAATCCCAATCAGAATTCAGAGTGGGAAGTTAGTGAACATTTACCAGTTTTCCCACAGAATTGTTAAAGTGACAATGACTCATGATTCATTTTTATGGTATTGTTGGTACAGATTTTAAGTAAACTAGTAGGTTATGCAGCAGACTATAGAAAAAGACATATAAAGGTAGCATTTACTGATTAATGGGATGGTTCATCTTTAAATTAACTTTTAGTATGATATAGAGAGCAATGTTCTGAGATAATTTGCAATTGGTTTTAATTTTTTTAATTTGTGTTTATTTTTTATTTAGCTTTTTAGTCAGCAGCTCTCCAGTTTGCAATTTCAGCAATCTGTTTGCTATCTTAGCAACCATGAACTGATTTGAATTAGAGACTGGACTATGAATATGGCAAGGTCCGAATAGAAAGATAAGTAATAAAAAGTAACAATAACAATACATTAGTAGTCTGACAGAGCATTTGTTTTTTTAGATTTGAAGACTGGAAAGCGTCAGAAGAAGAAGGCAAATAATCCAATAACTACAATAAATAAATAATGAAAACAAATTGAATAACTAATAACTAATAAATTGCTTAGAATTGCCCATTCTATAACATACTAAAAGTTATGGGTCAGTACCCTGGGGCAAACTTTGCAGCTTTTATTACATTCTCCCATTAACATAAAGGCAGACTTGAAAGTGCAGTGTGTTTTTTCAAATGATAATTTAACATTCTGCACGTTGCCAAAACACAGAGAAAGCACAGATTCAGCCCTTCATAAGATTTCACAAGCATATTCTGGGCCAAAAATACACATTTTAGCAAACATACAGGAAGGCAGGAGGCCATATCATTGTTTTCTAAAAATGTAAACCACTGGGTGCCAATAGTCTTAGACAGGAGATTTCACCAGTTATAAAGCTACCCACAGCTCATCTACCACTATCTACTAGGTAGGTTCCTACTAACAAATAACCTACTACAGGTAGAGTTGCCATCTGCCCGGTATTTTATCGGCCTAGCCGGTAAAACAACTGCCAGGGCCTGGACTAGTATACAAATTTATCGACAATGTAGTTGCCAGTAAATTTGTAATACCCTTAACAAAAGCCCTTACCTTTTCTCTGTCTTCTGGCCATCGTTTGATGTGGGCCCGCCTCCTTTTGCACCATGGCCCGCCCTTTCTACATAACAGCCTGCCCCTTTTGTTCCCGCCCCCTTTTGTTCCCGCCCCAGTTTTCTGAAATGGTGGCAACCCTATCTACAGGCAGCAAAAGGAATGCAATTTTCATACTTCATTTTCATTTTCACTTATAATTCATATTTTTATTAACAGTGCAAAATTATTCCATAATCCGTATTAAATACTGAAATAAAAATAATTCCATGAATATACTGTATTCACATTTAAAATCCAAATGTGCAGACTCCTGAGTGACAAATTGTTCTAAATGTGATACAACTGTGTGGGTTTACTGTTTACCTATACATGACTCTAAATACAGCTGCTGTGTTAGACCTGTTTCATACAATTCACAGCAACTCACATCCTGCAGATTTTTAAATGTTGCAAGTTCAGTATGTAAATAGATGAGTTTGCTGTGTTTGTGCTGTTGTGTGAATCAAAAGTATCCAGCTGACCTTTTCAGTTGTATTGTTTCAGCATCTGTTTATGTGGGAGTAGAACTGAAAACATTTTAGACGTTTACCAGTGTAGCTTTAGTGTCCTTTCTGATATTTTATTCATTAATAATCTTGTATGGTCCTAGGAAATGTTAGTTGGCTTCTTATTAAACCCATTGACTCATTTTAACTATAAGGGGGTTATTTATTAAAGGTCAATTTTAGAGTTGTATATTCCTAAAAAAACTCAAATGAACTCACAACTCGAATAGGCAAAACCCTCCGAAAAAAACTCAAACATCGTAAAGGCTATTAACATCTTGAAATGGTTCAAAGGACCATTGACTCCTACATGACCTCAACAGGTTTTAGATGGTGTTTTTTTGGATTTGAGCTATTTCCAGGGTCGTGGTATAGTAATAAAAAAAAAAATGAAAACACAAAAAATGTAGGCTTTTTTAACACGAAAATGTAAACGTTGACCAAAAAAATCAACGCGAAAACTCAAGTTTTCGTGGAAATCACAACTCTAACCTTAATAAATAGGCCCCTAAGTATCTGGTTGGCAGAGTAGGAAGGTCAAAACAGATTCGATTATTTAAAGGTATACAAATATCTAGGGGGAAATGTAATAAAATTCTCTAAGAGAACAAATTTGCAATTAAAAATGTACATGTTGCAATGTAATATTCGTCATTAGGCTTTTATTGCATTTTGAATCTTAACTGCGCATTGCAAACATTTAACACCTGCTTGAAGTTGGCATTCCATTAAGAAGTTTATTACTTACACTGCACACTATCGCAAACTATAAAATTCGCAATCACTATCCTACTGTTGCGTGAGGGGCAAAGTGTTTGCAAAGGCAAAACTGTTCATTTTGGGACACACAGTATGGCAACGTTTCTATTGTTTCTCAATCATTTGAGGAAAGAGCACGAATGATCAAAACAGTAGGAATTGAAGAGAAACTGCTGATCCTTTTCATTTCCTCATCTGTTTATGAACCATGCACCGAATTGACCAATGTCCATGTACGCAAATATCGTTCAGGATAAGATAGCCACCATACATGGACTGATAACCGCAGAAAACATCCATTACCCGTCGATAGGAACATTTTCCTCAAAAAAATGTGTCCAGTGAAGTGATGGGCGAATTTGGGGCATTTTCGATTCACCAAAAAAATCCGCGAAACGGCGCTGGCGTCTCAATTTTTAATTGCGCCGGCATCCGAAAAAACAGATGCAGGCATCGATTTTTTTTTGATGCTGACGAATTTTCACGGTAGTTTCGTGAATTTATTTGCCGGCGGCGAATCGCGCCTGGCGAATAAATTCGTCCATCACTAGTCCAGTGTACTTTTATTTCAGAAACTGAGATGAAGTCATGATAAAGCTTCATGTGTACCTCGGGACAAGCAGTGGTACTTGTGGGTGGGATCACAGTGCATATGCAAATTAGGATCCGGTATTTCGGCCAAATCTTTCATGAAGGATTCAGCCGAATCCAAAATAGTGGATTTGTGCATCCCTAGAAAACACAGATTTTATAGTTCTGGCATTCCTCACATTTGATCAAGCATGGCTGATTTGGCATTGGCGGTAAGAGAACTGACGTGATTTCTGCTTGTGAAAATTTCACAAAAATTCAACTTCTCAAACCACTTTGAAACAACCGGCAGCTCACAGAGGATGGTTGTTTTTGTAATGTAATTTCAAGCAGGCAATCAGAAGTGTTACAGCAGAACCAAACAAAAATTATTGGAAGAAATTTAAAGAGAAGAAGAACCAAGTCGTTTTTGCTAATCCAGTGATTCACAGTATCTGCTTAATTTGTTTTCAAGGATTTTTTTTTTTTTATTTCTTCTACCCATTAAGTTAAATGCAGGCAAGAATTGTCTACTGATCATTCATGTAACGTGTAGGATTGTTTTCTTTGTTAACTCTTATAATTCATCATCAAAAGCAACAGGTATTCCAGAAAAAATATTATTTGCCCTGTTTTCGGATGGTTGGTTTTAGCTCTTTTTAATGGTTTTGATGCTGTGGATGCACTACCAGAAGCTGTAATGCTACATTTATACAATTTTTGTGTAAAAAAATAAAAAATATTTTGCTTCTACAAAGTAGGTTGTATAATTGACAAAATGCCAACTAAACCCATTCCAGTTCTAGGTTGTAACCTAAAGAATTGTGGGGATTAATATTTATGCAAGGTACTGTATGCATACCAAGGGGCAGATTAAATAAGGGTCGAATTTCAAAGTGTAAAATACTTCGATATTCGACCATCGAATTGAAATACTTTGACTTCGAATATCGAAGTCGAAGAATTTGTCATCGAATTTGGACATCCTGCGCTCAAAGTAAAATCTTTGATCGAACGATTAAATCGTTCAAATCGAACGATTCGAACGATTTTAGCGTACGATTGACCAATTTTACTTAGATGTGTAAAGACTTAGAAAATGGTTGTAGAAGGTCCCCATAGGCTAACATAGCACTTTGGCAGGTTTAATTTGGCGCAGTATTGATGTCGAAGTACTTTCATTATCGAATGGTCGAATATTCAAACTATTTTTACTTTGAATCGAATTCGAAGTAAATTCAAAGTCGTAGTATTCTTTTCGATGGTCGAAGTATCCAAAAAATTACTTTGAATTTCGATGATTTTTTTTCCTTCGAAAATTCCCTCAAATTCACTTCGACCCTTGATAAATTTGCCCCTTAATGTGAGTATAGGCTGAAAGAACAATAAAAGCACTGCTGGCAAGACAATGTTTTGCCTACTGTGGGTTAGTGGGGCTGAAGTTTTGAACATTGTTTACAGTTTTTTTTTCCCAAGCCAAATTAAGCATGGGGCAGATTCTTTAGAGTATATATTTATCATTTTTCCCTAGAATAAAATGTACTGGAATTTTCTATGCACTTTGAAGGACAATTTACATATGTACAATACTTTGTACCTAGCGGTAACTATGGTAAACAAAAGTCAAGTATTCCATGTTTGATTTTCCACTCTAACACTCAATGGAGCACTATGGCTTTCAATGGTTCAAATCAAATAGACACATTAAGACAATGAAACGTTGAATGTTTTTTTGTTTACCTTGAATGAACTTGAATGAACTCGCAACTTGAATGGTTTCTTATTCAAGAAAAAACTCAAATGGAAAAAAATTGATTCACCGAGTTCGAATTGTAAAACCCGAAAACTCGAAGTGTTAAAAAAAAAACTTGAATTGATCGAGTTTTCAGGCCAAACCCTCTCAAACATCATGGAGGCTAGTAACATCTTCAAATGGTTCAAGGGACCTCAGTCATTGACTTCTGCACAACCTCAACAGTTTTATTGGATTTGAAATATTGCCAGGATCGGGGTATAAGAAATCTTGAAGAATTATATTTTTTTTAACCCAAAAGTGATTTTTGACCAAAAAAAAAACCTTAAAAATGTGAATGTTCATTGAAAACAAAACTCCAACCAATATATCTACATTGATAAATGTGTCAGTTGGTTTGATACTCTCTTGACTGTCAGGAAATTTTGATTGACTGTCAGGAACTCAAAAAAATGGACTCCTCTGTAAATCTGTCCCGTGTAAAGAATTACTTTTGCAAATGTGCCAGATTATTAAAATGTCTTTGAGTCTAGATAAAAGTCGTAAGAAATATCAAAATGTACTTACATGTTTTCTGAAAGTCACTTAAAGCTTTCAGAATTTAAAAACTTTAAAGGAGAAGGAAAGCTACCAAGGCAGTTTATTGCCAATAGATTAGTCACAATAGTGCAAGCTAGAACGCTATATTTATTTGTTAGCATGCTTTACCATATCTAAATAACAGCATTAGAAGCTCTCTCTGTTTGTTTAGGATAGCAGCTGCCATATCAGCTTTGTGCGACTTCCTGCCTATGTCTCCCTTCTCACTCATAGCTCTGACTCAGGTTACAACAGGGAGGGGAGGAGGGAGAGATGGAGAGTGGAGCAAACTGAGCGTGCTCAAGCCCTGGAGGTTTAAGCTGAAAGAAGGAAGTCTGATACAGAAGCCCATGTGTACACAATAGAAGGAAATAACTGTGGTGTTTCTTTTGTCATAGGACTCAGAGCAGCATTACTTTGAAGATTTACTGGTGTATTTATATTGAGTTTTCTGATTTTCAGTTTACTTAGTTTTACCCTTTCCTTCTCCTAAACATTTTGAAAAACTTTAAATACATGTCCGAAATGATGTTGAAAGAAGAACAGTCTGCCCAGAAATGTTGATATATATATATATATATATATATATATATATATATATATATATATATATATATATATATATATATATTGCAAATGTATTTCCACAAAATGTTTTAATATAAAGTTCAGCAGTTTTTTTTGCAAAAGGTAGTAAAGAGAGTTAAATAAATAGTCCTTATGCTAAACAACAGGTATATTGAATTGTGAGGGCTTGGCTGAGTGAGATAAACTATTTATTAAGGTGTATATAAATATTAGTGTACACTAAAATCACACATCACCATGTCAATGCCATCGTTTGCCACCTAAAATATAACACAAGCTGTGTCCTTGAAACCCAATGTAAAATCCAAACATAAAAAGCAGTAGCTGCTTTAAAAATGCAAAAATGGTCAAAAAATGCTTTTTATGGTCATTTTTTACATCACTTTATACATCAAAATTTCATTGGAAAAGTGATGTTAAATAACAGCACAAATCACTGTGTCTTTTCAATGGATTAATTCAGTCATCTAGTTTTGTGGCATAAAACGGAAAAATACAGTTCTATTAATATGTAATTTATACATTTTTCACAGTTTCATAAACAGGACCAAGAGTGTTCCGAACGGATGCCATAATGACCTTTGTAATGCACCTAGGTGTGCTTAGCACATCACAAATATATGTCAAGGATTACAGACAATGTTTGCTTCCTTTGTCAAGTCACTATAATATATTACCCATTTTCAAAAAAATCCCAAAAATGCAACTGCAATCACTAACTTTAAGTTCAGACAGCTCCTGTTTATTTTGGGATTTATTTATTCAATACAGATAAAGATGTTTTTACACTGAGACGCCTTCCATTCTGCATTATGGCAACTGTTGCTAATGTTCACATATTATGTTTAGTGTTTGGATTTGAAAACAAGCTGAGCCACATTACAGCCCTATGTTACACAAAGATGACAGGTCACCTCTTATTTGTTGGTGGTCATGCAAGAAAGCCAAGTTGACACACAATCATCACAAATAATATGATGAGTTCAATTCAACTTAATTCAATAACCTCATGACTTAATTTAGATTCAAATTAGACTGTGGGAAAAGTGAACAATATCACGGATAGTTGCAGCTGGTGGAATAAATGAAGATTATCTGAATTCACTGTAAAACTGGAGGTATGGGATCAATTATCCAGAAACCCGTTATCCAGAAAGCTCCGAATTATGGAAAAGCAGTCTCCCATAGGGGCAGATTTACTAAAGGGCGAAGTGACCGAAGTTAGCGAAAATTCGGCAGCATGACGTCACTTCGTTACTTCGCCGATTTACTAACGGGCGCAGGCGTAACTTCGCTAGCAAAGGAGATAGACTCTAGCGATAATTCGCTCCCTTACGCCTGGCAAAGTTGCGCTCTGGCGAATGGACATAACTACGCAAATTTACTAAGATGCGGATTTTACTGAATGTTACCTCTTGCGTCAGACTAGCCTTCGCCACCTCAGACCGGGCGAAGTGCAATAGAGTAGATAGGAGCTCCTCAAAAAATAGTTGAACAGTTTTCTAAGCCCCAGAAAACCCTGACGCATAACGCAGGGTGATAGACTGCAAAAGATGGTAAAAAATTTTCTGGGGTACCCGCCTTCTCCCCTACATTTCCTAACATATGGCACATAAACTATACACTGGGCTCATGTGTAGGGCAATATAACAACTTTATTTTATTTTGGTTTTCTTGGCTTGTGTAATGTAATGTATTTGCTACAACATATACGTCCATTGAACTTTAACTTACAGCCGTATGCAAATTGGGCAAAGATAACGCTTGCCACAGTAATGGTAGCGCAACTTTGCCAGCGTTTGTGCCCTGGACGCAAGTGGAAGTGGACGCTAGAGCAAATTCAACACTTATGAATCTGTCCCATAGACTTCATTTTAGCCAAATAATCCGAATTATTAAAAATGATTTCCTTTTCTCTGTAATAATAAAACAGTACCTTGTACTTGATCCAAACTAAGATATAATTAATCCTTACTGGAAGCAAAACCAGCCCATTGGGTTTACATGATTTTCTGGTAGATTTAAGGTATGAAGATCCAAATTATTGAAAGATCTCCAAGTCGAGAGCATTCTGAATAACAGGTCTCATATCTGTATAACTGACATAATCCAATGTAGAGTTCAGAAAATATGTGACCCAAGGTCTGTCACTTGGAGTATTTTCTCTTATAGGATACATGTGTCTGGCAAGCAGTCTTTTAAAAGCTTTCAGACTTGTCTTTAAAACTGTGCCTGATTTGTACGTTGAAAGGAAGGTGATGGGAATGGAAATGTATAAGTTTACAAAGGATGTACACCAGATTGCAAATGATTTACACCAGTACACCAATCTTGTGATATTTCATGTTGCTACAAATCATTCAATTGTATACAAAGTGCATAAAAATGTTCAGGGCCTAATCCCGGAGAAGGCCAAGGGTTGGGGGTGGGGTTGTATTCACTTCAGGCTGGTGAAACTTAAAAAGGTCACACATCTCTTATTTCACCCACTTATACACTGACTTATACGTTGTATCTATAAATGAATTTTCCTTCTGGCCTCATAGAAAAGCAGCATTGACCCCTTGCTTATAAAACATTTTGATATTAAGAAACTTGACTCTGCCTTAAATAAATTTATTTGGAATGGTAAAAAGGCAAAAATTGCACTTCATAAATTAAGAGCTCCAGTTAAACTAGGAGGGTTAAATCTTCCTAACTTTAGAGCTTTTAATTTATCAACCCTCACTAGATACTGTATTGAGTGGATCTCTCAAGGCAATAAATTTACCAACCCTGACATCGAGATCTTTCAAGAACCCTTCTTTGATATTTTATCTGTTTTACATAGCAAATGGGGAAATGTTCCTTGTGACTTTAAAAGGAATCCTCTTTATCATGATTCTATTTTTGTGTGGAAACATTTATTCTCTCAACATGGGTATAGTTATACAGAAACCCCTTTCATGCCAGCAAAACTCTTACTTAAACCATCAGATTATCAAAAGTCTGGTTCCTTTCTAATTTCTGCTAAGAGAAATTTACTAGTCTTAGTTAAGGACTTATTTGATCCACATAAGAAAACTTTATTGTCTTGGTCAAAACTCAAAAATGAGTACAAGCTTAATGAATCTGATAGATATTATTACTTAACTTGTCAATGCGGTCTTTCTCTACTGCATGATAAAAACAATTTGATTTTAGCTGACCACAAGCTAGCAGATGATTTGGCAGAATTTTTGGAACTCCCCTGTTTGATTTCAATTAACTCTTTATCTAAAAAATTTTGGAATATTTATGGTACAGACTCACATCCATTATCTAAATTGTCCATTAAATGGACCGAGTTTTTACAATGTCAAGTGTCTCCCTCAGATTTGGTGAAATCTATTAATACTTATAATAAATTAATTTTGGCAGAGAGTTGGAGAATACAACACTTTAAGCTTATTCATTTAGGATATGGGAAAATGTTTGCTAAAAGTACCTCTAATAGTCCTATATCATTTTGTCCTAATTGTGACGAGACTAATGTGTCAATTTTTCATTATTTATGGTCCTGTCCAAAAATTAACCTTTTTTGGAGGGAAGTTACTAATTTTTTGAATTCTAGACTGAAGTTAAAAATTAAACTATCTCCGTGTATTGCTTTACTGCATCTAGATATTAATATGCTTTCTGCAAATCCTAAGTCAAATATTATCTCCCATGAAAGTAAATTATTGACTTCCTTTTTTCTAGCTGCTTCTAGGAAAGCTTTATTTAATTTCTGGTTACAAAAGGAACCCCCCTCATTATCGGACATCATCTCTTATATGAATCAGCTTAGTTGGCAAGAAGCCTTAATAACTAAAACTAAAGGAAGTATTTCCAAAGATTCTTTTAGGCTGGTTTGGTCTCCTTATTTTGAAATCTGTAACTCCAATACTAGCGATCAAATAATGCGCTTTCTTCAATAGTTAGATGACCTATCTGACACTCCAGATGATAAATGGGCTTTTTCTTTTTTTTATTACTTGTGCATCCACTGGCTTAGTTAATTTTTAGTTCGTTTTTTGTTATTTTTCATGAATGATATAGTTTTGATACTATCATGCCATTGTCTCCTTTGCAACATATTTTCTTCTTCTGCATAACATTTGTTGTCATTTTGATTTCATTTGAAAATCAAATAAAATATTTTAAACATTAAAGCAGCATTGAAGTGGGGCAGCAAAGATTCCTCAGGCCCCCCTGCCGAAGCCGCAGGGTCCAGGTAGGGAAGTTGAGGCATCGGCAATGGCTTCATGCAGGGAGCGAGTCTGGGCCGGCCCATTGGGTTTTTTCTTGGTGTGCCATCTACCCAGTCCTACCCTGTAAAAAAGTAACATTGTTTGCTTTTCATGACAAGGCCAATTTGTTTAATTGACTACACCCCCCCCCATGCAATAGCTTTTTTTGGTGTATTAAGTTGATTGGTTTATGAAAGATCACACTAGTGAATCTGGAATGATTCCAGCCTGTTCAATCTGTGTCTGTACTTATCCTTTAATGTTTCAACAACTTATCAAATATTTTAATGGATTGACACATTTATCAAAGCCTCATAGACTAGGTAAATATACTTTAATAACATATAATAATATACAGGGCACAGCCCCCCACATTTGGCATTGTCCATTCTCACCCCACCAGTGCATCTAGTCAAAGCTTTAAACCAACCTTGGATAGACAAACACAGCCCAATAATAGAACACACTTTCTGCAAAGCACTAGACTAAAATGAAACTGGAATTATCCTGGATAAATGGCATGTATCAAAACTGCTAACAGTGTCAGATTGTCAGAATGTGTTTGACTGCTTTGAGCAGTTAAACACATCCATTTCAGCAGCTCAGCAGCACCCTACACTGTAATACCCATTGAATTCCTTATTCCCCAATGCATATTGTTAAATATATTATTAAATCTAAAAGTCAAATCATAGCAGAAGACAGTAATCGAAAATCATTTGCAAATGATTTCCAGGTTTTAAAGACAAAACGTTTATTTTAAATTTAGAATAAATTAACTGATAGATTTCATAAGAAAACTAGCCATTTTAACAAAACAACAGCAGGGGAAAGCTTACACGTTTTTTGCACCTGGAAAGAAGATAAAGTATTAAAGCTCCCCATTGCTTTATTCAATTAAATTTATTAGTCTTCTGGCAGCTCTAGTAATGACAGACAATAAAGTGCTAGGTCTGGACTGTGTGAGGCCAATTGTAATGCTTCTAATTGAGGCTCATCCCTTGCAAGGATTTTGGCTAATGGGTCCCTAGGCCTGTCTTACAGAGCCTCACAAATACATAAATCAAGGCAAGCACAAGTCTTGAGTAGTGAAGAAATACTGCTTTGCTCAACATCGGAAACACAACATGTATGTTCAGATGCAACTGAAAGAAATAAGAAACGGGCAAAGAAATTCTGTTTTGCTGAAAGAGAAAACAATTGTGCAAAGCGCAGTTAATAATTGCTAATTAGAGGCAGTACAGATCTGATTGTATTTCAAAGTGCATAATATGTGCACTCATTAAAATGTAAGTAGGATGCCAGTCAAAAAGGGCAAATAATTGTCTGTTCAGCAACCCTCTATCACAGGGTCCTGATGTTTTCAGGAAATCTGGTGGTGTGATTTCATTAGTCAAATAGAGTGGTCAGAAGCCAATGGCTTAGATCTGAACTCAGCATGTATGTTCATGGCAGCTACCATATACCATATACAGCTGGCATAATGATGTACAGTATATGTTCCGGCTATATATTTTTATATTACAGCTGTGAACCATTTTACACCCAAGACATTGCAGAGCCCTTAATTTGGGAACCTAGTTGGTTTAAACAAGTCTCATGGTACCAGGCCACAGCAGGGCTGCCCAGATTTTTACAGCCAAGCCAGATGGTGGGTTATACAAAATAGAAATTATGAGTACAAAAAAATGCTATTCATATGACGTTTTTATTCTCAATACAGTACAGGTATGAAATCTGTAATCCAAAAAGCTTGAAACTTGACGGTTTTCAAATAAGGGGTCTTTCGACAATTTTGATCTCCATATGTTAAGTCTACTAAAAAAATACTGTAAGCATTAATTAAACCCAATAAAGGATTAATTATAAGATACCGTTTTATTATTACAAAGAAAAATTAAATCATTTTTAATCATATGAATTAATTGAAATGGAGTCTCTTGTAAATGGCCATCCCGTAATTCAGAGCTTTTTGGATAATGGGTTTCCTGGTAACGCATCCCATACCTTATAAGAGCTCTATCTGAGCCAATAAAATCATAGCAAATGCAGATAGAAAGAAAGAGTTCCTAGACATTCATGGCAATTACTTGTAATATTAAAGTGAGGCTGGAAACTCTCCCAGGAATTTAAATATCATGAAACAGAAGAGCCTAATCTTCAACCCTGCATTACATAAAAACTCATCACTGACAGCTAAGAATTAGCAACATTTGGTTTTTAGAGAGACTCGTTAATAGCTGGCTCCTCATTGCTGTTTGTGGTGTCTCGTAAACAGACTGTCTGCGAAGAAACTCGCTCAGTGCAGGAAATACTGAAGTGTTTCATTTCTTACAAAAAAGCATCTGAAAGGCATCCCCAATTATTTCTTTCCACTCAGGCCTCTATAGGGAGGGGGGAGGGAAAAAAGACATTTAAAGACAAGGAAGGCAATGAGTATTTATGATGAGTGGAGTAATGTGTAACAGCTGCTTTCAAGTTGCTAGTGTAGTATGGAGATACCGTTTGAGTGACACCTACACAGGAGCAAACATACAGTAATTAGCCTTGCGCTGGGCATGCCTGATCTACCACATGGGGTTGTTGGGAAAAATCTGATTATTTAAAGTAGCATCAGATATGTTGGCTAGAAGATGATCTGCTGTTATTGCTGAATGCACAAGGGAATGCTGTAGCTTGGGATCCTTTATAATAAGGACCATTAACAGGAGGAAGGTAGATGTTGCTAGGGGGGAGCTACTAGTTGGGTTAAATAATTGATTCCATTGAAGACCTACAGCCTTATGATCTGTCTCCCTGGAGACTACTGCTGCGACGAGCAAATAGTTTGTGAAAATGGCATGCTAGGTTACAGCCTTCAATACAGCTTCAGACTGCTGTACTTGGAAAGCCTACCTCTCTCAGAGGTGTGAAACAAAGACCGCTATAATAATGACATTATTTTTTTTTTCTTGGCAGATAGAGACATATCTTTAAGGTCGTATGCAGGAAGTAAAAGAGGCATCTGTCTTTTTCTGTGGTTTTTACTTGAAAAGGATTATGCTGAACGTTAGGCGCTCCTCGAATAATTATAAATAATGATGGTCAGAAATATTTCCATAAATAATCTTGGGAGACAGAAACAAAGGGGGTTCCCTATCATTTTTACAGAATATAACAAAAAAAGTTATAAAAACACGAACTGAAAAAGATTAAAAGTGACTTCTGAATGACAATTTTTGGTACTCATAGTGCTAGCTTCTTTTTGGCGGACACAGTCATTTCTATACATTCCAAAAAAAGTATTTTTGTTCAATAAATAGATTTGTTGCTTGCTTGCATGTACATGGAAATGGACACTTTGTTAAAATCGGGGGTGCTTCTGCTATGAGACACGGTGAAAACCTTTCCTTGGATGGCATGCAAGTTCAAAAGCTAAAGGCGCCCAAGGCACTCCTTCTTGCACCCCCCAAAAGCATGCAGTAAACCCCCCCTACTCACAGATGTTGCTGATGTTCAGAGTTACAGAAGGGCCAGAACTAGGTAGGCAGAAGAAGTATGAGCCTCGTACCCCACCACCACTATTGTACCCAAGGCATGTAATTCTTCTGCTCACAGCTAGCTCCATAGTTCTGGTCCTGGGTGCATTATATGAGAGGAAGCAAATAGCAAAAAAGTAACCTTAAGAACATAATTTCTGTTTTGGAGTAATAGAGTGCAACAATGTATTCTACATTAGCAATGTGGTGCTCCCTTTCAAGAAGAAAAATACCAAGAAGCAACCCTTGTTGCAATGCATCATTCAACTAACAAAACCTGTTCAAGTCCAAGAGCAATGAAGGGTACAAAAGTGTGCCCCTTAATACATATTGTAAAAGTGCTTGTGGCCAGCTACAGTCAGTAAGTATAGGGCTTTATGCAGCCTTCTGTTGGTGCTCCATAACTTGCATGTTTGAAAGACCTACATACCTCCTCTGCTTGCCTCCCTTAAATATGGGGGTGCTGGTTGCAAGCAATGCTGTATTTTTCAAGGTGAAAAGTGCAAAAACTTGGCACCCACCCACCCACTTTTTTGCATCCTGTACATAATATAATACCTTTTAATTTTTTTGTCTGCAGCATAATTTGTAGGGTGTGGAGCTTGTCTCTGGCACTATGTGGAGGGTTTTATCCAAGAAAAACAAATATAAGGTGCTACTGCAAAAAACTCTAATACATAAATTAATATTAAATATTATCCACAACACTTCTGAGGTGTGAAATAAATGCTGGTATAATAATAATTTCTGTTTCTAAGCAGTAGGGACATTTCTTTTATCTTGTTATGCAGGAAGTAGAATAGGCATCTGTCTCTTTCTGTGGTTTTCACTAGAATTTAATTGTGCAAGACATGCTGTCAGAAAAAAGTATAATTATAGTCAATACTTTCCCTTCAATATTATACATTAAAAAAACAGTCAACGAATACCTTTCTATACCAGTCTAAAATGTCCAAAACCTCTAAGTAATGTAAAGCAAAGATTGCCATCTTTAAACTCACTTAAACAATATATTGCAATAACTTTGTCTTTTCTCTTCTGCTGCTCCTCCACTGCTGCTAGCCATTCATCTGAGAACCACTGATCCCCCATCCCACTGATGAACCCCATCAATCTAAAAACCTTCTCACACCCACCTGTAAAATAGCCAACGCATCTTAAGACTTTTGGTACATGTAGATTTTTTGTTTGCTCGTATCCACTGGTTGCCATTTTGTTACCTAAATTGAAAGCACAGTGGCATATGCTGTTAAAATTCTGAAGAGCTTTTTAGAATTCTGATTTTCAAAATACTGATTTGGGAAAGTCTTTGGGTTTTGTGTATCACTTAAGAACTCTTTTTTTTTTTTTTTTAATTTATTTATAGGAAGCTGATCAGCAACTAGACCAAACTAGTGGTGTGCCTTCTAAGGGAACCTCCGTAGTGTCTCCAAGATATATTTTACTAGACTACCCAGATAAGAATTCCGAAAGTAGAGATGGTTGATATTCTTTACTAGAATAAGACTAACTCTGTCACTACATTATGGGGCAAATCCACTAAGCGCCGAAGCGCCTAACGCTAGCGTCAATTCGCTAGCGTTGGTCATTTTCGTTGCTTCGCAAATTCACTAATGAACGCTGGCGTAAATTCGCTAGTGTTACTTCGCACCCTTATGCCTGGCGAATTTTCACAACGGACGTAACTACGCAAATTCACTAACGCGCGCATTGTACTGAGCGCTACCTTTTACACTAGACTTCCTTCGCCACCTCAGACCAGGCGAAGCGCAATAGAGTAGATAGGGATTGCTTCAAAAAAAAGTTAAAATTTTTTCTAAGTCCCAAAAAACGCTGGTGTTTTTTCTATATTATGGGTGATAGGCTAAAAAAGATCGAAAAAATTTTTGGGGCGCCCCTCCTTCCCCCCTACATTTCCTAACTCATGGCAACTTAACTATACAGTGGGCACATGCGTAGGGCAAAAAAAAAATTTTATTTGATGTTTTGAAGGTTTCCAGGCATTTGTAGTGATTGTACGTATTCCTCCATTGAAATTTGAATTTGGCACCGTATGCAAATTAACCATCGCTAGCGTAACTTCGCTTCGCTTAGTGAATCAATGCTAGCGCAACTTCGCAACCTTAAGCTACCCCTGAGCGCAACTTCGGATTTTGGTGAATTTGCAGAGCGCTGGCGAAACTACGCCTGGCGAAGTGTGGCGAAGTGCAGGGAAGTTACGCCTGGCGCAACTACGAATCTTAGTGAATTTGCCCCTATATCTGAAGTATAGAGCAGTGATTGTCAGGACAGCACCCTTTCAGGCCTAGTGAACTCCTATGTTCAGGAAGACTTCAGCTGTAAAGGGTGTAAACGAGTAACATATGTGTCATATTACTGTTATTTTGGCCTTTCTATAGTGACCACTCAATAACAAACATGGGACAATGTAGGCCACACTACCCATTTACCGTGTCTACAACCAAATACTTGATACATGGGAATGGAGAGCTCAACCTTATGGACATGATACACTTCTTGGAGTGTTTGGTGCTTATGCAGAAGACCACTCACCTGCAGAGTGGTCATTAATTCAAAGCAGAAAAAGTCCAGTAGCACACCACTCTGTTGTAAGCTACAGAAAGTGTTGTATTTAGCCCATATATACATGCACAAAGGGCAAAATTTCAGGCCCCTCTGGGTCATATACAATGTGGAACAAATAAGGAAATGTGATCACAAAACGCACACTTTCCTGAGTGATGTCATCACCTATCTAGTATGAGGTGTGTAATAAACATATGAGTCTACACCAAATACTTTTGGTCGACACAAAACCCTGACTGTTTTTGACATTTCTACTGGTCTCATCTAAACTGGACTATTTGAGGGTTTACTTTTGATGGGTTACAGGTAAACTGGTAAAGGTCATCCATCAAGCAAGTGACAACCCTTGGATTTAAATTGAATGCCCAATTACAGCTATTTAGCTGTAGCATTAAAAGACTAATCACTTAACTTTCCAAATAACTGTCTTAGTTACTGAAAGACAAAAATACAGCCTTCCTCCTTCAGCATAGGCTTTGCAGTGCAATGGCGCTGTATATAGTTTAGAAACATGCAGTGCTAATGATTTTGTAATTTGCTTATAAATATATGCGTTGGCAGAGCAATGCCATTGTCCCTTCGGTGTTAAAACAACTTGAAAATAATTGCTGTTTTACTCCTTTGCAAGACCCTGAAGCAGTAAATAAGTAGCTTGGTAGTACTTCACTGCTGACTTAAGAAATGGTTTGTATTTTTCTTCCTCATTTATAGAGCTCAGGAAAATTGTCTCTAAGGATTAAAGAGAACACTGAACAGATCATTGCTGGGGTGGAGAGAGATTTCAGTGTTAACAGGTTAATGTGGGCTCAGACATGTTTCTGCTGGAACCTAACCCAGCATTAAAATCCAAGTTTGAGCTTGCCCAGGTGCAGAATATTAATTTTTCCTGAAGCTACAAAAATAATAAATAGCAGTAACAGATCCCTCTAGGGTTCTTTGTAATCATTCCACCACTAACTCTTACTCATTTCATGAAAACTTCAGTTGTCATTTTTTTGAACTGCCTCATAGTGACATGTATTAAGAGTGGGGGTGGTGGGACAGATAGACAGATGAGAGAAAGAACACATATTGTTAAACAATTATAAGATATTTTCAGCCTACACATAAGGGATTGCCAACAAATGGCCCTCAGGCTGGTAATGCATTGCTACTAACATGCCATTTACACTCAAGGAGTTTTGGAACTTAGCTATACAGAAACACCTATGATTAAGGGGCCCATTTACTAAACCTCAATTTTTATGGTCAAGGTTTTTAGGGGGAAAACTCAAATGTTTTTGTGAAAAAACAAAAACTCGAAATCCAAATCTGAAAACTGAAACCTATCGAGGTCATGTAGAAGTCAATGGCAGATGTCCCTGAAGTTTTTTCTTGACATTGTGATCTGCTTTGGTGAATCAAAAAAAGTTGAGTTTTTGCAGAGAAAATGCTAAAAAATCGATCAAATTTTTTTGATTAAAAGGATTGATAAATTAGTTCAATTCATGGAAGGCAGTTTGGTCAACTTTGTTTTAATAAAAAACTGACATTAATTTGAGTTTTAGTAAATCAGCCCCTTAATGTAGAGCTGCGCCACAAAAAGCTTCAGGCTTTATGGTTCTTCAGGCTTAATGGTTTTAATGGACCAGTCAAGCTAAATTTTTAATGGACATTCTTTTGGTCGTCTGGTGCATGAAGCCCTCTTGTGATTGAACTACAGGAATGCCTCCCAGAAACCATGCACAATAACTGTTGCACCTTTCTATTCAGCAGCTTATCGGCCCATGTCTGTGGTCCTTTGATGAGCCTGTCCGACTAACACATGGGCAAAAATTAGCCAGATATTGATCAGACAGGTTTAAAAATCCCATCGAGGTGAGGACCACATTGGCTCATTGATGCAGTCCTCACCCAGATGCCCTTGCCTTCCCTTCATCTGATTGTTATGACTTCTGGCCAAAAAGTTCAGATGAACTCAATATCACATACAGATGAAGCCACTTGGATTTGTGAGTTAAATGCGTCATGACTCAGGGGTAATTGAAGAAACTGTGTTATCTTAAGTCATCTTAACTCATTTAATGCATTTAACCTTTTCATTAGCATACCAAAGCCCCATTGTTCACAATGGTGAATGCTTTAATTAGATGGGATGTTGTGACGCAGTTTTCTGTGTTAAGTGAGATAAATGGGATATCTGTGTTTAGCTATTCTGTGTCAAACAGACAAACCAAAGTGGCTGCATCTGTACCTCATAATCAGTAGTAAGTACAACTCCGAACCATCTTTGCTTTACTTTTCTAACTTGTAGCAGACAAAATATTTGCTGATTGGTTGCTTTTTGTCAGATCAGTCCCATAGATCCCATATCACAGAATCTTTTCCCTGTAGTATCCACACCAGTTTAGAAACCATTCGAATGCAGATCACCCATTAAATGCATTTCTTCCAACAACAAAAAATCATCCATTTTGGTCGTTGTACCTGCAGCATCATCTCTTCTGAAATCCACCCTTGCAACACAATTTTGACAACGTGCATCAATGCTGTCCCGAGAAAATACCCAAAATGATTGTAACATCTGGGACAGATCAAAATCCTAAGTTCCTTGTTATCTATAATGTTACATTATAATCATCTTAATATATACCATCCACATTTCACAACCATTCTGCACTTTACTTCAAATAACTATTGTCTACTACCTTTCCTTGTACAGGTATGGGATGTGTTATCCAGAATCCTCAGGACCTGGAGTTTTCCGGATACCGGATGTTTCTGTAATTTGGATCTCCATACCATAAGGGGCAGATTTATCAAATGTTGAATTTCGAGTTCATGGGTTATTTAAAACTCCCTTGAACTCTAAATTCACCCAATCAAAATTTATTTAAAAAATTCAATTTTTCAAAGTCGGGTGAATAGGATCTTGAATAGAATTTGAATCGAATTTGATTTGTTTTTTTTAACCTCGATTTGAGTTTTTGCTGCGCAAAAAACTTGAATGCCTGGAAGGCTGCAAACAACTCCAAATTGATCCCAGGACATCTTTGAATTGGAATTTTTTTTAAAAAAACTCTAAACAAATTTTAACAATTCCCTAGTCAAATTTGACAGTTTTTGCCATAAAAAAATTCAAATTTAAATTTTTGCTTCAAACCTTGAAAAATCTGCCCATAAGTCTACTAGAAAAGCATTTAAAGGAGAAAATCCCCTTATTAAAAAACTCCTACCCCTCGACCCCACATAGACCCCCCCATCACCCCCAGCCTAGCTGCTACCCCTGGCAAATGCCCCTAACTTTTTACTTACCCCTCAGTTCAGATTCAGGGATCGGAGTTCATGGCAGCCATCTTCTGGGTCTTCAAGTCTTCTTCCATCACTTTGGCGCATTTGAAGTTGTCGCAAACCAAGAAATTGTTCCAACTGCGCGTGCACTGCTCTTCCTGTCTCATTCTCAGATTACCGAAAACACGGAAGATGGCTGCCGTGTACTATGATCCATAAATCTGCACCGAGAGGTAAGTAAAAAGTTGGAGGCATTTGCCCGGGGTAGTAGCTAGGCTAGGGGGGAGGAGGGAGGGGGGTCTATGTGGAGTTGGGGTAGGGTTTTTTTAAATAAGGGGTTTGTTTCTCCTTTAAACATTAAATAAACCCAAAAGGCTGGTTTTGCTTCCAATCACGATTAATTATATCTTAGTTGGGATGAAGTAAAAGGTACTGTTTTTTTATTACAGAAAAAGAGAGCTTTCCGGATAACGGGTTTCTGGATAGCGGATCCCAAACCTGTACTGGGAAAGCATATTCATACTTCATAGCTACTGTTGGTAAAGGAAAACTATACCTCCAGAATTAATACTTAAGCAATAGATCGTTTACAGCATATTAAGTGACATATTAAAGAATCTTACCAAACTGGTCAATATATTTAAGTAAATATTGTTCTTGAGATTGGCTCAGACCTGCCCTGAAAGGAAAACAGAGGCCTATGGAAACTGTTATTCTTACATTTACTGTTTGAAAATGCTGCACAACACAATGCAGTAGCCAAAGGTAAACATAATCCATTTTCATGGAGACAAGTTTATTGCACTGCACTAATAAGAGCTGGATTGATGCTCTGTCTTCCTTCATCCCTCTCATTGAGATACTGTGGTTATAAACAGTCTTGTGAATTGGCTGATCAAACCAACAGAATGATGTATAGAAGAAAAAACTTGAACTGCACCCAGTGATTCTTTCTCCATGTCTTGTAAACAGTCACCCAGCTTTCAAGGTTATTCCTGTTGTTGATATGTCTGTATAATAGCATGTTGGGCTGTTTCCATCTAGTTTTCCTTCACTACAGGCAGATCATGCCACTGCCTCACTATATCACATTACTCTATTTCTAGGGGGTTATAGCTGTGTACATGGGGAAATTACAAGGAAAACATGAGGCAAGAGAGCTTGCAAAGAATCAAGACTTTTAAATGGCTATGATTTGACTGGACAAAGGAAAAATAAATAAAAGTCAAATGAATAGTAGCAGCTAAAACTCCTGGAGTTTCCATCACTAGTTTCCATCTTTTTCACATAAATGGCTCATTATTATATATTTGTCCTTGCTTCTCTTTTGTTAGTGTATGAGTTAAGAGGGACCTCATCCCTATTTCTGTCAGCCTCATCCCTATTTCTGTCAGCCTTTAAGCTCACCACTAACAATCTAACAATTGCTAATTATCGGATTTCTTTTTCTTTTTCAAAAATTTCAAACGTTTTTTTCTATATTTCTTTAAAGGGCACCTATCACAGCCAAAATCAAACACATTAACAATTTAACCAGTACAAGCTAAACACATTTAATCAAACTACATATATTGTTTTTGAAAAAAACTGCAGGTTTTAAAAAATCCCATACTTTGTCAAATGAGTTCTTTCACTGAGGGAGTCCATACTGAGACTATAACAGAGACTATAACATGCAAATTCCAGGAGCATGCTCAGATTGTAGCACTGCCTTGAGTATTCTACCCAGAATGACTAGCTTTAGTAAACTCCTCCGCTAGAAGCATCACGAGATTTCAGTATCTTGTCCCCTTACTGGTGATGTCATTATGCAAATGAATGGCACACACTAACTTCCAGAAGGTGGCAGCACTACTGAACAGCAGCTAAAGCTCCCCATAGATGCAAAGATTTATCTTGCCGAACGACAGATTTTAGCAAAGTCCGACCAATCCTTCGAAATTATCATGTCATTAGTGGGATCGATCGAACATCTTACAGTTTTTCGGCCGACGTCTGTCAGGAAATTGATCAGCCAGGTTAAAACATCTTTGTCGGCCCCAGTGCAATCTATCTATGTTTGCAGGGCCAAGCAGGCAGCTCCCCTTTGTTTTCCTGCCAAATTGGTCTTTTTAGTTGATGGTAAATTCGTACAATCGTACGATCACTCCGAGATAATTGTGGTGTCACGATGATGACCAGATCTTTTAAAAATCTCAACGTCTATGGCCAGCTTAACAAAGAGGTTTGGCTGATTTAAAAATAGCTTAGAAGGGTTGATAAGCAACCAAGGAATTTCAACTGAGCATGTGCGAGATTTCAGAGCAACAGTTGGCTGGGAAGATATAGGTAGGAGGAGCCAGTGAAATCCAAGATGCCTGCCTCAGCTAGAACTGCAGGGGAGATAGGGGAGATCTCGCAGAAGGTATAGTGAGCTGATGATTTACATTAAACAAACAATTCTAACTGTTTTAAAAATCAGATTTCTTGAACTTTCACATAGTGTATTTACTTAGTAAATGATTTTAGTTGTGTTTAGTAGTTTAGTTGGTGCCCTTAAGGTGGTTATTTCACTAAAAGTCCCAATCTATATAGCTCAAATCTGTCAAATTCATGTAAAAGTCAATGGCAGTCTATTTAACCTGAAATCATGTTTTTTGCCTTCATGGTTTTCAGGTGTTTTGGGGTGTGTTTTGCTCAAAAACTCAATAAATGTGAGGTATTTGAGTTTTTTTAACAAATAATAGATAAGCAAATAAATTGAGTTTGTTTAAATTGTAAATTTATTCGAGTTGGAAAAACCTCCCAAACCTCACAAATGCAACCTTTAATAAATAACCCCCTTAAACTCTAAACATTGGAGGGTTAAGTGTGAAAATCAAGAACAATGCTAATACAAAAATTCACCCGGTATGTGCTGATCCTATTGGACCTTTTTTAATCAATTTGGGCTTTTAGAGGTTTTCTCTAGTAATTACCTTCTTTTTAGAGATTTTAGAGGTTTTCGTATTCTCATTTGGATCATTCAGCGTTTATTTTTTAATTTGTGCTTTTTATATTTGGATCTTTTATAAATATAAATTTCATGACATTTGTGGTATTAGAGAAAATTCATTTATTCATGGTTTCAAAAACCTTTAAACCCACTAAAATGAGACTGTTGATAAATAAGCCTCCACAAATTAATTCCAGTCATTTAATATTTTCTCAATTTATAAAAAGGTGTCCAGAACTCTCAACTATCTATCGAATCTACCAGTACAACTGTTTTAGTAAGACACAACTTCATAGCTCTCACTGAAAAAAAAATACTTTAACATCTTAAGATAAAGCTTACTTTCTTCTAAATACAATGGATGACCTTGTTTATGCTGAAAGAATTTAGCGGTGAATAAAACATCAGAGAATTTATTGTATGGCCCATAAGTGCTTCTTCTACGGTGTAAATCATCCTAACATAGCCAACCTTTCCTCATAACTGAGACATTCCATTCCCTTTATCAACTTCACTGCTCTTCTTTGGACTTCCTCTTTGTCATTAATAAAGAAATAACAGCATTCCTCCATTCCATTGGTACCATTAGAGATAAAAGGGAACCTGAAAAAAAATTAGCCTTACTAAAACTGAGCTAAGTACTCTAAAGCTCCCCATAGACGCGACGATTCTTCTTGCCGAACGACCGATTTTAGGGAAGCCCGACCAATCCTTCGAAATTATCGTGCGGTTAGTGGTATTCAAACGATCGTACATCTTACGATTTTTCGCCCGACATCGGTCGGGAAATTGATCGGCCAGGTCAAAAAATCTTTGTCGGTCCCAGTGCAATCTATCTATGTTTGCAGGGCCAAGCAGGCAGCTCCCCTTTGTTTTCCTGGTAAATTGGTCTTTTTAGTTGATGGTAAATTTGTACGATCGTACGATCGTTCTGAGAAGATCGTGGTCTCACGATCAGGATCTGATCTTTTAAAAATTTCAACATCTATGGCCAGCTTAAGGGTGTATGGAACTTTATTCACATTTACGTTGCTTGAACATGTATTACTGCCATACCCTATGCCAGCCAATGACAACTCACACTTTGGTTGGGGCATGGCAGCCTAGATTCTTTGGGCTGGTCGGCAGGTAGAGAAACCACGGGGTGCGGATCTGGGCTGAGCCCTTTTTCCAGCATTTCTTTAAATTCAGATTCCACATATTTATTAAATAAATAAAAAATGTCAAAACTTGATCTTGCTAATTTGTGAAAATATTACTTAAAAATAAACAAACCCAATCTTAAGGGGGCTATTTACTAATCTTTGGATTTATTTGATTAGAATTTTTAGGGCAAAAACTGGAATTTTTGTGGGGGAAAAAAACTAAGCTTTTTTCGAGAAAAAGCCCAAAACTGAAAATCCACCATCTCAGACCAGTTGAGGTCCTGTATACGTCAATGGGAGAGGCACCAATCTCAATTTGAAGATATGAAAAATTCAGGGTTTCGGACAAAACCCCGAAAAATCCAGAGATTCAGAGGAAGAAGTCCGAAATAATTGAAAAATTTGGATTTTCACTTGATTTTATCAGGTTTTTTCCTGAATTAATTTTCTTCGTATTAAATAAGGTTGAAAATCAAGCATGAGAGTTTGGTTGTGGTTTTTATTGTTTGTTTTTTTTGTTTTTTTTTTTTAATAAAAATTTGGAATTTAGTGAATAATATCCTAAATGTTGAAAATACATCTACCATTGACTTTAACAGGATTCAGCTGCTGTATTTCTGCATTTGAGCTTTTTCCAATTGACAAATCTTGCACATTCAGAAAACTTGAATAAGGAAATATTATAATATATATTTTTTGGCTTAAATTTTCTCAAATCGTGGGGGGGAAAAAACAAGAATTTGAATCTTAATAAATGTAACCCCTAGTCACGAGTAGCCATGAGCATAACAATTTGGCAGATTTGTAATTCTAGTGATTCATTGCCAATGAGATGAAATTATAATATTATGAATTTGATAATATCAGGGTTTATTTACCATAGCCCCGAACACAGTTGCAAGAGGCCAGAGGCAGTGGTCTGTACATGCTGTGCTCTGCACCGTGTGCCATATTCAGCTGAACTATAACACCCTAACAAGATTGCCTAAAAAAGGGGAGCGTTATGAAAACTTTTTCAAACTGTAGTCAAATGTAGTGAAGAAGAGAAGTTTGTACTGTAAGTTACAGTATCAGTATTTTTTACCAAGCAGTAATCATCACAATCAATAAAAAAATAACAAATCTTCATCCATCAACTTCTAAATTTCAAGGTAACAGTGCTGACCTAGGCACTCCTTCCCTTGCCCACCCTCTCACTGATCCAATTGGCTCTCTCACATAGACTATAGTGCATGCGCTGATCTGATTGGAGCAGGCTACCCCCCTTTCCCCCCTTAGTTACACCTCTAAATTCTGCATTAAGCCCATAGTAGTGAAATGAGGGCTTTAGAAATAAATCTGGACAGAAAAGTTTTTTTTCTGTAACATGTTTTTGGGCTACATAGGCCAACAGGGTTAATCACCAGCTGTTATACTAGAGCATGGGTTACACTGGATTCAGGGGCGATCCTAGTCATTTTGCCGCCTGAGGCAACCTTCCTTTTGCCGCCCCCACCCCTCCCCACAGCACTCACCTCTTCAGCGCCAGAGGGGGTCGGACGGGGTCCATGTTGCGTTGGAGGGGTCAGGGCGGTCCACGCCGATAGTGCAGAGAGCGCAATGTTAGCAGAAATTCGGCTGTTAGTTACAAGGAGCACCATTTTTGCTGCCCCTGGCAACCAAGGGGGACGGTGCCGCCTGAGGGATCCTGTCATCGGAAAACATGTTTTTTTTCAAAACGCATCTGTTAATAGTGCTACTCCAGCAGAATTCTGCACTGAAATCTATTTCTCAAAAGAGCAAACAGATTTCTTTATATTCAATTTTGAAATCTTACATGGGGCTAGACATTTTGTCAATTTACCAGCTGCCCCCAGTCATGTAACTTGTGCCTGCACTTTAGGAGAGCTTTCTGGCAGGCTGCTGTTTTTCCTTCTCAATGTAACTGAATGTGTCTCACTGGGACATGGGTTTTTACTATTGAGTGCTGTTCTTAGATCTACCAGGCAGCTGTTATCTTGTGTTAGGGAGCTGCTATCTGGTTACCTTCCCATTGTTCTTTTGTTTGGCTGCTGGGGGGGGTGACATCACTCCAACTTGCAGTACAGCAGTAAAGAGTGATTGAAGTTTATCAGAGCACAAGTCACATGACTTGGGGCAGCTTGGAAATTGACAATATGTCTAGCCCCATGTCAAATTTCAAAATTGGATATAAAAAAATCTGTTTGCTCTTTTGAGAAATGGATTTCAGTGCAGAATTCTGCTGGAGCAGCACTATTAACTGATTCATTTTGAAAAAAAAATTTTCCCCAGGGCCTTCGCAAAAGGGAAGTATTGAAGGTGCGGTGTAGTGCAACTACAACTCTCACAGGCTACTGTGCTTTTAATTAATAAAGAAATAGGTGCCAGGAGGTTCTTGCAGTCAAACAGAGCAAAATAACTTTATTTGTCAGAGACAAATGATCCACAGGTAACATATCAGTAAAGAGGCTTTGCAGAATATATAGGCACACAGCTCAGACCGTAAATCAGAGGCAGATGAGGATGTAGTCAAGGCAGTACAACTTCCCTCCAGGCAGAAATACCTCACATTTGGTCTGGATCTCACGAGTGGTCAGGGAGGAGAACCTAAAGCCTGAAACCCTATCCACTGTGGTCCCTTCACTTTATGCAATCTTATAGCCTAGGGAAGCTACTCCCTGCTACACCTTCTTGATGGAGCACAAAGCTGCTCTTCCTATTTTCCGAATAATACAACTATGCAAATTACAACTAGCTACATGGGCATCTGCCCAGCAACTAGGGAGATTAGGAAGTGTAGGGATTTAAAGCCATAGGGGCACAATTACCCTGTGGGTCCCTACATTTCTATAAAGTTTCCACCCTAGGTATGGAAAATAAAGCCCTTGGTAACATATAAGTTCTGTGACAAGCTAAACAAGAAGTTTTAGTGCTATTTACTTATTTTCGGTTGACACATTCTTAGTTATAGCAAGCAAGTTTATACATCTCTCACTTAATACTGTTATGGTTAAAGAGAAAAATCCAATCTGATTTAATTCAGCCAAAAGAGCTATAAATGCAGAGCTTTCTCTATTGTGATACAGAGGCAGCAGCTAGTAATGTGCAGAAAAAAATTAACCACTTCTCCTTTCAAATAATACATCTCACTGACCTTTTCCCGAACTGTCACCCACCCTTTTCTTCCTTCTTTTTTTTTTAAATTCTGCTGTTAGAATATATTTTACCATCGGGTGCAGTGGAAATATAGCTTGCCCTTTCCTTGCAAAAGAAGTAGAAATAAATCCCTTTGAGGGTTCTACAAATGTCAAAGATTTTATGAGCAGTTTCATAATACTGAGGAAAAACCTGATATATAGCATTTACTCTGCTCATTCTTCTCATTCATCCAATACATTTATTCTCAGTCCTTCAGACGCCAGGAATCACTCTCATAGGAAACCCATTTGCATATGCAATTAGATTGTAAGCCATAAGAGCCACAGACAACTTCTTCCTGTGAATATAATTTACTTGTGTTCTCTTTGTATTTCAACTGGAGAGCACGGTACTTTCAACTTTTCCACTGAAGGTTTGGTTGAACAAGTATGGGGCCTGTTATGCAGAATGCTCAGAACCTGGGGTTTCCAGATAAGGGATCTTTCCATAACTTTGATCTCCATACCTTAAGTCTACTAAAAAAATAATTGAAACATTAAATAAACCCAATAGGATTGTTTTTCCTCCAATAAGGATTAATTATATTAATTATATCTTAGCTTGGATCACGTACAAGGTACTGTTTTATTATTACAGAGAAAAGAAACCCATTTTTAAACATGTGAATGAGTGTATTTGATTAAAATGGAGTCCATGGGAGATATCCTTTCAGTAATTCAGAGCTTTCTGGATAACAGGTGTCCCTGTACAGTGAATAATTTTCTTTCCAAAGGCCGCTTTTAAGGTAAGCAACACCGTAAAAGTGTGCAAGATTGTGTCTTAAAGGAACAGTTCAGTGTGAAAATAAAAACTGTGTACATAGATAGGCTGTGCAAAATAAAAAATGTTTCCAATATAGTTAGTATTATGTAATATATAAAGGCTGGAGTGAACAGATGTCTAATAAAACAGCCAGAATCCAACTTCCTGCTTTTCAGCTCTATAACTCTGAGTTAGTCAGCGACTTGAAGGGGGCCACATGGTACATTTCTGTTCAGTGAGTTTGTAATTGATCCTCAGCATTCAGCTCAGATTCAAAAGCAACAGATATGACCCATGTGCCCCCCCCCTCAAGTGTCTGATTGGTTACTGCCTGGTAACCAGGGTAACCAGTCTGTGTAAACCAAGAGAGCTGAAAAGCAGGAAGTAGTGATCTGACTGACATGTTATACATCAAATCACTCCAGCCTTTATACATTACATTTTTGGCTAACTAACTATATTAGAAACATTTTTTATTTTGCATAGCCTATCTATTTACCCAGTTTTTATTTTTACACTGAACAATTCCTTTAAAACAATACCTTATAGGTATAGGGACTGCCATGAACACAAAAATTAGTGACGAGTGAAGCTGCTTCGATTTTTAGGGACACACCGAATCCAGGATTCGGCTCGGGATTCAGCCTTTTTCAGCAGGATAGGAATTCGGCTGAATCCTTCTGCCCAGCCGTACCGAATCCAAATCCTAATTTGCATATGCAAATAAGGGGCGGGGAGGAAAATTGTGTGACATTTTGTCACAAAATAAGCAAGTAAAAAATGGTTTCCCTTTCCCACCCCTAATTTGCAAATTAGGATTCAATTTGGATTCGGTCGGTACTCACCCGAATCTTTCACGAAAGATTCGGGGGTTTGGTCAAATCCAAAATAGTGGATTCAGTGCATCCATACCAATTTGCTTCGGCGAAAAAATCGTGAAACCATAGAAAAACTAAAATGGACAAACAAATACATTGGATACGATTGGATTTTTTTCCATGTAAAAAAGCAATTTTTTTTGGTGAAACAAAATGCTTCGGGAAGTTCTAGCACAGATTCACGAAAGTTTTTGCCACTAACAAAAAAATGTCATGGACTTTCATCTGGATCAGGCTAAAATATTTCTCATCCCTAATAAAAAATCCTTTTTTTTTTACATTCTGGTAGAAATGTCTGCCTAGTGAAATACCATACAAAAATGCAACTTTACTTAAATGGTAAGTACAGAGTTCCTTTTTCACAATCAGTACCATTGATTGTAATGAATTGATCGCAATCTATTGTATAATAAGAATCAGTAGTAAATCTGCCACCTAGTGCTTGATTATGGCAGGTGCAAATAAGATGGACTTTTGTAGAGGAATTTCAATGCCATTGTGTTGTTTTTTCTTGCACTTTGCCCATTTTTTTATGCAACTCAATTGTCCGTGCCTGATTTTCCTCTTGTAACAAGTTGGTTCTACCAGAAGTTAGCAGTTTGAAATGCTTAACTATTGAAGAATAATATCACACAGCAACTTTTCTCTTCTGGCAGAAAAATGCAAATACTGCACCAAACAGTGCATGCAGACCACAATTTATTTAATGGCAAGCACACATGGTGCTGATCTGTGTATATGTACAAGTGTACATATTCTGTACTCCAGCCCTGGGCACAATGGCTCCCTGTATTGATGGTTTCTCCACTGACAACACCACTCTACAATTCCTTATGTCATAAGTCTAACAGCATGAGTATGTTGTTTGCAACAGGAAACATTATATGTTGATGGAGTGCATCTCTAAAACCTTGTATTTCAAGAAGTATACAAAAAATAAAAACATTTTGTTGTACAGAGTAATTAAACATCCCCTACAGTTCAGGTGCATTTTTCTAACTATTATTGTTGCCCATAACTGCTGGTATTAGTGCTTGCACCCACAAACACTTTGTTTACAGAGCCAACCTAACCTCAGGATTTCACAGAAAGCTGCACAAGAATTTGGTTCTTAACAGAAAGACACAGAAACCACTGTGATCTCACAGAAATATGCAAAACCACTTGACTCAAATGGAGATGTGCAAACCACTGTACTGCACACCAAACCATTGTATTTTCCCAGGGAGATATATTAAAAATAACACTGCCCTTGCACAGAGGGGTCTGCTGATCATAATTATTGAAATTGAGATAGTCATAGCATTGCATCAACTAACAGGTAGGGTACTCAAGAAAGAAAGGCAGGAAAATACTTAATTCTCATATAAAGAGAGATATTCAAGCACTACTAGTAGCTTACACTCAGGAATAGTCATATGCCTACATGTTAGTAGATGTAAGTAACTTAGTTAGCCTGTACAGGTATGGGTTCTGTTATCCAGTAGGCTTGGGACCTGGAGTTTTCCGGATACGGGATCTTCATACCGCTTAAAGGACAAGTAATATAAAAATTTTAAAAAAATTCGTAAGAATACATCGAAAAAAAACCCCACTAAGACAAATGAAACTTTCCAATCGCAAAGTCTTTATTAAGAAATTACTTATGGAAACTCCGCTTGTGCTCCTCTTTATAAAGCGATTGGGTGATCCATCGATTTCTCCTCCCTGCCTTCCTTATAGGAGATAGCCAGGGAGGAGAAATCGAGCGTTGCACGATGGATCGTCGCTGTGTTGCCTTTTCTGAAGAGGAACGCAAGCGGAGTTTCAGTAAGTTATTTCTTAAAAAAGACTTTGCGATTGGAAAGTTTAATTTGTCTTAGCGTTTTTTCCCATGTATTCTAACGAATTTTAAAAAAAATTGATGTTACTGGTCCTTTAAGTCTACAAAAAAATCATGTAAGCATGATCTAGATCCAATAGGTTGGTTTTGCTTCCTTTAAGGATTGATTACATCAAGTACAAGGTACTGTTTTATTATTACAGAGAAAAAGGAAATAGTTTAGAAAAATGTGGATTATTCAAATAAAATGGAATCTATGGGAGGTGGTCTTCCCGTAATTTGGAACTTTCTGGAAAACAGATTTCCAGATAACAGATCCAATGCCTGTATATAATAGTAGGGGATACACAGCAGCCTGAAGCGACATTTTCCTGAAGCCAGCATATAACCAATACCCTGAGGAGTCTGTAGGTGTTGATTATAGTTACAATGTTTTCTTGTATTTATAATTTCTTTCTTTATATAGTTAACTAAACATTTCTGTGCCTCAATATCAAGCTCCTTTTGGTTTTAGAAAATATATTCTGTCATCAACAGAATAAATTGAAAACCCCCAAAATGCATGAAGATATACTCGCTGAAAAGGAGTTGGGCTGTCTTCAATGTAGTGAATACTGGACAACCAATTTTCCAGTTCATCAAGCGAAACGCACTTCAAAGTCTCTGCTGCTAAACTTCCCATGAAGGTTTAATGATGTTAAGACCTAGTGACTGAACTAGACTATGGTAGAGGTCGGATCCATAAAAATACTCTTGCATTTATTCAGCAGCGTGCAAAGTGGTTTTATTGTCTTGGAATGTGCTATCATCTTAGGGGCACACTGAGACTCATTTACTAACAACAGGCAAATCTATACAGTAACCCATATCAACCAATCAGTGATTACCTTTGTTCAGTTAAAGGGATACTGTCATGGGAAAAAATGTTTTTTTTTCGAAACACATCAGTTAATAGTGCTGCTCCAGCAGAATTCTGAACTGAAATCCATTTCTCAAAAGAGCAAACAGATTTTTTTATATGTAATTTTGAAATCTGACAAGGGGCTAGATATATTATCAATTTCCCAGCTGCCCCCAGTCACTCTTTACTGCTGTACTGCAAGTTGGAGTGATATCACCCCATTCCTTCCCCCCCCAGCAGTCTAACAATAGAACAATGGGAGAGTAAACAGATAGCAGCTCCCTAACACAAGATAACAGCTGCCTGGTATATCTAAGAACAGCTCTCAGTAGTAAAATCCTGGTCCCACTGCGACACATTCAGTTACATTAAGTAAGAGAAACAACAGCCTGCCAGAAAGCAGTTCCATCCTAATGTGCTGGGTAAAGTGAATTATTTGCAGTGTAAACAGTGTAAAATGACCATACAATTTGTGACAGAATCCCTTTAAGTAAAATAATGAAAGCAATAATATGATTGTTTGCCGTGCATTGCTGCCCAGCTGTTAGTAAATGAGCCCCAGTAACTCCTTCAAAAGCAATATCTGGCCCCCTTAATTGGCCTAACCCCATTAAGATACAGATATAGGAGTCAGATGTTTCCTCATATCATCTTACTTTCTACCACTGCAGAGAACTCCAGTTTTTGTGCTCATTAGTTTGTGAGTTTTAGACTCGTGGAGGCCTATTTATCAAAGTTAAGATTTTAGTGGTTTTTGAGGTTTTTGAAACTATGACTAAACTCACAAAACTACAAATGTCATGGAATTTATTAAAAGATCCAAGAATACCTCGAAAACCTCTACAAATTTGATAGCTGATAACACCACCATTTTATTGGACAGGGCTTATGTGCTATATAACCTGTGCCTTTTCTCCTTTTTTCCTGCTTGAATGGCTACCCCCATGGCTACACAGCAGCTTGTTTATATAAACTATAGTAGTCTTTCTGTAGTAAAAACAGCTTCTACAAGTGCAGGGCAACAGTGTAGTATATGTTTATTACTTTAAACCCTTTCATTGCTTGTTGCTACAGTTCCTTTAAGGTAGTTGCATCCAATCATGCTTCCATGTAGCTGCACCAAGCACCATTGTGTCCATCCTGCCATTTTGCTGAATTCTGCCCAAGTCCACCCATTGGGTGGAACCCTGAAGCTTTTTTGAATGTGGTGCTAATTCCAGGGTTCATACAGCATATATACATAGTTACATAGTTAAATTGGGTTGAAAAAAAGACAAAGTCCATCAAGTTCAACCCCTCCAAAAGAAAACCCAGCATCCATACACACACCCCTCTCTACTTTCACATAAATTCTATATACCCATATCTAACTATAGAGCTTAGTATCACAATAGCCTTTGATATTCTGTCTGTCCAAAAAATCATCCAAGCCATTCTTAAAGGCATTAACTGAATCAGCATCACAACATCACCCGGCAGTACATTCCACAACCTCACTGTCCTGACTATGAAGAAACCCCTACGTTGCTTCAAATGAAAGTTCTTTTCTTCTAGTCTAAAGGCTTTGCCTCTGGTACGGTGATCCACTTTATGGGTAAAAAGATCCCCTGCTATTTGTCTATAATATCCTCTAATGTACTTGTAAAGTGTAATCATGTCCCCTCGCAAGCGCCTTTTTTCCAGAGAAAACAACCCCAACCTTGACAGTCTACCCTCATAATTTAAGTCTTTCAACCCTCTAATCAATTTAGTTGCACGCCCCTAGATCCTTCTAATTTAAGGAAACTCCCAACACACTGCCATTTAGTGTATAACTTGCATTTATATTATTTTTGCCAAAGTGCATAACCTTGCATTTATCAACATTGAACCTCATTTCCATTTTGCTGCCCAGTTTTCCAACTTAGACAAATCGCTTGGACCTGCTACCAGTACCTTATCTGCAACCCGGACCCATGACCACTGACCATCAGTAAGGAAGTGCTGTAATTGTAAACCGGAAGTGACATCATCGGAAGTAGGCTTGATCAGAAAAAAAGGAGTAAAACAGGAAGTACTGTAATTGTAAACTGGAAGTGACATCATCAGAAGTAGGCGTGATAAGAAAAAATGAATAAAAATCAATATTGAAAAGACCAGCGGCCCAACCTGCGAACCCGCAGAACTGCTGACCCACGTCTATACCCGCACCGGAACTTCTACCCGCAGGGTACCGCAGGTTTTTTCTGGTACCTGATCTGCTGTGGGTCTCTTTAATCCGCCTTTAATCATAGGCATCAACCCAACCCCCAACAACAAGTTTGCTCATAACCTGTATCTGCATCATTATTCTCAGTAATTAACACAATTCACAAGAAAAAGTAAGCATATAATACTTTTAAACTAGTTTTGCCCGAACTGTGAAACTGAGGAGCTCCAATATTTTATTTAATTCCAGCAGTAGGAAATTTCTGTCCCTTATTTTTATTGTACAAAGTGTTGCAGGCTTCCCCTTTGACAGAGCCAACTCATACTGTCTTTTAAAATACAAGAGACAATGCTGCTATATTGATTTTAACATGCTTTCTGTTTGTTATAGTTTGTCTTAGCAACATTTCAGTATGTAGGTTACAATTCCAGAGCCAGAAATACACCAACAAAACAGTTCTTAAAATGGTAAGCAGTAGGAGTACCATGGTGCTTGCTCCCACTGTCTTTAGCCTGCTGAGCCTATTTCTCTAGAGGGCTGTTGTAATTGTGGCTTTCTAATATGCACACTTGTCTGTAAAGAATTTAAGATAGAATGCAATCCAATTTTAGATCACACAGCTGTCAGCAAATAGTGATTATTACCACTATGCTATTTTTACCCACATTTACGTGGTGTCTGTATCATTTCCTATTACTTTCTTATTAATATGTGGACTAGATGGATATAGATTGTGTGTCTGTTAAACACGTGCCAGATTCTATTTTCTCTGTGTATCTGTATCTTTAATGGATGCCAGCAGTTCTAGCTTCCAGTAACAAGAAGGCTGTGGTTTTTAGGTTCCTGGTTTCAGGTATTGCATTCACATGGGTGGACTGATCTACTGGGTCCAAATTAGAATTTTCTGGTTACTATAAATATATGAAAAAATATGATCTGCCAATTTAACACTGTCTTGTATGTATAAATACTTTTATTTATGTAGTGCTACTTGTATACACAACACTGTATATCAGTAACGTAACTGGAGGGGGGCGGGCCCTGGTGCGGGACGTGCCGCCGGGCCCCTGAGCGCGAGCTGCCGGGGGGCCCTGAGGGGGTGCGGGCCCTGGCCCAATTGCACCCCCTGCTCCCCCAGTAGTTCCGCCACTGCTGTATATGCTACAATTTACTAGGGATGTAACAAATCTACTATTCGCGAAAGAATCGGCCGAATACTGAACCGAATCCTAATTTGCATATGTAAATTAGGAATGGGAAGGGGAAAACATTTTTTACTTTCTTTTTCTTTTTTTTTGACAAAAAGTCATGCAATTTCCCTTTCCAACCCCTAATTTGCATATGCAAATTAGGATTCAGATTTGTTTCGGCCAGGCAAAAGGATTCGGCCGAATCCTGGCTGAATTTACAGTACAGTAGTAATGCTCATTGGAAGGCAAGTTGCAAAATGCAAATAATGGACTCAATCCGTAATGTTTTTGCACTTGGAACTCTACCTTTGACTATAATTAAACTGTGCTCCAACCACTAACCATCCCTTAACTTGCATGTCATTCAGATGGTTAAATTATGGAGTGAAGATGGCTCAAGCAGCAGTAAGGCCCTATTCTTAACCCCAAGGCTGGTCTTCACCCACCTACGCTGACCTCTAAACCTTGCAGACGTGATCTCTTCATGAGAACTGAACAAATTAAGCTCAATCAAGGTAAAAACCAAATTCACTTCAATTATTGAAAACCCCAGTAGCCTTTATTCAATGCTAAAAGCTCCCATGATAACTCACTCCCATGATAACTCATCTTGCATGAGGCCACAAGGCATCTTCTAAAATGACCCCCGCATTATAATTATACTGCATGCTATATTATACATATATATATATAATATAATACACAAAAGCCATGAATATCCTGTAAATTATATCCTTATAAACGGTGAGTTCTTATGTCATCAGTTATAAACGGTGAGTAGTGATGTCATTTCTGTCACATGACTCACTGAAACTTGTGTATTATAATAAATAAAGTACTCCCAGTTGCAAAATATGAGGATATTAGAAGTTGCCTCGGAGTTCCATGACCTGTATAAAAACACTCGGCCTTCGGCCTCGTGTTTTTATATGGTCATGAAACTCCTCGGTAACTTATAATATCCTTATATTTTACAAGAGGGGGTACTTTATTCACTATATAATGGACCTGAGGTTTTCCGGATAATGGATCTTTTTGTAATTTGGATCTTCATACCTTACCTCTACTAGAAAATAATGTAAACATTAAATTAACCCAATAGGCTAGGTTTGCTTCCAATAAGGATTAATAATTATTATCTTATCATAGGCTATAGTTTTATTATTTCAGAGAAGAAAGGTAATCATTTTTTTTAAAATTTGTATTATTTGGATAAAATGGAGTCTATGGGAGATGGACTTTCCCTAAATCAGAGCTTTCTGGATAACGGGTTTCCGGGTTATTACTTTTACTGTTTAAAGTTAAACTAACGTAATTTCGTTGCATCTTACATTTTTTAAAACAACATATAGTGGGCAACTTCAAGGTAATTAAAACCATACGGGTTACGTGCGACCTAGGGGTTATAATATTGTGAGGAAAATCTTCATGAACACTTTATTTTTATCCGCCCTTTAACACCATACCGTGTATTATAATTATCATAGGCTTAAAGCTAGGGCATTGTTACTGTATCCATGTGAAAAAAGCTTTCTCCAAGAAAAACAGTGTACCACCTGGACTGTATTGAACGAGTGTTGCAATATTATTCAGAGCACCATATTTGTTGCTAATTGTGGCCAGATCTGTCTTTGGGGGGGTCCAACCAAAGCATAAGACCTGAGGACATGACCATCTTGGGGGCCCATTAAACAACAGTTTATATATAGAAGATATGACAGGATCTCTAATGCACTAGAACAAATGCAACATTTAATTCTGCAGGCAGTGCAGCAATGCCCATGTAGTATCAACTGTTGCCTCTGGGAGGGGAACAAGGTAGTGGGGCAGTGGGACAGTGGCTTATTAGGGTGAAATTGTGCCTACAGTGGCAGAGACATTAAAAGTATCTGAAAAGGGACTGTACTCTGGGGTAGCAGGCATGGTAAGATACAGTAAGCTGTGCCTAAAGTAGCAGTGAGAAAAGCTGTAGGGCAGGAGTACAGTATGATGAGATGGTGCCAATAGCAACCAGGTTGTTAATAGTCTCCAGAAAAGAAATATGGCTCTAGAATAGAATGAGATAATGATATGGTGCCTGGAGTAGAAGTAGCAAGGGAATGTAGGTATAGTAAGAATAAATAATGCCTACAGTAGAAATGGAGATAATATCCTCTAGGACTGTGGCTGTGGGATAACAGGTATAGTAGGAAGAGAAAGTGACTATAGTAGCAGTGGGCTACAATAATAGCCTCTAGGAAGGGTCTGTGACTGTGGGTCAGCAGGTATATTAGGGAGAGCTGGTGTCTATAGTAGCAGTCTCTGGGACACATCACAAAGGGCATGCTGGCCCGAAACATGTCGTGTTGGTGCATTACTAATAAAATTAAGTTTGCGGCATAGTTCTGCCCCTTTGCTTCCTCCGATTTTATTTTTATTTTGCATAATAGTCTCTGGGAAGGGACTATGGCTGTGGGATAGCGGTACAGTAGGGAGATAGAGTACCAATAGTGGCAGTGGGATAATAGTCTCTGGGAAGGGAGTGTGACTGTGGGATAGCAGGTATAGTAGGGAGAGATGGTGCCTATAGTAGAAGTACAAAAGTCTGTTAGCTAAGTGCTTGGAGTTCTACTTCAACAGGTGTAGGACAATAGATTGTACAATATAATTTTATAAATATAATAACACACAATCTCTTCTGCATTGTGCACTACCACCATTTAATACAGGTCTGAATTTGGCAGATGTTTTTGAATCAGTCTCTCCTGTCACATATTTAATCCTGCTGTGTCTGAAAAAATGTGAGATTCTTCCATGAAATTAGTTCATTTTCAAGAGAAAATGTGCTTTAGTCATCGGCTCACACATGCCTGAAAATGGTCTGATTCATTTACAATAAATTGTTTCAGGCTTTCTCACATCCTTTTTGGAAAAATATGCTCAGTGAAAGCAACACATTCTGAAAGTAGGCTTCTTAAAGCAATGTTTATTCTAGAAATGAGCGTGCTTGGATTTGTAGCTTTTGTTTAGCAGTACAGTATGAATAAGCTCTGGTTTTATTTTAGAGCACTTTAAGCTTTTATAGAGCAACTGTAACCCCAAACTAAAGTCACAGCTCTTTTTTAATTGCATGTAAGTGAAGTTCTTTCACTCTTGACTAGCGATGAGCAAAAGTGTCTCATTTCATTTCAACAAAAAATTTGCACAAACCACAGAAAAAATTGCAAAGCAGAGAAATTTCACTGAAATTTCACTAAATGCAATGGGTGACTTCTTGCACCAAATACATTGGAGTCAATTGCTCTTTTTCTTGTTACAAAGTTCTGGAGAAACAGAAAACACCAAGGGCCAAATTTACTAAAAGGCTAAATGACTAACGCGGGTGAAAATTCGTCAGCGTGACGTCATTTCGGTACTTTGACGATTTACTAATGGTCGCTGACGGCGTAACTTCGCTATCGAAGGAGATAGACTCTAGCAGTACTTTGCTCCCTAACGCCTGGCGAATTTGCACTCTGGCAAATGGACGTAGCTACGCAAATTCACTAAGATGCTGATTTTACTGAACGTTACCCTTTGTGCTAGACTTGCGCCACCTCAGCCCAGGCGAATAGAGTAGATAGGAGTTCCTAAATAAATTGTTGAAAAAAATGCTAGCGTCTTTTCCTATTTCAGGATGATAGGCTGAAAAAGAGCGTAATTTGATTTCTGGGGTAACCGGCTTCCCCCCTACATTTCCTAACATATGACACATAAACTACACACTGGGCTTATATGTAGGGCAATATAACACCTCTATTTTATTTTATTAAGGTTTCCCGGGCTTGTGTAGTGTAATGTATTTGCTGCAACATATACGTCCATTGAACTTTAACTTCCCGCTATATGCAAATTAGCCAACGGTAGCGTAACTTGGCCAGCGTTTGGCGCCCTGGACGCAACTTCGGATTTTAGTGAATTTGCGTTGTCCTGTCGAATCTACGCCTGACAAAGTGTTGCACTGTAATCGAAGCCATCGCTGGCGAATTTTTGGAGGCTAGTGAATTAATGATCCCCACTCTCTGCCATAACATCTAAAAAGCTGTGCCAAATGAATGTTTCAAAATTAGAAAAAAATGTGAAAATTCTAAATTCTGTTAGATTAATAGTTACAACTAAACATTTTGAGCTCGATTTACTATTATAGGCATAAGAAAGCGCCACATTTACACATGCTCATGCACGATGGGAATTATCAATAGTCAAAATTTTGTTGTTTTGTGACTCAAGAAAATATATTTAAGTTCAAGTTTTACAGGCTCAAATTTTCGAAATGTATTGAATGGAAAAATCGTGAACATTTTAATGATAGTTGCAACTATGCAGAGTTTTTCGAGAAGTCACTGGGAAGTGTACCTGAACCATGATTTATTCATTTTGGGATTTTTAAATCATTAGACATTTTAAAGCCTTATGGAAAATCATTAGAACCATGGTACAGGTATGGGATCTGTTATCCGGAAAACCGTTATCCAGAAAGCTCAGAATTGCAGAAAGGCCGTCTCCCATTGACCCCATTTTATCCAAATAATCCAAACTTTTAAAAAACATCTCCTTTTTCTCATTAATAATAAAACAGTACCATGTTCTGAATTCAAACTAGGGGGCACATTTTCTAAATCAGGTTTCTGTTTTTTTTCAAAAATTTGTGGTTTTCCCCTTTGTTTTTTTTTTTTTAAAGCTCTTAAAAATCGATATTTATGGGAAGGCCCATTTATCAAAATCCAAATTTATCTCATTATTTTCTGAAAACTCAGACCAAATGCGCACAGGTTTTTTTCCCTTATTTATCAATATATTTTCCCGAAAATTTCCAGTGCAGGAAAAAACTCAAAAAATCATGGAAAAATTAATCATACGAATTCTTTTGTTGATTTTTTGCCCAAAAACCTCAAAACCTTTGGATTATTGCACAAAACCCAGCGCAGATCAAGATATCTTCAGGACTTCTCCCATTGACTTATATAATGTACAACCTTGGCAGTCTAATGAAGAAAATTTTATCTTATTTGTGCACAAATTGTTCTCATTGCGAATTTATTACATTTTCCCCGAAGATCCAAATTATAGAAAGATCCGTTATCTTGAAAACCCCAAGTCCCGAGCATTCTGGATAACAGGTCCCATACCTGTATCTTAATTTGGCATCAATTAAACACGATCTCAACTGAGCCATTTGAGTATTTTGTTACAGATGTAATTATCATAGAAAAAAACAAAACACTTGTGATAAATCAGCCTCTAAGGGTTTAACATCCGGAGCCACAGGAGAGTTTAGTATATCCCTGTCATTAATGGCTAGGGATGTAGCGAACGTCGGAAAAAAAGTTCGCGAACATATTCGCGAACTTGCGCAAAAATGCGAGCGGTTCGCGAACGGTTCGCGAACCCCATAGACTTCAATGGGAAGGCGAACTTTAACATCTAAAAAAGACATTTCTGGCCAGAAAAATGATTTTAAAGTTGTTTAAAGGGTGCAACGACCTGGACAGTGGCATGCCAGAGGGGGATCAAGGGCAAAAATGTATCTGAAAAATCTGCCTGTGTGTGCTTGGAAGAGATAGTGTAGGGGGAGAGCTGTTAGTGATTTCAGGGACAGATGATAGTAAGTTTGCTGGCTAGTAATCTGCTTGATACTGCTCTGTATTGGAACAAAAAAATAAATAAAAGCAGTCCTTACAAGGACTACTGTTATTGCAGCAGTCAGCAGATGAGATCAGAAGCAGGACAGCTGCCCACTGCAGCTACATACAGAGCACTGCAGTAGAAGGTAGATTACTAGCCAGCAAAGCTACCTAAGCTTAAATGTCCCTCAAACCCCTGCAGACTTCTGTCCCTCCAATAACAGAGCAGTATCAACACGATTACTAGCCAGCAAACTTTCAACTGTCCCTGAAATCACTAACAGGCAGCAGCTCTCTCCCTACACTATCTCTTCAGCACACACAGGCAGAGTGAAAAAACGCTGCAGGGCTTCGGTTTTTATAGGGAAGGGGAGTGGTCCAGGGGAGAGCTTCCTGATTGGCTGCCATGTACCTGCTGGTCTGGGGTGAGAGGGCAAAAAAAAGCGCCAACAATGGCGAACCCAAAATGGCGAACGTCGCGCGACGTTCGCGAACTTCCGGCGAGCGCGAACACCCGATGTTCGCGCGAACAAGTTCGCCGGCGAACAGTTCGCGCCATCTCTATTAATGGCATTTAAATTACAGTAGAATTTAATTCCCTCTAAAACTATCTGAAAATATCCCTTCATTGGATAGCAGTGTTGCAATTTGTTATATACCTGCATCAGCTAATATGCCACTCTATAAATGTATCTTTTTATTTTGTTTGACATAAAATGTTTGCAATATAAAGCAGTAACTGAATGAATAGTATCTATAGTATCCGTTGACTGTATCCTGAGACAGACTGATACACTGAAATTAAAAGGAAATTTAAAGTTCAGGAAGAAGACTATAAAATTCTGCTGTGAATAATTCGGTGCATTTACAATCATTTGATGTCCTGTGAGATATATAATCATTTTCCTTATATAATATTTTGGGATACAGCGTTTTTGCAATTTATTTTGTATTCCTGGCAGAGAGTTGGCAGAAGCCAAGTCTATAATAAGAAACTGAGCAGAACATACAGTATGACTTTATTTATTGCTATAATTGAACGGGGAAATACTGGAAGTTTGTTATTAACAACTTATTTATTTTCTCATGCAAACTCTTGGGAGCACTAAGAACTGACTAACTGTAGAATTGCTTTAAAGGACCTACTGAATCTTCATTTACATACAGTCCATCAGTAAATGCACTTGCCCCACATGATTTATGTTTGTTATTATACTATGACTGCTTGACCAGGGCAGCATCAAGGCTGATGGTCATACAAAACTAATGAATAGTTCTCACTTACCTGGCTGTTTAACCTTTTAACGGACAGTCCAAGTTGGGTTATAAAGGCCACAGCTTTATTAGCACATTGATCAATAATACAATAACTGTAAACACATAAGCAACTCCATGGGAATGCTTGCAAGATCTCCACTCCGGTACCTCTAGGCACAATTAGGCAAGTGAAGGCAGGACAAACCTCACTCCACAACATCTCCCGGGATCAAAACCCAAGCAGTTTTAGCTATTAGTAAACACTATTAGTCAATATAGAGACTTCACTCTTAGCACAAGGTATAGAGAGAAAGATCGTATACTTATTCTGGATTTCTATTAATGCCAATAAAGATGTAGAAGTCTCAGTGTATTTATATGTGTGTGGTGGGGTGGATAACTGTATGGTGAGATTTTTTCATTTCATGTTTCAGAATTTTACTGTTATTCTGTATAATTGGAGTCAGTGTAATCCATCATTACAGCTGAGTGTCCTGGTGGTCAGGAGACTCATTGTCCAAGTAATGCACCCTTGACACTCATCTTGCTAATCCTTTAGGCCCAGGGTCTCCACTTTAACATTAATTGGGTCAAAATTACACAATCCCTTAAGATATTAAAATAGTATGAGTTTAGGGCTACCAGAAGTCTGAAATAAGGACACAAGGGAATTGGGAAAATGTATGCATGCCACAGGAGAATTTTTGCAAACTATACATACTGTATATATTTAGAGTGCTTTAACTTGATTGACAAGTTTTCTTTTTAGTTCCAAATATACTGTAAGTTTATACTATACAGGTATTTGACCTGTTTTCCAAAATGCTCAGGACCTAGGGTTTTCCGGATAGCTAATCTTTCCATAATTTGAATCTTCACCTTAAGTCTACTAAAATATCATGTAAACACTCAATAAACCCAGGCTGGTTTTGCTTCCAATAAGGATTCATTATATCTTTTAGTTTGGATCAAGTACAAGGTACTATTTTATTATTACAGATAAAAAGGAAATCATTTTTAAAAGTTTGGAATATTTGGATAAAATGGAGACTATGGGGCAAATTCACTAAGATCCGAAGTTACGCCGGCGACAGCTTTGCCACACTCCGCCGCACTTCAACAGGCGTAGTTTTGCTAGCGTTACGTAAATTCACTAAAATGTGAAGTTGCAATCAGGGAGGTGAATGGTAGCGAAGTTGCGCTAGCGTTAATTCGTCAAGCAAAGCGAAGTTATGCTAGCGATGCCTAATTTGAATACGGTGCCAAGTTAAAGTACAATGGACGTATATGTAGCAGCAAATACATTACACTACACAAGCCTGGGAAAGCTTCATAAAATAAAATAGAGTTGTTATTTTGCCCTATACATGTGCCCATTGTATAGTTTAGGTGCCATATGTTGGGAAATGTAGGGGGGAAAGAGGGTACCCCCAAAAAAATTACAATCTTTTTCAGCCTATCACCCTTAAAAAAGGAAAAGACACCAGCGTTTTTTGGGTCTTAGAAAAAATGTAAACTTTTTTTTGAAGAAATCCCTATCTACTCTATTGCACTTCGCCTGGTCTGAGGTGGCGAAGGCAAGTCTGGCGCAAGAGGTAACATTCAGTAAAATGCGCAAGTTAGTGAATTAGCTTAGTTACGTCCCATTCGCCATAGCGCAACTGCGCCTTGCGTAAGGGTGCGAAGTAGCGCTAGAGTAGGTCCACTTCGCTAGTGAATTTACGCCTGCGCCCATTAGTAAATCGGCGAAGTAACGAACTGACGTCACGCTGGCGAATCTGTGCTAGCGTTAGCCGATTCACGCTTTAATGACTTTGCCCCTATGGGAAATGGCCTTTCCGTAATTCTGAACTTTCTGGATAACGTGTTTCTGGATAACGGATCCCATTCCTGTTTACTGTAATTAACTATGTAGAGTACTCATTAGCAATCGCAGGCAATAGATACTGTAAAGTTAGTGCTTAGTTGCACAAGATTGATATGATAGAAGCTTACAGTTAAGATAGAGCTGAACATTGAAAAATAAATTCATACTGTAACCTCCCCATATGATTCCAGCTGAGAGACTGTGCATTTTTCTTCTGGAAAGAACATTTGATATTTATTTTATAACAATTTTCAGCCTTCCCTGAATGTTGGCTTGTGAAACACACTCTCCTGCTCTTACTTATGAGATATTTTGTACATTGCAGATTGCTAAGAAATTATACCTTTTGTCTGAAATCACAGCTATTTCAGAAGATTTTATGTATCATTTTGAAATATAAATCACTTCTGCCTAGATATGCGGAAGAACTATTAAATATTCATGTTTTAACCAACTGGTATTTTTCCTCTGAGGTGCTATGTGTTCTGTACATGAAACCAATATTTGTTGCCGTGTTTATTTCCTCAAGTGGAAGTTAAAATGATAAGAGAATGCAGACTGATTCCAACTATTGGTGATACTTTTGTCCAACATGCACCTTTAGCTAATCCATAACAGAACGTGGGGTTGCGTTTTTAGTGTGGACCATCAGAATCATGGTAGAAGGTTGGAGTGGTTTAACTTAATGCTTAATGTTCAGCCAAACTGTTGGTACCAATGTGGCTTAAAATAAACTGGTGTAAAACATCAGGGTATTCTTACTTATACTATAACCATTTGTGCAGCTTTATAGCGGCTGAATACTGGAGCCTTGCCCTGTGCTACAACACCATCCCCTTTCCAAATTTAGTTATCAGCAACTTAGGCTTTGGATGTACTGTATGTTCAATCTCCTGACAGGTATCCAAGAAAAGCTAGACACTTTTATGCTTTTAAGGGGTTACCTGGTCCTATCTTTTAAATGGGACTACTAGTGTGCACCCATATAGGACCTTGTACCACAAAGTGGAACTAAACTAAGCCCTTCTGCTATTTTCTGCCCCATGTAAATACATCTAGGAAGAAAACACCAATCTTCCCTGAGCACTGATGGGTGGATGGAGTTCTTGTCGATGCTTACCCAACGTGGGGTTGATCAGCGCATACTGAGCAGAAAATGCAGCATGTGACATAACCCTCAGTGCTCTACCACAGGCTTCTGGGGCATAAGTAAATAAGCCCTATAACGTTCTCAGGATGCAAATGTCCTTTGTGCAATTTATACCGTTTTTGCAGAACAGGATACAAGTGGTCTTGTAGCGATGAGAAAAATATTTAGCCTCATTTTGCCATGAAAAAATGCCTATAGACTATAATAGGTAGTAAAAATATTGTCTCAAGGTTCAAAAATGCTGCGAGAAAAAAAACAATGACTTCAATGCGTTTGGAGACATTTTTGCCGTTTAGCAAATTTAATTCACCCATCACTAGCGCCTTAATCCCATAAAGTTAAGTGTCAAGTAAAGGATATATCTAATCTACTAAATGCAGATCAAGCATTTCATATATTTTGGGCCTGTAAAGTAATAAAAACCTTTAATTTCACCGTTACAGTATGTCTGAACAAAGCAATGTGTCCTTTAAAAGTGATAATGTAACTGTATATGCGGACTTAGCAAGAGAAAATGATACTTAGGCAATTGATTTGGCAGCCTAATTACCCTTGGGATACGCTGCCATTCCATCATCCTTTAGCAGGTCATTTGGACCCTATATCTAATAACTACATGCCTTATAATTTTATTTATTTAAGTATTTGTTTTACAGGATTAGGACAGATTGGAACAACAAATAGGGTTGTTTGCATCTCTTAAAATGCTGGAAGAAGAAATAAAACCAAAGAAAATCATTTTTTACACATTGGGCCAAAGTACACATGGCTATTTGCGTTTACCTGTGATGAGAAAAGCCATTTATACCAAGGGATTCAGAAAAGAACAAGTTATTATCAAGAACGTCTGTCAAATGTTGACCTGAGTTTGGTGTGCTAAATGACAGGAGTCCACAGCACATAGACAATTGGAAGCAGTGCACAATCCATCAACCTGATAGATATTTGTATAAGGACAGGCCCTTCTACTTGTCAAACACTTCATGAAGTATTGTAGCACCAAGCCACAACTGTCTCTTATCTTTGCTCTGGAGCTGCTCACAAGGAAAACATATTTGTAATACTTGTATCATGCTCTTATATCTAGCCACTGCTTATATATCAATGTCTATTTTTTCCAAGCTTCTTCGTAAACCTCTACATCAGTAATTATACTACCTGACCAGCTTAGCGGTCAAAAGTTGAACATGTTTTGTACATGTACAGCAGATGCAAGTCAGACGAATGTAAAAGTAATATATATATATATATATATATATATATATATATATATATATATATATATATATACACAATATCAAAACAGGGGGGTTGTGGGAGCACTCTAAAGGCTTTAATATATATATATATATATATATATATATATATATATATATATATATATATATATATATGTATAATAAATGCTATTGCATATGTACCCAAATAGGGGTTATTTTGTTACAAAATTATGATCATAAAATTGATAAGCCACCATACCACGTCAAGGTAAACCCCGAATGGCGGTCCCTAACTTGTTTTAATTTTTTATGTGCATTCTAGCATTACCTGTAATCAATGTCCATTGAACGCTGTTTTTTCACTGAGGGCTAAATCCTCCCCAGCCAGCAATCAGGCTTTTAAAGGAGAGATATTCCCAAAACAAACGCCCAATTTTAAAAGCATAGGATCACCACTAGTTTAAAGGGGGGGTATAGGGTGCTACAACCACTGAAGCTATGCCGCAGCTTCCGGCTAAATATACAATATCAAAACAGGGGGGTTATATATATATATATATATATATATATATATATATATATATATATAAGCTCAATTTCTGATTTTGTTGTGTCAAATAAGTTAATTATGTTAAAAAAAGACACACATTCAACAAGTTCAACCTTTTAAGACTATATATATAACCTGTCTAACTGCCAGTTGATCCAGAGGAAGGCAAAATAATCCATTTGAAGCCTCTCCAGTTTGCTTCAGATGGGGGGAAAAAATTCCTTCCTGACTCCAAGATGGCAATAGGACCAGTCTCCGGATCAACTTGTACTATGAGCTATCTTTCATAACTCTGTATTCCCTCTTTTTCTAAAAAGCCATCCAACCCCTTCTTAAAGCTATCTAATGTATCAGCCAGTATGAATGAGTCAGGGAGATAATACCACATCTTCATTGTAAAACACCCTTTCCGAATATTTAGCCAGAACCTCCTTTCTTCCAAATGGAACGGGTTGCCCATATGTCAGTTGGAAGGACCTACTGGTAAATAAAGCATTGGAGAGATTATTGTATGATCCCCTTATATATTTATACATAGTTATCATATACCCCTTAAACGCCTCTTCTCCAGCGTGAACATCCCCAACTTAAAAATCCTCATAGCTAAGATTTTCCATACCTTTTATCAGCTTAGTTGCCCTTCTCTGTACCCTCTCTAATTCAATAATGTCCCGTTTGAGTGCTGGAGACCAAAACTGTACGGCATATTCTAGATGGGGCCTTACCAGTGCTCTATACAGTGGGAGAATGACCCCCTCCTCCTGCAAATCTATGCTTTTTTTAATACAGCCACTGACTGGCATTGCTTGCTACAGCCAAGTTTATTATCTACAAGGACTCCAAACTCCTTTTACGTTATGGATATGTTTAGTGCAGTCCCATTAAGGGTATAAGTGGCTTGGATATTTTTGCATCCCAGGTGCATGACTTTACATTTCTTGACATTGAGGGGCAGATTTATCAAGGGTTGAATTTTGAAGTAGAAAAAGCTTCGAAAGTTTTTTTACATCGAATTTGCCCATTGGCGGTCGAAGTAAAATCATTTGATCGAATGATTCGAAGGATTTCATTCATCGATCAAACGTTTTTCTTTCGACTTCAAAAAACTTAGAAAACTGCTCTAGAAGGTCCCCATAGGCTAACAAAGCACTTTGGCAGGGGCGAAGTATTGAAGTCAAAGTTTTTTTAAAGAGACAGTACTTCGATTATCGAATGGTCGAATATTCAAACTATTTTACTTAGAATTGAATTCGAAGTCGTAGTATCCTATTCAATGGTCGAAGTATCCAAAAAATTACTTCGAATTTCAAATTGTTTCCCAATTAATGAAAAAGATAAATGAAAGTGGACCCAATACCGAGCCCTGAGGGACCCCACTAAGAACCTTACTCCAAGTAGAGAATGCACCAACAACCACCCTCTGTACCTGATCCTGTAGCCAGTTTCCTATCCATGTGCAAACGACATCATTAAGCCCAACAGACCTTAGTTTAGGAAGCAGTCGTGTGGGGCACAGTATCAAACGCTTTGGCAAAATCCAAATAGATCACATCTACTGCCCCCCCCCCCACTGTCCAGCATCTTACTTACCTCATCATAAAAAGCAATCAAATTTGTCTGACATGACCTATCCTTCATAAAGCCATGCTGATTGCTGCTCATAATGCCATTCACTAGGACAAAATTTTGAATGTGATCCCTTAAAAGGAGAAGGAAAGCTACCGAGGCAGTTCAATTGCCAATAGATTAACCACAATAGTGCAAGCTAGAATGCTATATTTATTCTGTAGAATGCTTTAAACAGCTCTAGAGCTTTAGAGCTTTAAACAGCTTTATAAACTCTCTCTGTTTGTTTAGAATAACAGCTGTCATATTAGCTTGGTGTGACATCACTTCCTGCCTGAATTTCTCCCTGCTCACTCGTAGCTTTGGGCTTAGATTTGTCACGGTCGGCACCCTAAATCCAGAACCGATGCCAAGTACCCTCGTCTTGGCTCGCGCTTCTGCCTGTAGCAGCCGCCTTTGGCTCAGAAGGAGCCCTCAGCTACTCAGATGTCGCCAGGTCTTATAACGAGAGGTTCAAGACAAGGGGTTCTGGACAAGCAGAGGGGCACAACCGGAAAGCAAAGTCTTTGGGCAGAAGGTCGCAGTACAAGGCGTAAGACAAAACCGTAGTCAGATCAGGTCGGGTCGGAACAGGCAGAGTACAAAGGAAGTCAGTTAGGCAAGGGTCAAACCAGGAAGTCAATCAGAGGGATTAGGCAGAATCTCAGATATCAGGCAGGGGTCAAGATACAGAATGTAGAATTGTCAAAAGCCAGGCAGGGGTCACAACTGGAAAGCAGGATCAGAATAACAAACAGCACAAAGCTCAGAAAACACCAGGAAACAAATCCTATAACGGGGATTGTGAATTGTGCACTGTAGCTTTAAATACCCAAGCGTTTCGCGCCAATGCATGCTCGCGTCAATACGCCAGCGCACCTAATAGGTTAGTCTCTGCCACAATGCACTCCTCATTTCCTATCTTTGCCTTCTGGATTGCTGTTTTCCAAACTTATTATAGAGTAATGCTGCTTCTGTCCCCACAGACTTGTAGTTTTTAAATGCCTTTTTTCTTATTAACTTTTTTAATAGTGCTGAATTTACCTACCTATACTATTTCTGAAAGGGTATAGTAAATAAGAGGTGGTTGGGTCACAATTGCATCAGGAACAGCTGTACCAGTGGAACCCCTCCCAGTATTCCCAAAGATCTCAGTGTCTATACGTTTTTGGGAACCACAGCATTTCCTAAAAGCAAAAATGATGTTGGGGACCTCCTTAATTGAGAAAGATTTCAGGTTTATATCAGACTGGAGCTCTAGGCAGTGCTTTTCAGTGTGGTAATAACAAACTATATCTAAAAAATACTATTCACTTGAGGGATAAAATCATAATTTTCCTCTTTATAGAGCCCTATTAAAAAAACATCCTCTTGTGCAGGGATTCCCATCCTTTAGCACCCGTGAGCAACATTCAGAAGTAAAAGGAGTTGGGGAGCAACACTAGCATGAAAAATGTTCCTGGGGTGCCAAATAAGTGCTGTGATTGCTCATTTAGTAGCCCCTATGTGGGTTGTCAACCTACATTAAGGCTCTGTTTTGCCGTGCACCTGGTTTTTATGCAACAAAACTTGCCTCCAAGCCTGGAATTCAAAAATAAGCTCCTGCTTTAAGGCCACTGGGAGCAACATCCAAGGGGTTGAAGAGCAACATGTTGCTCACGAGCTACTGGTTGGGGATCACTGTCTTGTGCATCCAATGCTGTATTGGGCATCAGTCCAGAGGAAGAATATTATGGGCAAGAAAAAGTGGAGAGAAAATAAACTGATGAATTAAATGGACAATTTAACTACAAACAAAGTCTCTCATAGGGAAGTCCGATTTTAGGGAAGTCCGACCAATCGTTCAAAATTATCGCGCGGTTAGTGGAATTCGAACGATCGTACATCTTACGATTTTTCGGCCGACATCTGTCAGGAAATTCATCGGCCAGGTTGAAAAATCTTTGTCGGTCCCAGTTCAATCTATCTATGTTTGCAGAGCCAAGCAGGCAGCTCCCCTTTGTTTTCCTGCCAAATTGGTTTTTTTTAGTGATGGGCGAATTTGCGACGTTTCGCTTCGCCGAAAAATTAGAGATTTTCGCGCGAATCTGCGAAACAGCGAAAAATTCGCGATATAGCGCCGTGTCTCGTCCGTTTTTTCAGAAAAAAATTTGACGCCGGCGAATTTTTGCTGCGAATTTTTGCGGGCGTTTCGCGAATTTATTCGCTGGCAGCGAATCGCGCAAATTCGCTGCAAATTCACGCCTGGCGAATAAATTCGCCCATCACTAGTCTTTTTAGTTGATGGACAATTCGTACGATCGTAACATCTTTTAAAAATCTCAACATCTATGGCCAGCTTAAGGCTAAGGTAAGAAAACGAAATTAAAACAAACCTAACAACGCTCAGCGAATATTGAATGTTGATCGAGAAAAACAGAATCTTACAAAGATATACAGGAACAGTTTAGTAGCTGTAAACACACCACTTGAGGAAACTGCTATTGCACAATAGGTTACAATACAAAATATAATTGTAGCAGTCCAAGTGAACAGGGTTTGCTACTAGAGATATAATCTTATTGGAGGCAAAACAGTCCTATTGGGTTTATTTAATGTTTACATGATTTTCTAGTAGACTTAGGGCAGAGACACAAGCTCAGATTCGGGGAGATTAGTTGCCCAGCAACAAATCTCCTTTTCTCCGGGGTCGACTAATCTCCCGAACTGCTTCCCGCCGGCTAGAATCTAAATCGCTGGCTGGATGTCACTCGGTGCGCTTCATTTTCCGAAGTCGCCCGAAACTTCAGGCAACTTCGGAAAACAAAGCAGTCAAAGTGCCATCCCGCCGGTGATTTCAATTCTAGCCCTTAAGGTATGAAGATCCAAATTACGAAAAAATCCATTATCCAGAGAAGCCCAGGTCCCAGGCATTCTGGATAACAGGTCCCATACCGTAGTACTTGGAAAATGATGTAAACAATTGGAAGAATGAACAGCACTGAATTTACTTGGCAAGTGAGCTTAAATTTCCTGGTGACTGCAAAGAGCAATTCTATCAGGCTTGGAGCTTTACTACTTTAACACTGAAACATATTGGGGTATGTGAGTAATGTTTTTGTGGTAGACACTATATGGAAAATGACTTTACAGTTTCTAACAGCCCTTATACTTGTATGCAGCACTGAAAATCTGCAGAAAACCTGAATACTAGTAGAAAAGAAGACAAAACAATCAAAAAACAAATAAAACAATCTTGGTATCACTTTACACAGTAGTAATATATGTATTTAGACAGTAATTATTTTTGGTAAACTGATACCTGGGTGTGAAACCATCAAATCTATTTATCTTTTTATATTCTATTATATTCTATCTATTATACTTATTTACCTTCACTCTCAACTGAGAACACTGAAGAAGTGTGAAATAACTTAATAGAAACATAATCCCATTTGTTCATTTTCTTTGATTTATAATTGTATTCCAATCCCATAATGAGTGGAGGGCTGACTGCAGGGAGGTTAAACTGTGCTTGCATAGACAAATTCCTTGTGAATTGCACAGAAAAACTGACACGTGTAAAGTGCGGGATAATGATGACAAGCCATGGCAAAGCTGAATAAAAGAATCACTGTACTGGAGGGAATACTAGGTAATTACGAATAATTACAAGGTATTAGAGTTTATTATTAATGTCATTTATTAATAAAACATCAATATTTTTCACGAAGCAAATCAATGTGACTGTCATAATATCTGATTACAACACTACAGTGCAGTACCTCAGTTGATAATTGGCCCACTGATTTGGAGGAGAATTTTAATCTAAGATACCAAGTCAATCTTTTGTATCCAAAAGGGACAACCCGTTTGTATGATACTGCTGTGTATGTTGTTGGGCAGTATAATAAGCAACTGCAAAAATTCTTTATGGTGATTAGAGGCCGTTATATTATCAGCTAATTTTCCATAAAATTAGGTCACTGTGTCCAATCAAAATAGGAAATTATTAATCCCATAATAGGCTATAAAAGGTGCAATTTATTTAAAGTCTGTGCAGTGACTGCTATAATAATGGTCGCAAAAAAAAATATTTGAATGCGCCTAGCACACACATCTGTTCCTACTCGGCTCCATCTCCAGAATTTTCAACTCCAACTGCTGGGGATAATAAGGCACGCGCAGTGCAGTGAAACTCCAAAAAAACTGGAGCATTGACACCTCTGCACCTCCCCCTGCCTACAAGCCCCTCACCTTGCATCACGCTCCCCGCCAGCTCATAGGTAGGATGGCTGCTGGGGAGAGGGGATCCAATACAGCGGTGGTCCCCAATCTTTTTTGGCTCAGGGACTGGTGTAGAGTCAAACATTTTTTGCAAGGACCGGGGAGGGGTCGGCATCCAATTCTGTTGCGCCGGAGTCAAATTTGCTGCGTTAATCCATGTTAATTGATCGCTAGGCTCAGCAGCCCAGTTCAAGACTGTCTGCAGCCCAGTTCAAGACTGTCTGCAGCCCGGTTCTGGGCTGCGGCCGGCGGTTGGGGACCCCTGCAAAAGAGGAAGCAGACCCTGTGGTCCGGGCTCCCCCTTTCCGCCCACCAGTCTGCTTCCTTTATAGTTACACCAGCACTGCCATTTCACTACTTCCCCCAATAGAAAAGATTAGTCTATAGGTCTAAATAATTCCCTGTACTCCTTCCCATCAGCATTGGAATTGGTCTGGTCACATACAGTATTACCCCTACAAATTAGGCGTTGGGTAACACTGTAACATACAATAGTAATGGTAACATATAAACATTTAGATTGTGAGTAGAGCCCTCTAATCCTATTCTTACCCTGGGATGCAGCAAACCCAGGGTTTGGTACCGGAATCCTTCCGCCTGGCCGAACCAAATCCGAATCCTAGTTTGCATATGGAAATTAGAGCTGAGAAATTGAGTGACTTTTTGTCACAAAACAAGGCAGTAAAATATGTTTTCCCCTTCCCACCTCTAATTTGTATATGCAAATTAGGATTTGGATCTGTATTCGCCCGAATCTTTTGCAAAGGATTCAGGGGTTCAGCCTAAACCAAAATTGTGGATTCAAGGCATCCCTACTGAAAACACTTGTTTGTTAAATTTTTGTAAGATCCTTGTTCATTATATATGATGATGATGATGATGATGATGATGATGATGATATAAATCATTTATAACATGATTTAACATTCAATTCAGCATCACTGATTTCATTGCAGAGTCAATGCTTCCTATCATAGCACTGCACTAGAGACATCCTGGTGGGCCCTGATGCAGTCAAACCCCCTACCTCTGCTGCCCTCATAGTTAAAGAAGCTACAGGCTATGTTAATTATGTTCATTTTACCTTCCTTTAGCAGCTTTTTTGAATTGCATTAAAATATGAAAAATAATATTTACAGAAGCTAAAAAATTGGCACAGCAATTGTGGAGACAAAGCTACATACTTGTCCTGCTAAATATAAACCGCAGACCATACAATAGTTAAAAGATTAAACAGTGCAGTATTTGACATTGTTCAGAACTAGACCTTCAGGCTAAGATCACTAGAAAAAATGTTGGATTGTTAATATAAGTAAATACTATCAAGAGAAACAAAGGTGCTACATGACTGAATGTTCCCACTTTTTGACAAGAACTGTGTGATGCTAAATGCTTTTAAACCTGCAAGAAGTGTTTTGCATTTTCAGTTCAACAATTAATAAAGCCAGGCTCCTTTCATGAAAACACAGCAGCCTTATTGTGCATGTATTGAAACCTGATTGGTCCACTAAAAGTTCTGGTAAGAACCGGTCAATACTTTACAATTTCGATACTTTCCTCACTCACTTTGCTGCTGCTCGATGACTGTAACAGATATGCACTTAGAACTTTATCCTTTTTCTTACTGAGACAAATAGTTGAATGTGGTGTTCAAAAAATCAAAATACTCTAATAGTAGTACAGGTTTGGGACCTGTTTTCCAGAATGCTCTGGACCTGGGGTTTTCCGGATAAGGGATCTTTCTGTAATTCTCATCTCCATAGTTTAAGGGGCCGATTCACCAACTTCGAGTGAAGTATTCGTAGGTAAAAAACGTTGAATTTTTTGTGGGCTACTTCGACCATCGAATGGGCTACTTCGACCTTCGACTACGACTTCGAATCGAAGGATTCGAAGTAAAAATCGTTCGACTATTCGATCATTCGATAGTCGAAGTACTGTCTCTTTAAAAAAAACTTCGACCCCCTAGTTCGGCATCTAAAAGCTACCGAAGTCAATGTTAGCCTATGGGGAAGGTCCCCATAGGCTTGGCTAACTTTTTTTGATCGAAGGATATTCCTTTGATCGTTGGATTTAAATCCTTCGAATCGTTTGATTCGAAGGATTTAATCCTTCGATCGAAGGAATAATCCTTCGATCGAAGGAATAATCCTTCGATCGCTCGATCGTACTATCGATATTCGAAGTCGAAGGATTTTAATTCCTAGTCGAATATCGAGGGTTAATTAACCCTCGATATTCGACCCTTAGTGAATCGGCCCCTAAGTCTACTTAACATTTAAACATTAAACAAAGCATATATCATTGTTTTGCTTCTAATAAAGATTAATTATATCTTAATTTGGATCAAGTACAAGATACTTTTATTATTACAGAGAAAAAAGAAATACGTGAATTATTTGATTAGAATTGAGTCTTACCCATTCTGGATAATGGGTTTCCAGCAGGCCCGGACTGGCAATCTGTGGGTTCTGGCAAATGCCAGAGGGGCTGCTATAAGGTGCTATAGAAAGTCAGTATTTAGTGGGCTGGTGGGGACTGTTTGGGCCTCTGTGTGGGCTGATTGGGCCTCTGTGTACCTGAAATTCTAGGGCCTATTTTAATTCTCAGTCCGGACTTGGTTTCCAGATAATGGATTATCTGCATTAGCAGACACGACCCCTTAAGTTTCCTAGTAACTTGTACAGGGAAATACTCTACTGCTATAAAGATCAGCTACTGAAAAATGAGCAGAACTGTGAAAAGCATGGCAAACTTGTTGGCGTATACATTGGAGCCAACAGGCGTTTTAGTCCACTTTTTCCCCAGTGCATTGTGGGGGGAGAAATACATGGAGAAAAAAAAACACTTTTTCTTGCCAAACAAAATGCATGTCAACACAAAACTAGCCCTATTTTCATATTGTAGGGAAATACTGTGTGATGCATACTGAAGTGGAGTGAAACGTGTAGAGGAACTCTGATTCTGAATTGGATTCTGAATGAATTTTTATTTGTTTTTTTTTCATTGTTGTGAGTATACTCGTTTTTGATTTTTTATTCACTATTCATACTTGCCCATTTTGTGTTCCTTTCCTTGTTGATCAAAGGTTTTAAAGATTTTATACATTGTGTCTGGCACATATACTTCTCATATCTGCTGAGTAGGAAATCACCCCAGAGAGACACATATCACCTTCACTGATTTGCAATCATTTTCACTTATGGTGTGTGACATATAATTCACTTGCCTGGAAATTCTACTCCAGGAAGTTTTTTCTTTTGAACTTTCCCACAGAATTTATTCTCAAGTTTATGTGAAAGTCCTGCAAGGTGGATGTATCGGAGTGAGCTGCAATCAAAGGATTTTATAATATCTTGGTTAAAGCACAGATTGGACTTTTTATACTAGATACTAGAGTAGAGTTCCTGGCTTCAATAGAATTTGGCATAAATTAGTAATAGAAATGTATCAACAGTGATAATGTACTCCTATGAAGTAGCAAGACTATACCAGATCCCTGCACCCCTCAGATTAGTAAAGATTTAGTGCCAAAAGATTAGTTGTTTAGCTTCCTGTCTTGATTGAAATCTTTAATTTGGAGTGTTCAGTCTTTTAATGTGTACCCCATATTGGCAGATCCTCAAATTTACAAATATAAATTAACAAAGATAAACATGTATATAAATATAACAGTCTCTCTACTATAATTCAGGAAACATATCAGTGCTCGCCACTGTAACTAGCTTTCAGGCTTCCACTTAATATTAAAAAAAATATGTTGCCTCAATAAAAATATGTGTTTTATTTTTGCTGGCTAAAATAATCTTATAAGGGAAAGTATATGAGTGTCTTTATGATCATAGATGAAAATCCAAAAGGCAACATTTTGCCAAATGTATTAGAGTCAGTGGGCATTTTTTCTTGCATTTTTTCTAACGTCAAATGCCTGTGTGTTTTTTTCTCAAAAATGTCTTTAAATCATTTGATTTTTTTTATATATAGCTAAACAAAAGACGTTTGTTGAAACATGCAGGGGCTATCCCTGTTTGCATTAAAGGGTTTGCTCACTTTTTTCAGTTCAGCTGTTTTCTTATAGTTCACCAGAAATAAAGACTTTTTGCAACTACTTTCTATTTTCTATTCGTGACCGTGTTTTTCTAATATTGAAATGTAAAGTTTCATTTTTCACCTTCTTATGTCTTCTTATGTCTTTTCTATGTTTTTCATGAATCTGTAAACTGTTCTAAATTGCTACATTAGTTGGTACATTTCATATCTTTGTCCCTGCTGAGCAGAATCCCTGAGTTTCATTAATGGCAGCTGTTGGAATTAATACAATAGTAGCTAATACTCCACAGATGCGGCTGAGAAATGCATCAACTAAATGTTGCAAATTGTAACAGTTCAGAATCTGCACTTGAATTACTGAGCTGCCAGATTCAAACACCAGAGACAGGAACATTCAACTTTCAACTTCAATTTTGGAAAAACAGTAAAAAATAAAAGATGAAAAGCAATTGAAAAAAGTCTTTATTTCTGGTGAACAACTGAAAAAAGTGTTTTGAAGGAGAACAATCCCTTTAAAGTAAAACATATTTTTTTGAGATATTTAGAGTATAAATGCCGATCCAAATTCACATTGCAAAGTCTAGTACAGGTATGGGATCCGTTATCCGGAAACCCGTTATCCAGAAATTTCAGAATTAAGGAAAGACCGTCTTCCATAGACTCCATTATAATCAAAATAATCTAAATTTTAAAAAATGATTTCCTTTTTCTCTGTAATAATAAAACAGTACCTTGTACTTGATCCCAACTAAGATATAATTAATCCTTACTGGAAGCAAAACCAACCTATTGGGTGTATTTAATGTTTACATGATTTTCTAGTAGACTTAAGGTGTCCATACACAGGCCGATAAAAGCTGCCGACAGACCGAGTAGGCAGCTTATTGGCCCATGTATGGGGGCCCCCGACGGGCTTCCCCATTCGAGATCTGGCCGAAAGTCAGCCAGATCTCGATCGGATGGGACTAAAAATCCCGTCACATCGCGGCCGCATCTGTTCGTTGATGCGGTCTTGCGATCCTACCGCCCGTTCGCGTTCACTAGGATCCCATCGTTGGGCCCTAGGGCCCACGATTGGATCAGCCCAATATTGCCCACCTCAAGGTGGGCATATCGGAGGGAGAGCCGCTCGTTTGGTGACATCGCCAAACGAGCGGATCTCTCCATGTATGGCCACCTTTAAGGTGGGAAGATCCAAATTACAGAGAGACCCCTTATCCGGAAAGCCCCAGGTCCGGAGCATTTCTGGATAATAGGTCCCATACCAGTATAACAAGATGCACATGATGCACTACTCAATGAAAAGATTAAAAAGAAGGTGGAGGAAATGATGGATTCAGCTCAACCTGGTGCAACATGTGACACTCACCATATTGAGATTTACTGCCCTTCGCATCTGTACACAAGCAAGAGCAGATCAAATCAAAGGCAGTTTCAAGAAGAAACACAAGATTGTGCCGGAATTAAAGCTGAAAAAATAGAAAGGGGGAAATAATTTGCAGGCCACCAAATCCAAAATGGATAAACCTGGTTACATGTGTAATGCAACTGCAATGGCAAAGAACAAAGATGCGAGTAAAGACACCAATATTGATGTATTTGGTGAGGTCAGCTTGCTAGACTTGAGAGGCTAAGGCAGTTGCCGTGAAACATCGATACTGTGCAAATTATCTACTCATAAACCACTGAGGGTGGATCAATGGCTGCATGTCAAGTGTCTAAACAGATTATTAGCTATTAGATAATACATTTATGGCTCTAAATAAATAGAAAGATGTTGTGCTGTAGTCTATAGAAACCAACTTACAGCTTAACGTACAGGGCATATCTGTGCAGTGTAGTATATGTGAATTTTTACATGTTTAAATATTGTATATTTATCATTCAGAGAGCAGGTTTCACTCAACTCTTGTCAAGATGCACTAATTGTATTTTAGTTAGGTTTTTTCTTTAGATATCAGTGAGTGGCCTCAAGTATCTCTTTAATATGTATGTCTTTTATTACAGAACAGTCAAATGTTATCATAAATAATTTGTACTTTGATATTCTGATGATAAGGCTTTTCTTGCTTAGTTTCTTTTTTATCCAAAGTGTACTATATATGGTAGCCCCAGCAGTAAGCACAATCTTGCAAGTACATTGTAAAAGCTTAGGATACCCTTACTAGAGAATAAGTACATTTTTAATGTTAACTCATTTTCATTAACTGTCTTTTTTGAAAAACAGATGATTGTGAAAGTTTCATTTGAGAAGTGATGTCTATAGACCATTTGTTCCTACATATAGGTTTTAGTTGACCCAGTCACGTGATTACTTGGGTTTTCATTCTTATTTTCAGTTAAAGGGGCAGTATTAAAAGCCTGCCTCAGGCAGCCCTTTATAATATCAGTTATTAATACAGTATGCCCTTTACCCCTCATTTGTTCAGAATAAAGTTCACTCTAAATTGCTCAAGAATAACATCCCAAATGCTATAGTTAATGGAAATTATATTTACTGGTATTTGATTTATATATATCTCTCTTTTTATTTTAAGGAATTAGACACATATCACAACCAGGTCCCATGAGAGACAGAGAAAAATATTGCAGTCCAGATTTGTGGACTGTAAAAGGAGGATAGCTTTCCTAGAGTATGTGAGTTGGGGGGATCAATGATTTGTCTCATCATGGTTGGGGTAGTTTAGAAGTCTATTTAAACCACAACATTTCACTTAATTCATCGGCTCTACCACATGGGGCATGGCCAGGCAATGAGCTAATGTGTGTGTATAAGGGTATTGCCTTGTCTATGCTATGTTGTATTCTGGATTGAGGTTCATTTGAGAACCTTTATAGATGGTATCTGGCAGGAATGAAAATATGGGGCATAATTATTATGTTGTCCTCATTACAAACACTATAATATATTCTTAGCAAGGTTATTTGGGGCAGGATTCAACTTATGTGTAAAGATCAAAGTTTGTCCATTTGTTTGTTTTAGACTTTGTTCTTTATGTGTTTAGTAACCGAATGACCAAATGCAATGAAACTTCTCAGAGACCATCTTCTTATTCAAGTGGAGGTCAACAACATAAAAAAAACAGCAGGACCCTATATGCAATGGTCATGTGTATATTGAGCTTTAACTCTTGCAGTGTTGTTTCCTGCTATCACATATCATTTCTTTGCAGCAGAACTTCTCAGATATCATCCTTTCATCCAAAAGGAGGTCAACAACGACTTTAAGTTGACAAAATAGTGGTTCCCTGACTTCTGAGGCCAATCAGTCTAAACAATCAGATTTCTAAATCCCATAGGCTATGACCAAATGCAATAAAATCTTTCAGGAACCATCCTTATGTGTGAGTGATCTCGAAAATGAGATTGCTCCATTCCATGGTAACAAGAAAGTACTTAGCAGCGCTACGTGACACAATATTTACCCGTGGGTCTCCAAGGTGCTGAGCTTTAGCTTCAGTCTGCTTCACTAGTGTGTTTTATATTCATTCCCTAGCACAGATCTCCTTATGCAGCCACAGAATATGTGCCATATTCTCTAAAGTGTTCTTAGTTTCTGCAGACTTCCAGCAGTTATGTGCTACAAGCAGGGCCCTGTAAGTGTTTAGTTCCCATGGTTCTACTTGAAAGAAAAAAAATCTCGGTTCTTTGAAAAATAAAAGATTTATGTAAAGAATTTTTTCAATACACATTAGACTTAGATCATTTGCATAACTTGGTTGGGCTGAGAGAAAGACAAATAATGTATAACAGAATAAGAGCTCAAATTACTTTTGAAACTGCAAAATTCATTTTCGAAAAATAATAAAGCTTTCCTTTGTGTGGCAGACACTTCAGCTTTAATTTCTCAATAAATCAGTTGAACCGAAGAAAGAATTCCCATGTAAAAGTTAAAATAACAGCGGTGGGGAAAACTGACGACAACATTGTTCTGCGCGGAAGGAGTTGTGCACATAGGGGCAATACCTATGACATGCCTAAGTAACTCAGGTATGCAGCCACAGAAACTGCCCTTTGAAATGTGTACTGTGCAAAGACATGTTATCATCTGCTTAAGTGATTGTTCATATATAATCCACTTCAAAACACTCGACACAGACCTCGACTCCAAAAACATAACAGTGTTTATTGTCTAAACGCTGTCTATAAACTATGGGATTTCTTACTTGTGACTGATGGTACAGTTTCCATGGTTGAACCCTATTTATTTTTACATTCGGCATTCTTTCAAGAATTCTTTGAGACCGAATAAATACATTCGATTTCTCAAAGTATTCAGGCATTAGCAAAATATGTTCAGTGAACATTAATAAGGAGAACATTTCTTACAACAGCACGTGAATGGACTGAAGATTTGCTTTGGTTCGTACAGTACTACAAAAATTATCTTGGATTTCTACAAAAAAAAAAATTACGTTTAGAACAATTTTGCACAGTCTGTTTTAGTTTATCAGATATAATCCTAGGAGGTGAAACTTGGCTGTAGAGTGAATATATATTTCCTTTAAGTCTCCTGCTTTGGGAAAATGGCCCAAAAACATGAATGCTGTTCTTAATCATGAACAAAAATCTTGATTTGTATTATTTATTTTTAACTTTACGTGTAGCTCTGGAAAGATAGTAATGTGTCCATTGTGTAAAGGTTTACTGCAAACACATTTAAAGAATTCCAGATTTAGAAATATCACTATGGTAAGTTTATCACCATATTGCCATGGAGTGTCTAATATTAACATATTAGCAACATTTCAGCAATCATTTGGACAGAACTTTAAAGAGGTTCTTCACTAAAACTCAATCAAACTCCCATACATAATTCTACCTTATTTATTAATAAAATAACTCAAAAAATTAAGTTCTGGAAAAGTCTTGATAAAATCGAGTGGAAACTCGAATAGTACGCATTTTTTTGGATTTGACTCTAGAATCGCTCAATCTTTTCGGGTTGTAGCCCCAAAACCCCACATTTTTTGGATTATTAAACGAAACCCAGTGCAGGTCACAATATATTCAAATTGAAAAAGGGACATCTCTCATTGACTTGTACATGACCTCGACAGGTTTAAGATGGCGGATTTTCAGATTCAGACTTTTTACAGCTTCGGGGTATAATAAATCTTTTTTGCCAAAATAATAACCCCCAAAATGTATTCCAAATTAAAATACCTTTATTCTAAAGCTCAGACCAAAAAATCAGAATATCAAAATATCCTGCAATATTTCAAGCTATGCCAGGCTTCTGCTATAGGGGCAGACTTCACCGATGTGCATCTGGAATAAAATAAAATTCTGTGTATGCAGACTCCTTGGGGAGCCCCCTGACTTGGATGGATTCTTTTCTCAAGCTAGCCTTGGTCACTAGTAACCTGACCTTGAGGCTGAGCCACCTTCTTGGCTGTAAGAGCAGTTTTTCTCTGCTGTGAAGAGATACCTCTTTAACCATTGGTGGTTTGTTTGGGAAGGTATATGGACACTGAACTTTGGGGAAAGAATGGTGAATTGAGCTCCCATAGTAATTGAGCCCTTATGTCTTTTCCCTACCAGAGCTTCATTTGGCCACAATACCTACAGAGCCTGCAGTCATTATAAATATATGGGCCTCCCATAAAATATACAGGTATGGGATTGGTTATCGGGAAACCGGTTATTTGGAAAGCTCCAAATTATGGGAAGGCTATCTCGCACAGACTCTTTGGGGGGAATGTAAATAAAGTTGCAAAGAGAAAAACAATTCTCACCAATAAGAATAAAAATCCACATCTCACAATCTAAAATTGTTCCTCAAACTGTTATTGAATTGCGAATTTTAATTGCGCATGCTTAAGAAGTGCTTGAAGGTGTCGTCACCTTTTGGAACAAACATAACGACTTTTTCAGTAAGAAGTTTTATTACATTTACTGCACATTGGCGCAAACTATAAAATTCACAAACGGACTTCCACCGTCGGAAGTAGTCGCTAAACAGTTTCCGGGTTCGCAAAAGCTATATTAAATTTGCGCAAAGCAAAATTTGTTTGTGCAAAGGCATAACTTTTTGCGAATAGTTTTTCCTTTACCGACTTTTATTACATTTCCCCGTTTTTCTCCTTAAGAATAAAACAGTACCTTGTACTTGATCCCAACTAGGATACAATTAATCCTTATTTGAAGCAAGACAATCCTATACGGTTAATTTAATATTTAAATGATTATTAGCAGAATTAAGGTATGGAGTTCCAAATTACATAAAGATCCGTTATCCAGAAAACCCTGATCCCAAGCATTCTGCATAATAGATCCTATACCTGTATGTAAATGCAATTAAGGCAGTTAAAGCAATATGTCAAGATTCACTCTCGCATATTACTATAGATCTGCATAGAAGGGATTTTCTATGCACTAGAGAAGCCACATATGAAAGTGAAAAACTGCACATTACAGAGAATTTTCTCATTGCAGGGCTGTAAATAGTGTGTCAGTATTAGTAATTAGTAACATGTTAAGGTTGGAAAAGGCCATTATACAGTTATGCAGTTATCCCATAAGTCATGTTTCATTCAAAACTCTTCCTTCAACTATAGAATTTTTGGTGACTACCCTCAGATAGCAACAGAGGATAATTTATGCCAATTTAGGCAATTACAATCATTTTCTCTCCATGAACAACTTGCCCTGGGCAGCCTAATAGACTTTTATTCCCATTCAGTGACAGTCAAGCACCTAAACTAGTAGCGTAGTGTCATCTATGCTGCAAATTCAGTACTTTAAGCCATTTATTCTCCTTTTTATAACTTATCTATCTCATTGTTTTGGAAAATCTTCTTAGCTTGCCTGTTTGATAAAATACTGGGAATGTTCCTAGCAAATACTTTAACATTAACTAATTGTTTTAATACCTGTTATCCAGAAATCTCTGAATTATGGAAAGGCCTTCTCGCATAGACTTAATTTTATCCAAATAATCCAAATTTTTTAAAAATTATTTCCTTTTTCTCTGTAATAATAAAATAGTAGCTTGTAGGGATGTAGCGAACTGTTCTGCTGCGAACTAGTCCGCCGAATGTTCGCGAACGTTTGGGAACGTTTGGGAACGTTCGCATTTTGAGTTCGCGTTCGATTCGAATACAAATCGTTCGACCATTCGACCATTCGAATTCCTTCGACCGCTAAAAATCGAACGATTTCCATTCGTTCAAACGATTGTAAGCATTCGATCGAATGAAAAGCATTCGATCGAATGGCTTCGATCGTTCGATTCGAATGAAAATCCTTGGATCGAATGATTAAAATCCTTCGATCGTTCGAATCGAACGATTTTAGCGGGTGTTCGAAGTTCGTGAACTGTCCGCGAACGTTCACATTTTTTGCCGGTGTTCACGAACGGCGTTCGCGAACACCAAATCGCAGTTCGCTGCATCCCTAGTAGCTTGTACTTGATCCCAACTATTGGGTTTATTTAATGTTTACATGATGTTCAAGTAGAGTTATGCTATGAAGATCCAAATTATGGAAAGATCTATTATCTGGAAAATTATCTGGATAACAGGTCTGATACCTGTATATTGTATAACATCCTAGCCATTGAGATGAAATGAATGAAACAAAAATCAGCTAGTCTTCCTGCATCATCGCTACCATTCTGGTTATTAATGAGTATAGGGGTAGACACTTGATGAAAGACGTCAAAATGAATAATTGGCCTTTCACCTACATATAGTCACCATGCTGATAATATAATTAAGCTTCCCCGTTATTTTAATGATAATTTCCTGGATTTTATGAATTTATTCTGTACCAATAGGTATTAAGTTTATGAGATATGGAAAGGTCAAGTTTTAAACGTCTGTTTTATTTCCTGTAAAACAACAGTGTTTTAAAAAGTTCACTTCTGCAAACATTTTTAAACACTTCGGGGCAGATTTACTTAGCTCGAATGAAGGATTAGAAGGAAAAAAACTAAAGGTTTTTTTGGGCTATTTCTACCACCGAATTGGCTACTTCGACCTTCGACTATGATTTCGACTTTGAATAGACTATTCGACCATTCGATAGTCGAAGTACTGTCTCTTTAAAAAAAACTTTGACTACCTACTTCACCACCTAAAACCTACCGAGCACCAATGTTAGCCTATGGGAAGATCCCCATAAGCTTTCTAAGCTTTTTTTGAAAATCCTTCGATCGATGGATTTGATTCGATTTTTCCTTCGATCGTTCGATCGAAGCATTTCCGGTAAATCCTTCGACTTCGATATTCGAAGTCGAAGGATTTTACTTCGAGGGTCGAATATCGAGGGTTAATTCGACCAATAGTAAATGTGGCCCTTCATGTTGGTACTGTACCTTGTTGGCTGGGTATGGGGATCACCTTGGCCTGTCCTGAACAATATTTGGTTGTAGTTTAGCTTAAAGTGGACCTGTCACCCAGACACACAAATCTGTATAATAAAAGTCCTTTTCAAATTAAACATGAAATTCAATTTCTATTTTTTATTTAAGCATTCATAGCTGTTGTAAGCTCATTTAAAAATCTCAGCTGTCAATCAAATATTGTCTGCCCCTCCTCTATGCCAGTGGCATAGAGGCGGGGCAGACAATTACTTTCACTTTCCATTCAGCACTTCTTAGATGTCACTGCTCTCCATATATTCCCCCGTTCTTTTTACCATTTAATTATCTAACCAGGGCATGTGGATGGACATTGGGTCCCCCATTCTGGTGCACAAACAAGATTCTGAGATGATACAAGGCTTGTCTTAATAACAGTGTCCACAAAATGGCTGCTGCCTGCTTGCTATAATTTTGAAATCCCAGACTGAAGAAAACAAGATTCAAATAATTTTTATAGTGTAATTAAAGTTCATTTTGCTTGACTAATCTGATTAAATAGGATTTTGAATAATTTTTTTGGGTGACGGGTCCCCTTTAATATCTATTGGATAGGTTTTAAATTCTGTTGGGTGAGGAACTCATTGGGCTGTTGATGCGGTCTGGTCTTCATAGGATTGGACCAAAGCTGGGTGGCCAAATCAGGCAAAGATCAATTGAACTGATGGCCACACCAAATAAACAGAGCTTTCTGTGTATGGATAGCTTTATAAAAACTAAAGTAAAGTTGTGATTGGACAACATGGGTAACTGTGCTCATGTAATACAGTATATCCACAATGTTAATAAATTATTGCTAGGTCTTTAACAATTCAATGTCATCTGAGCCACGTCAGTATTATTATTATAATTATCTTTTATTTACAGAGGTTCATCACCATTCATACCAGTCCCAGTCCCAGTCCCAGTGGAGACTGCAGTCTAAGGTCTATACCACATTCACACAAAACAAGAATAGTGGGGCAGTTTCATCAGGAGCCAATTAACACCAGTATTCTCACTAATATTATTACCTAGAAATAAGAATGCGAGTAAGAGTGGACCAAGCATATGTATGTGCCTGATTATACAGAAATGTAAATGTATGCACATACATAGCCTTAACTAAACACCCATACATTGCATTTCACTCATTACATACTGTAGGGAATATTTACACCAGCAAACTATTCATTTTTTTTCTTTTCTTGGCAGCCGTCGCCATGGTTGTTTCACATAGGAATACAATTAATTACAATGTTTGTTCGTCTGAGGCAGGTTCTTAGGTTTCTGTATTATTAGCATAGTGATTTTTCACGCTTGGTAAAGAATGTAATTGTAACTTGTTACATAAAATGAACTTCCTGCTTGACGTGGAAAAAGCCTATGATTCTTCACAAATAATAATAATAATAATCCCATATTTTCAAACAGGAATGGCATTAACTCATGCAGAACATCCAACATGGCTGCACAATGTCTGATGAAGGTATATGAGAAGCAACCAATGCATTTAATTATTGTAATAAATGTTTTCAATGTTTTTTTTTCGCTGATTTAAAAATATTTGTCACCCACAGACACATTTAAAAGAAAGAAGTGTCTATACATTTACAAAACCAAACATTCTAAATGGCGCGGTTCGCATTATATATACATATACGTATAGAGATCATCTCAATGAGTTACTCTTTATTTTGAGTGCTTTTAAGAGTGTGCAGCTTACAGGGCTGGGTGATCTCAGAATCTCAGAACACATGTACAATTATTTTAGCTAGGATATTTTAGTCCATGAGTTTAATTCGGAGGGGGGGGGTTAGAAGCAATACATGACAGTATTGCAGCTGTCTCTCTTACTGTATACATTGCCTATAAATTTAATCTCTCTCAGCTCGCAACGCCCTTTTCTGATCGTATTCGTAAAGTTATACTGGCGTTCTGGGTGATTTGCAGCCCTATAGGTTTATAGTGTGAGATATATATATATTAACTTGCAGACGTCTCTCTAGCACAAATGACATTAGCAGTGGAAAATCCCAGGTGCTGAAAGCTGTAGCTTGCTTGTTAAATGAGAGCAGTACGCTAGGGAAGCCCGCAGCTGTTAATTCAGACTGTACCTGAAGGCATCTCTGTGGCAACTAGGAAAATATTGTCATTTTCTAGGGATTAAGACCTATTCAAGGCTGAGCGTGGCAGGGAGCGTTGAGAAATCTGTGCTAAATGAAGCCAACCCTGTGGATGCTATTCCTATTTAACTGATGAATTTATTTTATTATAGATTTTTTTTTTAGAAACCACCCCAACAGCTAAAGCAAATCTAGAAATCTCATACTTTACTTTGGATAAACCATTCACCGCAAAATCAACCACTGATTAAAAAGAGAATTAAATGTTTCAAAATGTATTTCCTTTTTCAAACTATCCTTAAGGGTTCATTATATTTCTATGTTTTTCCTCCTTTGAAGTCAGTTCATGAAAAACCTTAAAGAGATATTGACACCAGAAATTAAACCTTTTTTTCTTTTTTTACATCTATCATAATATTGTCTTGGCATGCTATCTATAATTTTGCCATAAAAGTATTTACAGATGATGCTTTTACATTACCCATCTGATCCCCCTTGGTCCTCTATGAAGGGGCTGCTTTATTTGAGCTTCAGCAGTCTGTTAGCATTAGAAACTCTAAGGGGCACATTTACTAAGGGTCGAATATCAAGGGTTAATTAACCCTCGATATTCGACCATCGAAGTAAAATACTTCGAATATCGAAGTAGAAGGATTTACCGTATTTACTTCGATCAAACGAGGATTTTAATCCATCGATTGAACGATTTTTCTTTGATCAGAAATTGCTTAGAAAGCTTATGGGGAAGGTCCCCATAGGCTAACATTGGTGCTCGGTAGGTTTTAAGTGGCGAAGTAGGTAGTCAAAGTTTTTTTTAAAGAGACAGTACTTTGACTATCAAATGGTCGAATAGTCGAACGATTTTTAGTTCGAATCGTTTGATTCAAAGTCATAGTTGAAGGTCGAAGTAGCCTATTCGATGGGCGAAGTACCCAAAAAAAATTCGAAATTCAAAGTTTTTTTCTTCGAATCCTTCACTCGAGCTTAGTAAATGTGCCCCTAACTGACATGTTGAGAAGGGACAGTCAGGTTGGCAAAACTGTCAAGTTTAAGAATTTCAAGTAACAATTACTTACAAAGCAGCAATATAAGTGAAAAACCATCAACATGAGCTATAGGTAACTTTCAATGTAGTTTAATATTTTGAATAATAATTTTTTTTTAGTGTCAGTCTCACTTTAAGAGATGTATTTATTGTAAAAACTACATAAAATGTTTACATCAAACTTTGTTTAATACCATATATATATATATATATATATATATATATATATATATATATATATATATATATATATATATATATATATATTTATATCTATATATATATATAAAGTCCAAAAATCCACACACGCTATCTGAGTGCTGATTGCCGTCGGGTGCTGTGGTTGAAGTATTCACAAAAGCAAAAAGGTAGCACGCACTCCAATTATATTTCTCCAATATTTATTAAAGTACAAAATATTACAGTGTAAGTAAAGTTTATTTTGCTCAACTAACATGATAGAAAAGAATTTGAAATTATTTCTTAAGGTGACAGGTCCCCTTTAAACATAGGCAATCTATGTCCTGCTTCCAGAAAATGTTTAGCCACAGTTTTAGTGGTCTTCTGGTCCCGATAAGCTGTATTAATAGCCGATCTATAGGCATCCATGCAAAGTCTTAGCATTAGGTCTGTCTTGCCGACATATGACAACCCGCAAGGGCAGGTGATTAGGTAAATAACATGAGTGGTAGAACACGTAATATGGTGCCGGATTTTATATCGGTGTCCCGTCCTTGGACGGACAAAGCTCTCAGCTGGTGTAATATATTGGTAAGACAGACATGTGGGACATTTATAACATTTAAAGATACCTCTCTCTGTACAATTTTATGGTATATTTACAACCTATTTAAATTTGCCGCTTTCCCTTTAATTTGCCATTTGGACCATTTCGGGTTAATCACAAGTGTTTGAATAATTAGTATGTAGAGACAATGATGTCACTAAGTGGGCGGTATATGTAGTTTTTTAATTTTGTCTATCTTATTGTCATTGCATTTTTTTCGGTAACACATCTTGAGAAAGGTTGTAGAGCACAACCGAAACGTTGATGTATACCTCATGTAATACTTTGAACTTTAATAAATATTGGAAAAAAGATAAATCGGAGTGTGTGCTACCTTTTGCTTATATATATATATATATATATATATATATATATATATATATACTGTATATATAGATGATAGATAGATAGATAGATAGATATACATATAATTTGTTGCAGCTATCTATTGTTGCATATGCCATAGTTACCTGGAATACTGGATCTGCCAACATTTTACACCTCAGCAAATGAATATTAATTACTTTGTTTTTATTCTATTCTTCTTCAGGCTTGCTGCCAAACCTTACTTATAACCCCCCTCCCCCAGAGACCTCCTATTGTGTTATAAAGCCCTTATATATAACAGAGTGGGTTATGGTCTACCAACTCATGAGTTTTGATGTAATTATGGTAATGGTAAGCCGATTAAGACATCAATTAAGCTCTCCATAGCTCTACAACTGCCTAGTTTTAGTCATAACCAATATAAAGAGATACCACATAACAGTGCCAGCATATATTTTCTGTAATAAGTCCAGTCCTGCAGGTACATTTTACAGTATAGAAACCCTTTATGTTCTTTAAGAAGGTTTGTACCATGAGTCTCCTACAGTCTTCTACATCTCCCACAGCTCAGGTAAATTAAGGCCTGGAAAGTAATGCTGCTGGTACATTTGTGGTTATAAAATTGCTATATAAATGTACCTTCAGTCCCCTCTAATCTCTGTCATATTGTCAACAGTCACCCACAGCACTGTAATGCAATTGTTAGTAGTATAGTAGCAGAAATAAATTAGAGAAATATAAGATCCATCAGTTAAGTGTGTCATTAAAATGATTGCCTTGGCCAAATAAATACAGAAATGGGACCTGTTATCCAGAAAACTCAGGACCTGGGATTTTTCAGATAAGGGATATTTCCATAATTTGGATCTCCATACCTTAATTCTACTAGAAAACCATATAAACATTAAAAAGGGCAAATCAACCCCAAAATAAAAATTTTGCCCAAAAAAACTAATGCTAAGAAACTTTCTGATATGCATTAATTACAAATTAAAGTTATTTGTAAAAACGTTTGCTGTTGAAAGCAGCATTTGCTTAATTCCTGGTTGTTACTTTTTAAACAATGTTGCAAAAGTCTTGGTTTCCCAGCAACGCCAGGTCTGTTAATCAGCTGCCTTGTCTTATATTATATCAACATTGTATCTATTGAGCCACCAGGACATAGAATAGAAAGGGACAGACAAACCCTGTTTTCAATAGAAAAAACATATACAAATAACTTAACCATAGAAAATGTGTAACTGATGTATATTACAAAGTTGCTTAGAATTATTATGTTTTCTTTTATTAGGCAAATGTTTATTTTGAGATTGTCTTGCCCTTTAAATAAATAGAATTATTTTTTCTCCATTAAGGATTAATTATATCTTAGTTTTGATCAAGTACAAGGAACTGTTTTATTATTACAGAGAAACCATTTCTAGAAAAAATAATTATTTGATTGAAATGGAGTCTATTTGATTGAAATGGAGTCTATGGAGTCTTGTAATTTGGAGTTTTCTATATATTCTGGATACCATACCTGTAACAAGTTTCCATCTTGTTCTAGCACAAATAGTGTATAAGAAAAAAAATGTATTCTTATTGTAAGCTCCAGTGCTTCACCTGCATGTCTAGGTTCAAATGTTTTTCTTCAATTAGATAAAATAATCTCAATAAAAAAAAATATAACTTCAGCTTGTTGAAATGTTTGCTGTCCAAATTGCATAATGGCAGCATTTACCAACACAAAGCACTGATCACTGATAATATTCCATAGGGTAACTTGCTATTCTACTCATTGTATACATATCTCAGCATAGAAATAAATAAAATCAAATGGTGAGCAATGTGCATACATTAATTAGAAAACATTCCTCTTCTGGCCCAAGAGACATGCAACATATAATGAGATGTTTAAGTATTGATCTCTGGTTCTTTATTTATTTATCTGCAAATGCTGTCCTGATGTAGTAAAATCAAATAACTACAAGAAACTGCAATACACCACAACAATTTTAAAGTCACCCCTTTTGGGGGTATAGGGCATACATTAGCATTTTTGTTTTTTGTTACACAATACAAAATATTTTATAATGGAGGGGCACATACATTGCATGCATTTTATTCTCTTCTATTTTACTTTTAAGGTTCTGGGGGCTTTTTTTCCATTTTAGTTCTCCTATTACTTTTTTGTAAAGATTTCGGGTTATCTAGAGGTGCAGCAGGGACTCCCGTGTTCTTCTGTTTAGTTTTGCTCTCCCTTTTGTTCGAGGAGTCGGGTCTGATCACGCTTGGCATATTTAAAGGTGCCATGCCCTTTTTTCCTTACCCTATTTAGGTCTATTGTGAGATAGTTCCTGGGTGCGCTTAGTGTCTGGTTTTCGCTGTTCTTGACCAGTTGCCTGTCCCTGACCTCTGCTGATTCACTGCCTGACTCAACCATTGCCTGTATTCTTCCAGATCCTGATTCTGTACTGCGCTGACGGACTGATTATTGATCCTGTTTCCTTGACTATGCTTTGTTCTAACCCCATTCCTCCTGTCACACATTATGGCTCCTTTGTCTGCCCAGAACTCATGCCTTGGTTCTCTCACTTTAAAGGAGAACTAAACCCCCCTTTAGCCAAAAGACCCTACTGGCCTCCCTCCACTGCCCCCACCTACCCCCTGTGCAGTGTTACACCAGAATGTAACTGTCCCCTCTTGTGTGCTTATCTTCTGGACCAATGACCAATGCAGGTTTCAGGACTCTAAGGTGATCAATAAGATGTTGTTTTATCGTTTTACAATTGGATTTCATTTAGGTAACCTAAAAAAACACAAATTCATGAAGCTGTGGGTCCTTATTTATAGTGATGCACCAAATACAGGATTCGGTTTGGTATTCTGCCAGGATTCTGGCTTTTTCCGAATCCGAATACTTATTTACATATGCAAATTAGGGAAGGGGAGAGAAATCGCGTGACTTTTTGTCACAAAACAGGGAAGTAAAAAATGTTTTCCCCTTCCCACCCCTAATTTGCATATTCAAATAAGGATTTGGTTCGGTATGCAGCCAAATCTGTCACGAAGGAATCGTGGGTTCAGCTGAATCCAAAAAAGTGGCTTCGGTGCATCTCTATTTGTTTATAAGTATTTATATTATATTATTTATATTAATTATTTTTAAATGTATCCATTACTGTAGAATAGATGGGTGTACCCATAAAACATACAGAATGCTTACATTTATGCTGTAAAGAGGACACTGCTTACAATCTAATAGGAAAAGGGGGGTGCAAAACAATCAAAACATCAATTCTATTCATGACTGACCAGTAGCAAGGAAATCTTGTTTACTTTGTCTACACTTTCATACATCCTTCATGATATTTAAAATTCAAAATACCTTCACTTTGAAGTTTTTTTCTGGCCCAGTTCATAAATATGTATTATCCTTGGTTCTGCCTAAAACAATACTCCTTAGACTAAATAGGTGGAGATTTTGTTTGTGTAACAGTCGTCACTAAGCACCAGAGTAGAGTCTTGAGATATCAGCAATAAAAACCAGAGCATATGCCTTAATGAAAGCATTTTTACATTCACTGGATAGAAAAAAAAACAGGTACCGTATATTATGACATGAAAAATATTGATAAAAAGAGACAATTTGCCTAATACCAATGAACAGTCTGAAAAAGAAAAAAATATACTCACTTCAGCCGTCGACAATCAATATTCTGTTTTGTTATTTTTCATATCTTCAGGGTTTCTCATTAGAGAATATTGTTTTCACAATTGGAGTAGTAACAGCATTTTTATGTGTGCCTGAAAATGGACCGTGATCTTTAGAAAGGAACTCTAATGCTGGTAATGTTGGAAAAGGTATTAGTTTAAACTTGGTTTTGTACTTGCATAATGTAGTGAATAGGAGGGAAATGTAATGTAATAAAAGGGATGTAATTAAATACCTTGACATCAAATAAAGAACAGGTATGGGATACCTCACCCGGAAACCCAGGAAGCTCAGAATTACGGTAAGGCCATTTCCCATAGACTCCATTTTAATCAAATAATTACAATTTTTTGAAATAATTTCCCTTTTCTCTGTAATAATAAAATAGTACCGTGCATTTAGGGTAACTACACCTATTTAATGGTTAAATGATTTTTAGTCGACTTAAAAAATGGCAATCCAATTTAGGAAAGACCACCAGGTCCCAAGCATTCTGCATAATAGATCCTATACCTGTAAAAAATAAATGTATTACGTATAGATTACAAAGGAAGGGATCACAATAGTTAAAGAGTTTATAGCGATATTAAAATTGGTTACCCAAGGGTTGTTAGAGAGGCAGCATTTTTTTAATATACTTACCTGCCTCTCTTCCCTCTGATGATGTCAGAAAAGGGGTGGGTCAGGCACAGGCATAAACTATGTCTTGGTGGTCACTAGGAAGTAACGATGAACTGGGACATGCACTAGAATGGCTACTGGGCATAAAATGTCAGAAGTTATGTACTATGACTATAATTATAGATATTGTATATGTTAAATAATATATCTTGGCCATTGCATCAACTTGTCATTCGCAGACACTTATTGGAGTCGTTACCAGAATTAGGAAGAAGATGAGAATCGGTACATGAACTTGCCATTTAATCATGGTGGTAATCATAAAGGGAACTTTTTGGTCTGCTACAAAAATGTTGGAGTTTATTGTACTACAAGGAACTGGAGACTTCAGCCGTGGCACCATAACAATGTTATTTTGTCTATTAAGTTGACTTGTGTATTTTTTAGATGCTTCTCTTATGTTATTAACAATAGAAACAAAAGATCAGTGATGGGTGAATTTGCAAAACAGCGCCGGCGTCTCGTTTTTGCCGCGGATTTTCACGGGTGTTTCGCGGATTTATTCGCTGGCGGCGAATCGCGCAAATTCGCCGCAAATTCGCGCCTGGCAAATAAATTCGCCCATCACTACAAAAGATGCCAAGAGAGCTGCAGTTGCAGTTGCAAAAAATGAATAATGAGTAATATAATGAACAGCATAATGAATAGTATCCCAATGCATGTCAGTCTTACACTGGGGACTTTTATCATGGATAATAAAATAGTAGGCTTCTCTTAAGTCTGGTACAGGTATATAATTCATTATCCAGAAACCAATTATCCAGAAAGTTCCAAATACAGGAAGACCAGCTTCCATATAGTCCATTATAAGGTAATAATTCAAATTTTTTAAAATTATTTCTTTTTTTCCTGTAATTATAAAATAGTACCTCTCCCATAGGGGGAAATTTATTAACCTCCGAAAATTCTCCAGCAATGGCTTCGCTCACATTGCAACACTTCGCCAGGCGTAGATTCACCAGGACAACGCTAATTCACTAAAATCCGATGTTGCGTCCAGGGTGCCAAGCGCTGGCAAACTAGCGCTAGTGTTACTGTGGCAAGCAAAGCAAAGTTGCGCTAGCGTTGCCTAATTTGCATATGGCGGGAAGTTAGAGTTCAATGGACGTATATGTTGCAGGAAGTACATTACACAACACAAGCCCAGGGAAGCTTAATAAAAGAAAATAGAGTTGTTATATTGCCCTACACATGAGCCCAGTGTATAGTTTATGTGTCATATGTTAGGAAATGTAGGGGGGAGCCGGATACCCCACAAAAAATTTACGATTTTTTCAGCCTATCACCCTGAAAAATGAAAAGTCGCCAGCGTTTTTTGGGACTTTTTCAACTATTTTTTGAGGAAGTCCTATCTACTTTATTGCACTTCGCCTGGTCTGAAGTGGCGAAGGCAAGTCTGGCGCAAGAGGTAACGTTCAGTAAAATCCGCATCTTAGTGAATTTGCGTAGTTACGTCCATTCGCCAGAGCGCAACTTCGCCAGGAGTAAGGGAGCGAAGTACTGCTCAAGTCTATCTCGGCGAAGTAACTCTATCTCTATCTCGGCGAAATAACTTCGCTAGCGTTAGTCACTTCGCCCTTCAGTAAATCTGCCCACTTGTGTGAAGATCCAAATTACAGAAACATCCGTTACTCAGAAAACCCCAAGGCCAGAGCATTCTGGATGACAGGTCCTATACCTGAGTACTAAAAGCTAGCTTATAGGTAAACCATTCCTTTAACCCTTCCTCAATTGCAAAAAGTTAAAGAACCAATATCAGAATGACCGGTATGCAGGAAATAACAGGAGAGACACATGAAAGGAGAATCCTCACACTTCCGTATCAAATCATTTTCACTGGGCAGAAATCTGTAAATCAATTGGAAAATAGGCAAAATATGTAATACTTTACACACAGGGAACACACAAAGGGAAGAGGTAAAAATAGATAACATGGGGATTTTTTTAGCTTCGTATGTGCAATTGCCTTTTCCTTTCCATTAGAGATAAAGTGAAGAACCAGACGGAGGTCTCTTAATAAACCCGCAGCAATGTACAGAGAACAGTGAAACATATTAACCTCTGTGTCTTAACAGAAGTTCTATCAATTGAATAGCCAAGTGCACAGTCACGGATTGCTGCATTCAGTGATAGCTTGTCGGCTAAATGATACAATGCTCGGCGCAGATATCATCAATTAGACACAGATTGGGCCAAACCTCTTGAGAACCAGGCCCAGTTACGTGCAGACAGTGTCATACACATTACATGCCATTACAGTTGCATCTCTACCACTTCAATTCTTGTTAATATTAATAATATTAATATACATTGTTTTATACTTTGGTTATGAAAACTGCCTTGTAAAAGGGAGACTTTTTGTAAAATGCATTATCAAATGAATTTCTAAGTAACTGGTTTCCAGGTAAAGATTTCTTTGTACCATGTAGGCCAGCTGAAAGGTTTACAGGGTAAAACTTTTACTATGAAGCATAACAAAACTGGTGTAAAGGTCATACGTTTATTGGCTAACTAAGATGTTAATCACATCAAGCTTTCAAAACATTTCAGTTCATTTTTCAAAGCAAGCAGAAATAGACATTCAAAATAGAAACTGAACATAAACTGTGGGAAGCCAAATGTGTGCAAAGTTTAAGAGTCTGGAGACAGGACTGAACTTATATAATGAATTTATGGATAACTACAGGTATGGGGTCTGTTATCTGGAAACCCATTACCAGGAAAGCTCTGGTTTACATTTTATCCAAATAATCCAAATTTTTAAGATTATTTCATTTTTCTCTTTAATAATAAAACAGTAGCTTGTACTAGACCCAAACTCAGATATAATTAATTCTTATTGGAAGCAAAACCAGAATATTGGGTTTATTTAATGTTTACATAATTTTCTAGTAGACAAGGTATGAAGATGCAAAATACAGAAAGATCTGTTATCCAGAAACCCCCAGGTCCTGAGCATTCTGGATAACAGACACCATACCTGTACATACATTAGGGACTGTAGTACAAGTTGAAAAAACATTACATTACAACTACAATAATCTGTAATCTATTTCACATCTTAGGTGTAATTTGTGCCTGGTCTGGACCCCTCTGCATAACCAACCTCCTCTTATGTCTGTCTCTTGCAATACAAATTATGCTTCTGGTTTTTCCTTTTGTCTCACTGTTATTTTGTGTGTACAAAAATCTGGATCGATAGATAACAGATAGATAGATAGATAGATAGATAGATAGATAGATAGATAGATAGATAGATAGATAGATAGATAATAGATAGATAGATAGATATATAATAGATAGATAGATAGATGATAGATAGATAGATAGATAGATAGATAGATAGATAGATAGATAGATAGATAGATAGATAGATAGATAGATAGATAGATAGATAGATTAATAGATAGATAATAGATAGATAGATAGATAGATAGATAGATAGATAGATAGATAGATTAATAAATAGATAGATAGATAGATAGATAATAGATAGATAGATAGATAGATAGATAGATAATAGATAGATAGATGATAGATAGATGATAGATAGATAGATTAATAGATAGATAATAGATAGATTGATAGATAGATAGATAGATAGATAGATAGATAGATAGATAGATAGATAGATTAATAGATAGATAATATATATATAGATAGATAAATAGATAGATAGATAGATAATAGATAGATAGATTAATAGATAGATAGATAGATAGATAGATAGATAGATAGATAGATAGATAGATTAATAGATAGATAATAGATAGATAGATAGATAGATAGATAGATTAATAGATAGATAATAGATAGATAGATAGATAGATAGATAGATAGATAGATAGATAGATAGATAGTATTGCTGAAGTAGCTGGTTAATAATATATTACTGGGACCATGGAAATTGTTTCTGTAGAAAGAGCAATGAAGGGATCAATTGTGTACATTAGTGACACGGTTTAATAAATGGGCAGCAGAACAGGTGTTTCTGACACTCCTAGTACATACAGTATACATAAGGGTGGATCTGCTTACCCTTCTTTGTGTTAAGACACCTTTCTCACTTCACCAACAATAAATAATGCCAGCTCTACAAGAAAATAAAACTTTGGTCGTTTTTTCCAATTTTTCACAGGCTCACACTCTTTAATGCATTTAGAGTGAGAAAAAAATTGAGAAAAAAAAAAGGTCCCTTGACTGTATTTACTCACTACTCATTGAATTCAATGCATTTGGAATGAGAAACAAATGGAGAAAAAACTGCCCATTGATCCCCAATGCATTTGGTACGACAAAAAACTTGGTTCACATTTTTCAATGGTTTTCCAAATTTTTTTTGGCTAACGAATGAAACAGTTTTGGTGATCAGTGATCATTCATTACTCAAATATGGGGCAGCCTTATTAAGGACTACATCTGGCCTTGAATATGACCAGACAAGTCTGCCTGTTTTCCACATGGGATCTTCAGCCAGAGAATGGATCATCCCCAGATGGCCTGCTATGTAGATGACCAATGAATTTAAAGGACAAGAAAAATCAAATTCACTGGGGAACCTTCTAAAGAAGCAATGTTACCTGTGTCTCCCAGGTGCTCCTGTCTGTATTAGACTTGTGCATGTCCTATAGTGTAAACATTTCCAATTTACAAATTTTACAAAGAAAGGTTAATGCATTTTATATTAAAATTGGCTTTCTTTGTCCTTAAGATCACTAACTTATTTTAATTTGGAACACTGCAGTTGCATTCCCCAAAGAAATGAGAAAGCCAACTCACAGCTCAGGAGGCATAACTTGGTGGGGTAAATGCATCATATTTGCAGCATCTTGAGAATTTCACGCTGGACAGAAGACACATGTCTGTCTTTCTTACAGTATCAAAACACCTTGCCTTCCCCCAGCCACTGTTACTAATTGTGTGTAGGATAGAAGCAAGAATGGAGCTACCCTAAAAGTACCAAACGCTGGTTGTATCAGTTGTCTTTGACTCACAGCTTATAGCCTTCAGCTTAACCCTATATATACCACTTAGTCTAAAGTGGGGAATAGTAAGAGCATTATTGCCCGCATGCAGGGTCAAGCAACCCTCTATCAGTTAGAGTTAACTCTCACAGCCTCTCTATACTTTTTAGCTCTTTAGGTAACTCAAGGAGGTTTCCATAGGTAATAAACATGCATAAAAAATGTAAATGCTAAACTGAGGGTTTATTTTTATTAGGATACAGATATGGGACCTGTTATCCAGAATTTTTGGGACCTGGGGCTTTTCTGATAAGGGATCTTTATGTAATTTGGAGTCTAAAACAATTCAAATATTAAAAAAACCCAATATGATTGTTTTGCCTCCAATAAGGATTACTGTAATTAAATCTTAGTTGGACTCAAGTACAAAATAATGTTTTAATCGTATAGGAAATCATTTTTAAAAAATTTGATTATTTGATTATGGAAATGGAGTCTAGGGGAAATGGCCTTCCTTTAATTATGAGATTTCTGGATAACGGGTGTATACCTGTATATTGAAACAGATATTTAAATGTTCATTTTCTGTACAGCTAAGACTATTCATTTAAGTTCATTTGTACTATGAACTAGGCAAACTAATATTATTCTTGATAAAACAGTCCCAGACGGAATTTTTTTTTAATTTTTGCAAGCCATGGGTTCCTTTTTGGTATCTTCTCTTGTTATCAATGGAATTCCTTAGAGTTTACAAATGTTCTCTTCCCACTTTATCTGTCTATTTGTAAATGTTTCATTGCATATATTCACGGCTCAAACTTGCTTTAAGGCTTTATTACTCTCCTTTAATGACGGCTTCCCAGTGGACAATTTAAGGTGATCAGAGCAATCCATATAAGCATAAGTCTGGTTTCTACTATTTAAACTAGCAATACAGCACATAAGGGGGGGGATCGCTTTGTGCAATGTTACAAGAAAGCATTCCCAAACAGCTCACATCATTTCTGCTGAAGGATACAGCTGTTCCTAGGCCTGTTAGGAAAAAGCTGTAGTTGAGTTTAATACAAACATGTTTTCAGCACATACTTGGCAATTAGTTTGACAGCAACTGGTATATCTAACAAAAATAATTATGGTTGTTATAAAAACATTAAATTAATCTCAATATCAAGGGACGTGTTTTGTCTAATCTCAATTGCAAATGGCTTGCCTTGGGGAGGTGAAGTTTTACACTGACGTGATTGCAGAACTACATTGTGTCTTGAGTTTCTTAGCATGACGAAGGGCTGAAGTATTTGGCCCATAACCAATATATATAAATTATTTGAGAGGAAGAATGTTGCCTATCCTATACTTCTATAATCAGTGTTATTGAGTTGGGGGCACATTTATCGAATATCGAGTCCCCGTCAATTTGATATCACTCCATTTACCAACACTATATTTGGCTGGCAGAAAACTTTTCCAGACAGTCAAAAAAGTATTTTAACATACTGACACATTTATCAAAATATATCTGTATCAGAATGTGTTCTGATGTGTTTAAGTTTTATATTTGCAACCCTAAACAAAAAGTACATCTCCAATAGACTAGTTAGTATCCAAAGGCTAAGCAATGAGACACCTAAAGGAAGAGCAATTATCCCTCCTGTGCTGTTGCTGCTTTGATATACTCATTTTAAACCATGCATCTTAAAGTTCCATCAGCTTACATGGAGTAAATGAATGAGCTCCTGAATTTAATGCAAGTAAGAGCCTATAAGGCAACCATTTCTCCTGTTTGCTGATATAGTGGAGCATTACCAGGCTTTTCTAGTGGATGTTTCACATATACGGGTATGAAAACCATTATCCAGAAAGATCCAAATTACAGAAGGCCATCTCCCATAGACTCCATTTGAATCAAATAATTCAGATTTATAACAAAAATATTTCATTTTCCTCTCTATTAATAAAACAATAGCTTGTGCTTGATCCAAACTAAGATATAATTAATCCTTATTAGAGGCAACACTGGCCTCTTGGGTTTTATTTAATGTTTAAATGATTTTCTAGTAAACTAAAGGTGGGCGATATTGTGATGATCCGATCGTGGGCCCTAGGGCCAAACGATCAGATCATAATTCTGGCATAATTCTGGCAATACAGACGGCCGGATCAGATCAACGAAAAGATGCGGCCACCTGTATCTCATTTCCTTATAATTTAAAAATAAGAATGCTTGTGTGCTTTCTCACAGCATTTTCCTACTGCAAACTAAGCAATCTTCCCCCTTGGTACTGGAATTACAAATAGCTGACTCAGCATGTTAGACCTGGGAAATGATTTTGGGACAAAAGACATGAATTTTTTTTTATTAGAGAAAGCTAAAATCATATCACTAAGGGGCAGGTGCATTGAAATCTGAATTGGGGCTTCGTTAGGGATTTGCTTTAATCATCATATTTATTAACACTTCCCTGACATGAAAGTGTTCTAACCAGTTGATAAGAAAGGCTTTTGTTGGATGACTTATTTAAAATCCATTACAGTTTAGGGGATTTTGAATCATAATGACATTTTTCCTTTCAGCTGCCACTTGTACATCTCCTGGGATCATTAACAACAGTACATTCTGATGTTATATTGAGAAATTAAATTTAACACTTCATAGTTTTCTAGTCCAAAACCATTTTAATTCCCCCATAGGTAATAAAATACACTACATTTGCCAAGGCACATTGGGGCTCATTTATTAACGCAGCGCAGTGCTAAAAAGAGCGCAGTGGCCTGACATTTGCCCAGCGCATGCGAGTATTTAATAATGTAGCGCACGATACCTTAACAGTGCGATTTTGTGCGCTAATGTAGGTGCGACTTGTGAAACTGTGTGAAACTGCGTATCAGCTGTCGCAGTGCTTATAATAAATTGTGCGCACAGGAAGATACCGCAAAGGTAAGGATTAGTTGTGCTCATGTATGAATGCGCTGCTTTAATTAGTTGCGTCACATATTGCGCATATTGCGTTCACTTAGACGCATCTGCATTTGTTTCTGTGCTAATATTTGTTTGGTTGCAAAGGTGTTTAGCCTACCTGATACCCTTAAAGGAACCTTGGTCAATATAAACATGTTGGGTGGAAGGCGTGGTTAATATGCACTTTACAGGGGTTGTTCATCTTTGAGTAAACTTTGAGTTAACAATCATCCACACCAACAGCAGCACAATTGTATTTGCCAGAACCCAGTTTAGCAGTGTGGCTCTGCTAGCGCAGCTGGGCAGGAATGCGCATTTTGAAGAGCGTTACTATTACGCCACAAAGAGGCAGTCGTAAAAATTGTGGTGCTGTTGACCGGGTGCAGTTTTGCACATATACAGACGCAAATCTGCGACGGCCGCAGTGCAAGCGCATTGTAGCCACGCCCACAGCCACGCCCCTAACAACCACGGCATCGTTTGCGACATAAATGCCCAATCTTTTGCGCAATGCGCATAAACAAAACCATCGCAAAAGCTCTGTGTTATGCGCAATATCACGCAAATATATTAGCGATCACACTCGTGATGTCGCAGACAATCTTTTGCGTCCACTTATGCGCTGCGCTGCGTTAATAAATGAGCCCCATTAACTTTTAGCAGGTCTAGTGATGGGCAAATCTGAGCTGTTCGCTTCGCTGAAAATTCGCAAAATGGCAAAAAAAATCGTCAAATGCATTGAATTCAATGGGTGACTAATTGTTTTTTGATGTGAGACAAATTGTTTCACTAATTGGAGTCTATAGCATTTTTTATCATGACGAAACCCGGCAAAAATTTCACTCATCACTAATAGCAACCAATAAGCTACTTCCTTTTAAACAGGTGGCCAGTAAATGCTGACTGCTACATTGGTTTCTGTAATTACACTTGTAGCAAACATTGCACCTTTTGTTACATGACCCCATTATTATATACATTTAAGTGTTTTGATCTCTTAAAGGGCTTCCGTTTAGATATGAACTCATCTGATAATATCGAGCTGTCAACAGCCCATGAATCTGTTTTCCTTTTGGGGCTCTCCTGACATGCCACACTTGTACTAAAAGGAAGATACCATGCAAGGTTGCCATAAGGGGCCAGTTTCACTGAAGGATTTAACCAGAAGCATTAATGCCAGACGTATTGATTTGCAGATCCCAAAAGGGGTGCAGCTTATCAATGAATGGCTGGGTTTGGGGCAATTCAGGGTGTGCTTCAGTGTAAGAGTGTGGCTGGGAATATTAATGCATAGTTTGGCACTGTCTTTTTAGTCTAAATTGGGACCAATCCTACTTATTTGGAAGGAACCACCTTCCAATGAGCCTGGGCAGTAGTTGCCTAATAACCCCAGTCCACTAGGAGGTAGAATCTAAGCAGTATAGGGCTCCACAATTTCAGCCCTGCTAGCTAGGGTGGAGTGATGACTCTAGTTCCCTGTAGCCCCAAACTAAGTAGAAGCAGGGCCTATGGAATCCAGGAAACAAGTAAGGAAATGTAGTTGCTTCATCTTATATAGTTACAGTTACATATTTAAATTGGGTTGAAAAAAGTCCATCAAGTTCAACCCCTCCACATGAAAACCCAGCATCCATACACACACCCCTCCATACCCTACCATAAATCATATATACTCATACCTATACTAACAATAGAGTTAAGTAGCCTTTGATATTCTGTCTGTCCAAGAAATCATCCAAGCCATTCTTAAAGGCATTAACTGAATCAGCCATCACAACATCACCCGGCAGTGCATTCCACAGCCTCACTGTCCTGACTGTGAAGAACCCCCTACGTTACTTCAAATGAAAGTTCTTTTCTTCTAGTCTGAAGGGGTGGCCTCTGGTACGGTGATCCACTTTATGGGTATAAAAGGTCCCCTGCCATCTGTCTATAATGTCCTCTAATGTACCTTTTTTCCAGAGAAAACAACCCCAACCTTGACAGTCTACCCTCATAATTTAAGTCTTCCATCACTTTAACCAGTTTAGTTGCATTTAGTCTCTGCACTCTCTCCAGCTCATTTATATCCCTCTTAAGGACTGGAGTCCAAAACTGCACTGCATACTCCAGATGAGGCCTTACCAGGGACCTATAAAGAGGCATAATTATGTTTTCATCCCTTGAGTTAATGCCCTTTTTTATGCAAGACAGAACTTTTGTTTTTGCTTTAGTAGCCACAGAATGACACTGCCAAGAAATTCATTTAAGGAAACTCCCAACACACTGCCATTCAGTGTATAACTTGCATTTATATTATTTTTGCCAAAGTGCATAACCTTGCATTTATCAACATTGAACCTCATTTTCCAGTTTGCTGCCCAGTTTCCCAACTTAGACAAATCACTCTGCAAAGTGGCAGCATCCTGCATGGAACCTATAGTTCTGCACAATTTAGTATCTGCAAAAAAAAACAGTACTTTCAATGCCCACCTCCAGGTCATTAATAAACAAGTTGAAAAGCAAGGGACCTAGTACAGAGCCCTGCGGTACTCCACTAACAACACTGGTCCAATTAGAAAATGTTCCATTTACCACCACTCTTTGTAGTCTATCTTTTAGCCAGTTCTCTATCCAGGTACAAATACTATGTTCCAGGTCAACATTCCTTAATTTAACCAGTAACCTTTTGTGTGGCACTGTATCAAATGCTTTAGCAAAGTCTAAGTAAATCACATCCACTGCCATCCCAGAGGTCCCTGCTTACCTTCTCATAAAAAGAGCATAGGGCTTCTTTCCATAGCCCAACAAACATATACTATTAGATGCATTAATGTATGCTTACTTTGTCTCCAGTTCCAATTTCCAATTTCACCTTGTTCGAATTTCTTCACAAAACTGCGGCGAAAATTTGCTGCGGGAAAATTCCCATTGACTTTAATGTATTAGGACAAAAAAGTCGCCATAAGAAAAAACACCATTGACTTTAATGCATTTAGAGAAAGAAAATTTGTTGCGAGTAAAAATACCCACCTACTTCAATGCATTTTGTGAAATTTTTTGGCAAAGTGAAACGGGACAGATTCGCTCATCACTACTCTCCAGAATTACTTACCCTTTAATAATAGTTTGAACTAACAAGTCAATAGTTTGTCCAGCCACCAGAGTGCTGAAAATTCTGATAAGAGATCATCACTTGCCCCTCTGCCCATTGTGTTTTATTTTTAAGCTTGTGCTTTTCCCGTAAATCTCTCTGTCTTTCTATTCAAAATGAGCTCATCAATGCTATATTATTGACTAGCACAGCATGAGTCAAATCATGTTGCTAATTGGTGGCTGCTTATTGCCTTTTCTTAAACTACTTACTGCTCATTCAGTTGTATGTTAGACAAATTACAATTAAGAGCAAGGTAATGTCTCATGGGTAATTGCAGGCCCTTTATTATCCAATTCCTAAACTCGTCATGGCTGAAAGAGTCAATATTGTATGTAGCAGCTGTTTCCGAGCAGATACTGTAGGAATAGGCTAAAATAATATAAAAACACATGCCAAGTGTTTCTGATTATATTGGAATCATATTTATTATTAATACCATATTCTTTCTGGGGCATTGTAATAGGCTTAAGGTCAGCTTTTGGGTGGGGGGGTTTATGCGGGTAATACAACATTTTAGAGATGGTAATTGAGAAATGGGTGGAGAGGAGCGGGAATTCATTCTGTCAGATTGTAACTAGACATTGTGCTGTGTAATGAATAGAAAAGACCGAGCTGCTAATCTGAAACTCTATACAACTTTGACCTGTCTGTCAGTTTTGAAGGCTACTTATTTAGAAGGGGTATCAGAAAATATTCTTTTGTTTGTTGCATTACACTATTCCAAACACTTTGCTAACTTCGCCAATTAAATGCTTAGTTCTGCTGTTATAATCAACTTTTCCTTCGCTCCTCCTTGTTTTGCATATTCACTGTATAAATTAACTTGTGGTTCATATGGAAAACTGCAAAATGTCCTCCTTTCTGTGTTTTGGGTCTATTGTTACAAACACAGAGCAATGGTATTACTACAAGCAAGTCTGATGCTACAGCTTAAGGGATACTGTCATGGGGAAAAAAAATTCTAAATGAATCAGTTAATAGTGCTTCTCCAGCAGAATTCTGCACTGAAATCCATTTCTCAAAAGAGCAAACCGATTTTTTTATATTCAAATCTGACATGGGGCTAGACATATTGTCAATTTCCCAGCTGCCCCAAGTCATGTGACTTGTGCTATGATAAACTTCAATCACTCTTTACTGCTGTACTGCAAGTTGGAGTGATATCAAAAACTCCCTCCCCCACCCCCAGCAGCCAAACAAAAGAACAATGGGAAGGTAACCAGATAGCAGCTCCCTAACACAAGATGACAGCTGCCTGGTAGATCTAAGAACAGCACTCAATAGAAAAAACCCATGTCCCACTGAGACACATTCAGTTACATTGAGAAGGAAAAGCAGCAGCCTGCCAGAAAGCATGTCTCTCCTTAAGTGCAGGCACAAGTCACATTACCAGGGGCAGCTGGGAAATTGGAAATAGCCCCATGTCAGATTTCAAAATTGAATATAAAAAGATCTGTTTGCTCTTTTGAGAAATGGATTTCAGTGCAGAATTCTGCTGGAGTAGCACTATTAACTGATGCATTTTGAAAAAAAACATGTTTTCCAATGACAGTATCCCTTTAGCAAGGCTACAAGGGGAGTGGAAGCAGGTTGTCCAAACTAGCAGCAAAATCAAAAGGTTTAACGCCTTATAATAATGTATGTTTACTTTTGCCTGAAAACACCATTTTACTGGCATTATTAATGTCCAATTTGGAAATACAAAATTTAAGTGGTGAAATTGTTTCTCTCCAACAAGCTGATGTTAAAAAAAAATATTTTGGTGTTGAAAACAGTCATTCCAACTATTGTGAATTTAGCGGTTTAATTAGGGATGCACCGAACGCACTAATTTGGGATTCAGCCAAATACCCAATCCTTCATGAAAGATTTGAGTAAATCCGGAACCAAATCCTAACCCTAATTTGCATATACAAATTATTGCCAGTAAAAAAGAGAATGAACAAAATTAAAAATTCCAATTCCTTGTTTGTGTCACAAAAAATCACTTGATTTTAAGGATTCTGAATCCTCCTGAAAAGGGCCGAACCACAAGCCAACTCTTGGATTTGGTGCATCCCTAGTTTTAATTGGCCATACACATAGCAATAATACTTTACAAAATAAAAATAAAACGTTGCTTCATACAGTTTTTCTATATGATTCCAACCAATATCCATGTATTATGTATATCGCTCAATTGGTGGTTTGGGCATTGGAAAATCTGGTGGCACTATATAAAGAAGGAGAATGATTTCCAGAGCATAGGTTCAATCATTAGAAACAATTGTTACAAAAACTGAAGTGTAAATGAGATACCACACTTTGGCCAAAATGTGTAAGCTCACGTGCCACAGCCACACCTGTCATTGTTGCATGAGTCCTAAGCTGCCTATTAATGCTTTAAACCTAATGGGGAAATGTAATGAAAGTCAGTAATGGATTGCATCTGCAAATAAAATATAAAAAAACTATAGGCCTTTGCATAAAGAAATTTTCCTTTGCGAGAATTCAAGTCGTTTTTGCAAACTCGGAAACTGTTTAGCGATCACTTCTGACAGTGGAAGAAAGATTGCAAATTTTACAGTCTGTTCAGTGTGCAGTGAAAAAGTTATGTTTACTCCAAAACATTACAACACCTTCAAATACTTCTTAAATCAATTTGCAATGCTATAACAGCCTTACTTATTATTCTTATTTATGCAAATTATTCTTATAAGCCGTCTATGGCCATCTTAAAGGTACAACTACACAAACAATTTCTCTGCATTTGTACCGGACCCGAAACGCGGGCGTCAAGTCCGACTTGCGTTTTGGGTCAGCGCGTCGGATCCGGCACAAACGCAAAGAAATCGTTTGTGTAGTTGTACCCTTAGAGACAAAGATTTGTGGAGCAGTTTCTATTTGAGTTTTCATTGCAATTGTTACAATTGCTAGTTTACCAATCTGCAATTTTAGGGAAAAATTCAGTTGGAGGTGCGTTGCTGGTGCAGGGGGCCCACAAATTGATGTTTGCCCAGTGGTTATGCAGAGCTTAAAACAGCCCTGGTGGTGTGAGGTAGGTTTGGTGGATGATTTATCTTTATTACTTATAAGAGGTTGTGTTAAGACAATTCACAATTTATTCCCATTCATACCTCTCTTGCCTCCCACTTGTACTTAACCCAATAAGGTCTCAAAAATGCCGTGTTGCATTATTATTACCCTTTACATGGAGTCCATTGACATCTCTGTGTTATATAATAGCTTTAGCTTTATGGTTAATCACTACTTTAGTTAAACCTCTTATTCTGCCTTGGCTTAAATGGGCACTGTTGCTTTGTGTTCTAGTGTACAAATAGATTTGCTCAGTGCAGGCTGCCAGGCATGCAAAAATAATCATTTGTTCCTAAAAATAAATGTTATCCCCTATAAAGTATCTTGCTGTCAGTTACAGATCTCACCTATTCTGTACAAGAATTTTCTGCCTTAGGAAGCACAGGGGAGAGAGTTTTGCCTTAAACAATCCATATTATAGACAGCACAGGTGACTATGAGGAAATCTATTTGCCTTGTTACTTATACACCTTTCTCCTTTTAGATTGTAAGCTCTATGTTTAAACACGGTGTGTAAAACATAGCACAATCATAAATACACAAGCATTATATATATCAATGGCAAATACTGGCTGCTGTTTTTTTATATATTTGTCCCTTTATTTTTCTCCAGATATGATTAAAACTGTCCAGCATGAAGCAACACTTTATTTTACTTTAAAATGAAATACTCATTAGCTCTTCACAGAAACAACAGTTAAGCAGGCTTTTGATGATTATTCACTTTACTTAACACATATCTCACAGCCAGTGCTTTTCACATCTACATCTGGGCCAAAAGCAGAGAAATGACTTAGTGCTTTGCTATTAGCAGCTCATTTGCACTTTAAATGGTGCACAACAACGAACCTTAATTGCCTCATCACCGCAAGCTTCCACAGTATTGTGTTAAAGGTAGTTAAAGGAGATATTCTGGCTTTGATTAAAGATTCCTAACTGCAGAGATACTGGAGAGAGAAAGAAGAATCTTATTGTTTCCAAGAATCAAGGTCACTGTTTATTCTCAGGTGAACTTAAATAGGTGAAGGCTAGACAATTACTTTACTTTCAATAGATGAACATATCAGTGTCACACATGCTATGAATTATATGCCCTGCCGCTGCTATACTCTAGAAAAACATATGTAGATTAGGTGGTTTGCTAACTATTAAAGATAATAGAACTCTATGGGGCAAATTTACTAAAGGGGCGAAGTGGGCTTTTTCTAGAGAAAATTCGCATAAAAGACAATTTGCATGGACATCGGTAATTTATTAAAAGGCAAAGAGGACAATTCGCTAGCAAAAAAAAGCTCAGCACTAGAGAAGTTTTGCTCCGTTTCACCAGGTGAATTTTTGCACAGTCGAACGATCAATACTCCACAAATTTATCAAAGTGCGCACTTTCCAATAAGTTACCGTTTTTGTCAGAGTCTGTTTCGCCAAGTTCTACCTGGCAAATTTATAAGATGAAGCTACATCCTCAACATTATTTTATCCTGTAAAAGTCATAAAAAAGACAAAACGCGTTATATAATATTTTAATGTTGGATCATGTTTACAAGTTGTAACTGTTAAATATATGTTATATACACTTTATGTAATAGTGATGGGTGAATCTGTCCCTTTTCGCTTTGCTGAGAAATTCACGAAACGTCGAAAAGTCAATAGGCGTCAAAATTATTTTGACCCTTGACAATTTTGACATGAGCGACAATCTTTATACATGAGACTCTTTTGTCCAAATACATTAAAGTCAATGGGTGTCCAAATTATTTTGACCCACAACAATTTTTATGAGCACATCAATTTTTAAACGTGCGACTCTTTTGTCCAAAGGCATTAAAGTCAATGGCCGTCCGAATAGTTTTGACAGCCGACAATTTTTGTCACAGCTAATTTTCCCACGGAAAAGTTTTGCGCCAGTTTCACGAAAACATTCCAGAATCTAGAAATTCGCCACAAATCCATGCCTGTCGAATTAATTCACTCATCACTATTTGTAACCCTTTGAGGGGCATGCCACATTTGTTTTAGGGTGGTTTCATGTCTAGCAACTTCCCCTAAAACATGCATTGCTCTTTATTCAGGAGCAAAAAGGACTATGGCACACTAGGTATATCAACTATCCTAATCAAATGCTCTTCACTGCCAGCAGCTCCTTCCTATCCAGTTAAAGCAGAATCAAAGCCAACCATAGGTTTTCTATAAAGTCTCCCTCTCCCAATGCAACAAGAACACCCCAGAACACCCTTGCCTCCCCATACCCATGTTGATAATGCAAATGTATAAGGTGGATGGTGCCACCTGTGGCGGGGTTGTAAACTTTGGAGGTAAATTATCATTCCAGAACAACACTTGGAGCAATAAAGTTTTCTATTTCAATCTGTAGTACAATCTACACAAAGCTGAAGATGGTGTAAGTTTCCCTTAAACTATAAGGTCAGTTGCCTGTAGATTTCTGCACTGACAGTGTGTTTAATATCTGGTGCCACTTCCCTCTATAATGCATAAAAAACCTATTGACTATGGTTAACCACATTGTGAAGAAAATGTAAATCACAAGAGAAAGCTGTGGTCTGCTATAGGCAGCTATAATAGGAAGTGGCCACCAGCAGTTTACTGAGTTGTAATTACCAGGATCATTATAATGAACACACGTATGTGCCAGGGATATCATGCACAAATGAGCTGAAAAGCTGAAGACAGCAAAACCTTAAAGGAAAACTATACCCCTCAAACAATGTAGGTCTCTATAAAAATATATTGCATAAAACAGCTCATATGTAAAACACTTCTTCATGTAAATAAACCATTTTCATAATAATATACTTTTTTAGTAGTATGTGCCATTGGGTAATCATAAATAGAAAACTGCCATTTTAAAAACTAAGGGCCACCCCCTGGGATCGTAGGATTCATGTTGCAAACAAACAAACTATACATGTTAGGTCACATGAGCCAATTAACAGACAGAGTTTGTCTTTTGCTTCCAACACTTCTTCCTGTTACAGTTAAGCTGGCCATAGACGCAAAGATCCTATTGTACAAATCGAGGAATCGTACAATTTTCGGATCGTATGTGGAGAGTGCCGTCATTTTTCGTCCGGCAGATATCGGTTGTTTGGTCGATCAGACAGGTTTGATTTTGATTCAATCGATCCCGCCCGGGCCCATTGCGCATCGTAATCAGATAGTTCGGCCATACTCGTTAATGGCATATCGGGGAAAGATCCGCTCGTTAGACGATGTTGCCAAACGAGCTGATCTTTGCGTCTATAGCCACCTTTAGAGCTGCAGTATTTCTGGTCAGCTGATCTCTGAGGCAGCACACAGACCATCACAAAATGGTGGTTGAAGGCTGTAAAATGGCAATATTTACTTAAATATATATACCAGTTTGGTAAGATTTAATATGTCACATAATATGGTATAAATCTGTTGCTTCAGTATTCATTTTGGGGGTATAGTTTTCCTTTAATTGGATTTTTTGGTTTCTGCAATTTGCCTTATTTTACTACCAATTTATCAGAAAAAAATTTTGTTAAGAGGAAATGAACATAATTTTCAAACACAGCCTCAAGTGCGGTCCAGCTCAAATAGATACAAAAGTTGCACATATTGACAGTATTCATTAGGGTGTTGGCAGACGGAGAGATTAGTCGCCCAGCAACAAATCTTCTCTACTCCGGACGACTAATTTCCCAGAAATATCTCCCTGGCAAGAATATGAATCACCAGTGGGATGGCATATGAATCACTTTGGATTCCTGAAGTCACCCGAAGTTTCCTCGTGAGGCAACTTCAGGCGACTTCGGAAATCCAAATCGATTCATATGCCATCACGTCGGCGTTTTGTATTCTTGCCGGCGGGAAGGCATTTCAGGGAGATTAGTCGTCCCCAGTAGAGAAAATTTGTCGCTGGGTGACTAATCTCCTAGTCTGCCTCCACCCTTAAAACTACTAGCAACTAGACCTACTCCTTACACTGCTGTATAGTTGCTCTAAGCACCATTGCATCCATAGAGTCAAAATTCAGGATTAAGTTAAGATACATAGAGCTACCAGCAGCAGCTACTTGTCATGGCTACAAAATAGACAACAGTGATAACTGGCTTTGCTAAGACACTACATGTGTTTTAGCAGAGGCTACTGTCAGTATTGTCTATGGCAGGGTATTTTTTGGCATTTTGTAGCCACAACAAGTAGCTGCTACTAGTAGCTCCAGAGCTATTAGTAACAGCTACTTGTTGTAGCTACAAAAAGCCCTTCCATTGTGTGTTCACCTGCACAGCAACAATGCAGTGGGGAAGCATGTTGATGCCTGAAGACACATCTAGGCGGGGGTGGGGGCTAGGGCCCAGGGTAGAGGTAGGCTGACAGAAGAGGTACATGCCTAGCACACCATCATTGTGCCCTAGGCACCTGCATTTCCTGCCTACTCCTAGTTCTGTCCCTGAGTTGTAAAATTAAACAGTAGGACAAAAATAAGAGTTTATAATTTTGGTGTACTGTAATGCAGAAAACAAAAAGGAACACATTTACTTGTATAGTTCTGTTGATAGGGCTAATTTATGCCGAACATATTGGAGACTTTCTCATTCCTAGCACTTTTGCTGATGGTCATGAGTTGGCAGCATAAACATCACAGTCAATTGCTCATCTGAAATTTAGTATACTAGCTGCCTTACTGCCTTGTATCCTGCAATGCCAAGGTATGAATACATCACCAGCGGCCATTCTTGCTAGAAGGATACAATAAGCTACCTTCAATTCAAGTGTGACACACCTAAATCTTAATCCATGATAGGGTATTTGACATTTTAGGCTATATAGTTGGGTTGTATATCTGTTTTTCATGAAAATAAATGTAGTAGAACACTTCTAGCTAATGAAAACAAGGCTTTGGTCATGCAAAAGACCGTGTTCAGAAGTTACCGTAGCCGAGTTTTTCAGCATCCAAAATGTGCTGAAAAAGTCTACCTCGGCTTATACTCAGGTCAGCAGTACCCGACCCGAGTAGCTGAGATTGCAGTAACTTTTAATCATTCCTATACCAACAGTTCACTTGGGGAGAGACTGCAATATCCCACAATGCCCTCTGTTGGTTATATGAAAGAATAACAGTGTGCCCTCTGTTGGTTATATCAAAGAATAACAGTGACTGCAATATCACACAGCTCCCTCTGTTGGTTATATGAAAGAATAACAGTGTGCCCTCTGTTGGTTATATGAAAGAATGACAGTGACTGCAATATCACACAGTGCCATCTGTTGGTTATATCAAAGAATAACAGTGACTGCAATATCACACAGCGCCCTCTGTTGGTTATATGAAAGAATAACAGTGACTGCAATATCATACAGCACCATCTGTTGGTTATATGAAAGATTAACAGTGACTGCAATATCACACAGCACTCTCTGTTGGTTATATGAAGGAATAACAATGCGCCCTCTGTTGGTTATATGAAGGATTACCAGTGATGGCAATATCACACAGCGCCCTCTGTTGGTTATATGAAGGATTAACAGTGATGGCAATATCACATAGCGCCCTCTGTTGGTTATATGAAGGATTAATAGTGATGGCAATATCACACAGCACCCTCTGCACATGGTAGTGGGACAGTGGAACAATGCACACAGTAATCCGTTTGGCAATTCTCTGTCACCATCAACTTTGCAAAGAAGTCCGGTTGATTGCTGGGGGGTCTCTTTGGAGGAATGTGCGCTGCTGGGAGACAGGGCTGTAGTTGTGTCTAGGCTTATACTAGAGTCAATAAGTTTTCCCAGTTTTCGTAGGTAAAATTAGGTACCTCGGCTTATACTCGGATCGGCTTATACTCGAGTATATACGGTATTCCATTTCACACTTACCTGCAATATACAACTTGCAAGGGGCCATGCAAGTTGTGTATTAAGAATCCTACTGGAGTCACATTGCAGCATGTTGCCCCAATTCTTTATGCAGGGGGACAATTAGAGAACTTTTGATGCCAAAAAGGGTTGGTGGAAATAGGTGCCAAATTGTCCAACTTTCATTGCTTATTTACCAGTACAGAAAATATTACAAAGACAAAATATTTAAATCCCTGTAATGTATCATAATCTTGTTTTTTTTTCAAGGCATACCAGTGGTATGCTGGTAAATATACAGTAAGTGCTTTGTCCATTCCAATTGGGAGAAATGAGGCACTGCCTGAATGTTAAACAGGTATGGGATCTGTTATCTATAACCCCATTATCCAGAAAGTCCGAATTACAGAAAGTCCATTTCTAATAGACTTTGTTGTATAAAATAATACTAATTTTTAATTTCCTTTTTCTCTGTAATAATAAAACAGTACCTTATACTTGATCCTAGCAAAGATATAATGAATCCCTACTGGAAGCAAAACCAGACTATTGGGTTTATTTAATGTTTATATGATTTTCTAGTAGACTTAAGGTATGAAGATCTAAATTACGGAAAGATCCATTAAAAACCCCAGGTCCTGAGCATTTTGATGGCAATGCTAAATGCTTCTAATCTAAAGCATGAATATGGCTGAATTAGTACTTTGTACGGTTTTAGTACTAAATCTATAAAGGTTGAGAGGGGTAGTAGTTACCTTTTCAAAAGGGATGTGTAACATATTATGTTCTAGGATAAAGGTTTAGTATAGTTAAAATCATAGGCCAATTTCAAATAAATTCATTTCATTCATGGTGAGCTTAAGAACAGCTTTTCAGCCTTCAGATCTGAGTTTGGATATACATCATTTAGGAAAATTTTACAAACTTGGCAAATTCAGATGTCAGTTTTCCATATGTCTATGCCATTGATATATTGCAGCTCAGTGTGTAATATCCGACTCAGTCCCAGGTGTCACCTTCATATTATTACTGTGAAAGCAGAAGGACAGACTTTGGGTGGACTGGCAAAATCCTTGAACTGCAGCAAAAGCTGAGATCATAGATGATTCAGCCCAGGAGCCAACTAGTAAAGAAAACAGAAATGACTTTGTAGGGAGGGAGCAGAAATAAAAATGTATAGGCTCATTACAATTGACATTCCTGAAATCCATTCCAGACTTGGGCTTGGCATTAAGGGTTCTTTAAAAAAGGTTTAATGGCAGAATAAATTAATTTGTTTTATGTGGGTTAAATAAAGAAAAAGGCAACATATGTATAGGGGTGCACAATACAAATATATTCTTTAATATTGTGCCAAGGACACCCAAACTGTGGATCAACACCAAGTGTAGTTTGGAAAGTGCAATGGTGGACTAAAGTCACTGGGAGTCATTAAAAACACTGGGCAAATTTGCACATGGGCAGTAACCCATGGTAATGATTGCTTTCACAGTTCAACCTGAAGCTGGCTGAAAAAAACTCTTCACTGATTGGTTGCTATGTGTTACTGCCCAAGTGCATATTCGCCCATTTTTTATAAATGAGCCACACTGTGTTTTTTACCCACAATACAGCTGTTGTTTCCATACTTCCAGCATAATTAACACAAGGGGGACTTGCATCAATATACTGCAATTGCACATGCAGTGCTTTGATGAATCTGACTCAGTTACAGTATTGGAATAGCTTCATTTCCATTCAAAATGACCTCTGAGTGCAATACTTTAGACACTAGCTCACTGTGAGAACCCAGTAGAACTTCAAGATTGAGGTAGCTCCAGGGTTTTCCACATAAATAAACACACTTGACCACAGTTCAGAATAGGAAACAAGACAGACGACTGCTTTCTAAACTAAGGTCTGTTGGGCTTAATGAAGTTGTTTGCACATGGATAGGAAACTGGCTACAAGATTAGGTACAGAGGGTGGTTGTTAATGGTACATTCTCTACTTGGAGTAAGGTTCTTAGTGGGGTCCCTCAGGGGTCTGTATTCAGTCCATTTTTATTTAACATGTTCATTAATGACTTAGGGGAGGGTATTGTAAGTTATATATCAGTGTTTGCAGATGACACAAAACTATCCAGCACAATTAATTCCATCCAGGATGTGGCATCCTTGCAACATGATCTTGAGAAACTGGCAATCTGGGCAGCTAAGTGGCAAATGTTTATAAATGTAAAGTCATGCACCTGGGATGTAAAAATATCCAAGCCACTTATACCCTTAATGGGACTGCACTAGGCAAACCCATTATGAAAAAGGACCTTGATGATAAATTTGTAGATGATAAATTTGGCTGTAGCAAGCAATGCCAGTCAGCAGTATCAAGGGCAAATAAAGTCTTGAGCTGTATTAAAAGGGGCATAGAGTCACGGGAGGAGGGGGTCAGTCTTCCACTGTATAGAGCACTTGTAAGGCCCTACTTAGAATATGCCGTACAGTTTTGGTCTCCATCAATCAAACAAGACATTATTGAATTAGAGAGGGTACAGAGAAGGGCAATTAAGCTGGTAAAAGGTATTGAAATTCTTAGCTATGAGGAAAGACTGGCCAAATTGGGGATGTTCACGCTGGAGAAGAGGCGCTTAAGGGGTGATATGATAACTATGTATAAATATATAAGGGGATCATATAATAATCTCTCTAATGCTTTATTTACCAGTAGGTCTTTCCAGCTGACACAAGGTCACCCATTCCGATTAGAAGAATAGAGGTTCTGCCTAAATATTCAGAAGGAGTTTTTTACAGTGAGAGCTGTGAAGATGGGGAATTCTCTCCCTGAATCAGTGGTACAGACTGATACATTAGATAGCTTTAAGAAGGGGTTGGATTGCTTTTTAGCAAGTAAGGGAATACAGGGTTATGGAAGATAGCTCAAAGTACAAATTGATCCAGGGACTAGTCCAATTGCCATTTTGGAGTCAGGAAGGAATGTTTCCCCCTCTGAGGCAAATTGGAGAGGCTTCAGATGGGTTTTTTGCATTACTCTGGATCAACTGGGAGTTATAGAGGATAAAAGGTCAGCACTCACCCTTCATGAACGGTCTTTTTGGTGCACGTCCCAGGCTGCCACCTACAGCCGAATTAACAGGAGCAATTTGCATAAATAGACAGCACCCAGCAGAATTTTCTTAAAAAGCCTTTATTATAAGGGCTTTATTCAGACAAAGTACAGCACAGCTGTACTTTGTCTGAATAAAGCCCTTATAATAAAGGCTTTTTAAGAAAATTCTGCTGGGTGCTGTCTATTTATGCAAATCAACTGGGAGTTAGGCAGGTTAAAAAAACTTGAAAGGTTGAACTTGATGGACGTGTGTCTTTTTTCAACCTAACTTACTATGGTACTATGTTACTATGTTGCCATGAGTTTGTTCAACTATTACTTATTCCTTAAGGCAGCATACATGTCTACATAGTGCATTCCCATAAAGAGGAAGTCATTCCCCATTTCATTTTTTTTCATAGCTGAATATTATGTAGTTTCAGAGTTTTTTACTGGCTTCTCAAAAAATAAGTCATGTTCCCAAAAGGGGTCAGTTTCTAGATCAGACGTATTTTGCTTGCTGTTACTCTTCCTTTGATACCATTGTATCCTTGGTGTCTAAATAGCATTTTTTCTGCTCTTTGATACATGGTGGGCTTGTTTTAAAAATTATTTTTGCTTTAATCGTTTTCATATATGTTATAACGTCAGCATACTTAATGAGAAATATGGATTCAAAAGTTTGTTATTTAAGTTACAGTTTGATTTACATGTAATTAGCAGGAGTAATGCATTTCTGGTTTTAGTCTGAGCTCAAAGTGAAACTCCGGAATAGAGCTTTAAGGATCAAGACAAAACATTGATGTTCTGCTTAATGAATCAGCCATGCGCATTCCATATGTGCCTCTGAAGAGAGACAGGAGTGAGTGGTAAAAAAGTCTTGTAATTGAAGCTCAGGAACTGTAAAATCTTACTAATGATCATACGAAAAGTGTATAATGCCTCTTCTTTTCCATGCAAGGTAGAGCTAACTGATTTCCACCTAATTCAGACTATTATATGATGCCCTTTTAGCAGCTTCTGATCATGAAGTGACTCTTCTGATTAAAGCAAGTCACAGACAGGCCCGGATTTGTGGAAAGGCCACCTAGGCCCGGGCCTAGGGTGGCAGGATTTTAGGGGGGCGGCATGCTGCCCAACCACACCCACATTGGTTAAAAAACACTGGAGATGTGCTGGAGATACAATAATTTTTTAAATTTCCTGTGTGCCAATCCCCATTGCTCCTGTCCCCCTGGAGGGGACAGGGGCTACGAATGGTAGTGGGCCTAGGGGCACCTACTATGTAAATCCGGCCCTGGTCACAGAAAAGATCAAAATTGTAGTTATCACTATCCCAAGACTCAGGCAGCATCTTATAGGGAATGCCACTTGCTTTAATAAAAATACAAGAGGAGTACAATGAACTGTGACATTACCTGCCCTCCTTCATGTTGCGGCCATTCAGAGCAACCTTCTTTGTTTGCCGTTCAGAAATGAGCCTTGGTGCAGGTTGGGTTTAACAAATTTAATGAATCTCAGGGGCATATTTACTTAGTTCGAGTCGCGATCGCCCAGGGGCCCCAAAGCAGCAGCAGACACGCGAAATGTGCGTGCTCTGCTGCTGCCTGCATTTACTGAACGGAGGAGCGGCTTGTAAAGCCGCTCGCTCCGTTCCAACTCGTCCCCCAGCCCCTAGGCAACGAGCGGAAGTGGGGAACGAGTGGCCCCTGGGGCGAGATCGCCCAGGGGCCCCAAGGCAGCAGCAGGCAAGGAAAATCGAGGTGCCCTGCTGCTGCCTGCGCTTCCTGATCATCAAGCCCCGCCTACTCACCAGGGCCAAAAAAGAAGACGGTCTCCAAATGTTCCAAGTCAGCCTCCTGGACTACCTACAGCCTGCCACCCCAGGTAAGTGCCCCCCCCACACACAAACACACACTTATTGCACTAATACACTTACATTCACACTTACACACACATACATTCAATTTTGGGGGATCAGGGGGGTCACACATATTCGCAGCACTTACACACGCTTGCATACGCATACAACACGAATACAACACGCATACAACACACATACAACACACAATTTGCATATTGTACGCACACATACATTATTTTGTGTTTTTTTTTCTTTTATTGCATTGCCTGTTTTTTTGGCTGTAAAAACTGTTTTATTGCCATTGCGAATAGCGTATTTGCTAATTGCACTGCGCAATACCTTTTGTATGTTATTTCGATGACTATATTGCAATTTCAGTGATATTGGTGATTTTTTAGACATTTTATTGCATGTTTAGCCATTTTATTTCATTTTCAGTTTTGTGTAGGTGTTGTTCGCTTATTTCTATCCGTAAAACCTATTTAGCCATGCTAAAATAATCAAACTTTGATTCTGACTGCTAATTACATTAGGCTAAAAAAAAATCCATAGATTTTTGTGTTTTTGTTGGATTTTACTGATTTTATACCATTTGGCTCTGTTCTTTGTTACTTTGTTTTGCCCATGGAAATTTTGTCTGCTATATATTCATTTGGGGGTCTCTGTGCGCGACATAGTTTGGTTTATCTATGCATACCAGGCATCAACCTGTTCAGTAGACCCCTGGCGTTCATACTTAGGGTGCCTTTTGCTGGTACGTTACAAAATGTGGGGTATATAATGGGGTAAAATGCAAGCTTTGTGACTATTTTTAGAAATTTCATAAAAACTGTTATGTTTAGCATAGCTTTGCAGGTTGGAAGTTTGCAGTAGAAAGATGTAATTACCTGCTTTAGATTCGTCAGAATGTGTACTTTTGGAAAATGTATAGTTTTATAGGGTCTCCATACTGTTAGGGGGTCTTATGGTGCATAATACAAATACCGGGTGCTTGTATTGTAGAAGTCAGAGTGTCATACGTGAAAATTCATATGTACTATTTTCATTTGGGGGTCTCTGTGCGCGACATAGTTTGGTTTATCTATGCATACCAGGCATCAACCTGTTCAGTAGACCCCTGGCGTTCATACTTAGGGTGCCTTTTGCTGGTACGTTACAAAATGTGGGGTATATAATGGGGTAAAATGCAAGCTTTGTGACTATTTTTAGAAATTTCAAAAAAAGCGTTATGTTTAGCATAGCTTTGCGGTTTGGTAGTTTGCAATAGAAAGATGTAATTACCTGCTTTAGATTCGTCAGAATGTGTACTTTTGGAAAATGTATAGTTTTATAGGGTCTCCATACTGTTAGGGGGTCTTATGGTGCATAATACAAATACCGGGTGCTTGTATTGTAGAAGTCAGAGTGTCATACGTGAAAATTCATATGTACTATTTTCATTTGGGGGTCTCTGTATGCCACCTAGTTTGGTAAATCTTTTCATATCAGGCATCAAACTGTTCAGTACACTCCTGGCGTTCATATTTAGGATGCTTTTTGCTGGTACGTTACAAAATGTGGGGTATATAATGGGGTAAAATGCAAGCTTTGTAACTATTTTGAGAAATTTCAAAAAAAGCGTTATGTTTAGCATAGCTTTGCGATTTGGTAGTTTGCAGTAGAAATATGTCATTACCTGCTTTAGATTCATCAGAATGTATACTTTCGGAAAATATATGGTTTTCTAGGGTCTACATACTGGTAGGGGGTCTCATGGCACATAATACACATACCGGGTGCTTATATTGAGTGTCATACATGAAAATTCATATGCCCTATTTGGATCTGGGGGTCTCTGTATGCAACATAGTTTGGTAAATCTATGCATATTGGGCATCAAACTGTTTAGTAGACCCCGCCACATTCATATTTAGGATGCTTTATGCTGGTAATGATACATGCACGGTACGATGCTGGAAAGTTGAAGCTTTGAGGCAATTTTCAGGTATTTCACCAAAACCACCAATTTTGGGAAAGCCTTGCGACTCAGTCGTTTGGAGCAGAAAGGCATGGGTACCCAGTTTAGATTCGGTAGAATGTGTACTTTCCAAAAATATATGGCTTTGGGGGTAAACATATATTTCTGTGTTTTGACTCCACAAAAAATGCAGTCAATTTGTTGATTTTTCAGTAGCTGAATATGTGCTGACTTCATTTTGGGGCCTCTAAATGCCAGATACTTTGGTAAACCTATGCACCATGGGCACCAAACTGTTCAGTGGACCCCTGGCAATCATATTTAGGGTGCTTTTGCTTGGTACATAATGATTCATGGGCGATATGATGCTGGAAATTTGAAGCTTTGAGGCAATTTTCAGATATTTCACCAAAACCGACAATTTTGGGAAAGCCTTGCGACTCGGTCGTTTGGAGCAGAAAGGCATGGGTACCCATTTTAGATTCGGTAGAATGTGTACTTTCCAAAAATATATGGTTTTGGGGGGTAAACCTATATTTCTGTGTTTTTACCCCACAAAAATTGCAGTCAATGTGTGGATTTTTCATTAGCTGAAGTTACCCACAGGACTATTTGTATGCGCTAACTTCATTTTGGGGACTCTAAATGCCTGATACTTTGGTAAACCTATGCACCATGGGCACCAAACTGTTCAGTGGACCCCTGGCAATAATATTTAGGGTGTGTTTTCTTGGTAAGTAATGATTCATGGGTGATATGGTGCTGGAAAGTTGAAGCTTTGAGGCAATTTTCAGATATTTCACCAAAACCGACAAATTTGGAAAAGCCTTGCGACTCAGTAGTTTGGAGCAGAAAGGCATGGGTACCCATTTTAGATTCGGTAGAATGTGTACTTTCCAAAAATATATGGTTTTGGGGGGTAAACCTATATTTCTGTGTTTTTACCCCACAAAAAATGCAGTCCATGTGTTTATTTTTCATTAGCAGAAGTTACCCACAGGACTATTTGTATGCGCTAACTTCATTTTGGGGCCTCTAAATGCCAGATACTTTGCTGCACCTATGCACCATGGGCACCTAACTGTTCAGTGGACCCCTGGCAATCATATTTAGGGTGCGTTTTCTTGGTACATAATGATTCATGGGCAATATAATGCTGGAAAGTTGAAGCTTTGAGGCAATTTTCAGATATTTCACCAAAACCGTCAATTTTGGGAAAGCCTTGCGACTCGGTTGTTTGGAGCAGAAAGGCATGGGTACCCATTTTAGATTCGGTAGAATGTGTACTTTCCAAAAATATATGGTTTTGGGGGGTAAACCTATATTTCTGTGTTTTTACCCCACAAAAAATGCAGTCAATGTGTTGATTTTTCATTAGCTGAAGTTACCCACAGGACTATTTGTATGCGCTAACTTCATTTTGGGGCCTCTAAATGCCTGATACTTTGGTAAACCAATGCACCATGGGCACTAAATTGTTCAGTGGACCCCTGGCAATAATATTTAGGGTGCGTTTTCTTGGTAAGTAATGATTCATGGGCGATAGGGTGCTGGAAAGTTGAAGCTTTGAGGCGATTTTCAGATATTTCACCAAAACCGCCAATTTTGGGAAAGCCTTGCGACTCGGTCGTTTGGAGCAGAAAGGCATGGGTACCCATTTTAGATTCGGTAGAATGTGTACTTTCAAAAAATATATGGTTGTGGGGGGTAAACCTATATTTCTGTGTTTTTACCCCACAAAAATGCAGTCAATGTGTTGATTTTTCATTAGCTGAAGTTACCCACAGGACTATTTGTATGCGCTAACTTCATTTTGGGGCCTCTAAATGCCTGATACTTTGGTAAACCTATGCACCATGGGCACCAAATTGTTCAGTGGACCCCTGGCAATATTTAGGGTGCATTTTCTTGGTAAGTAATGATTCATGGGCGACAGGGTGCTGGAAAGTTGAAGCTTTGAGGCGATTTTCAGATATTTCACCAAAACCGTCAATTTTGGGAAAGCCTTGCGACTCGGTCGTTTGGAGCAGAAAGGCATGGGTACCCATTTTAGATTCGGTAGAATGTGTACTTTCCAAAAATATATGGTTTTGGGGGGTAAACCTATATTTCTGTGTTTTTACCCCACAAAAAATGCAGTCAATGTGTTGATTTTTCATTAGCTGAAGTTACCCACAGGACTATTTGTATGCGCTAACTTCATTTTGGGGCCTCTAAATGCCTGATACTTTGGTAAACCTATGCACCATGGGCACCAAATTGTTCAGTGGACCCCTGGCAATAATATTTAGGGTGCGTTTTCTTGGTAAGTAATGATTCATGGGTGATAGGGTGCTGGAAAGTTGAAGCTTTGAGGCGATTTTCAGATATTTCACCAAAACCGTCAATTTTGGGAAAGCCTTGCGACTCGGTCGTTTGGAGCAGAAAGGCATGGGTACCCATTTTAGATTCGGTAGAATGTGTACTTTCCAAAAATATATGGTTTTTGGGGGTAAACATATATTTTTGTGTTTTTACCCCACAAAAAATGCAGTCAATGTGTTGATTTTTCAGTAGCTGAAGTAAAGTCCTGGACAATTTGTATGTGCTAACTTCATATTGGGGTCTGTAAATGCCAGATAAATTGGTAAAGCTATGCACAATGGGCATCGAACTGTTCAGTGGACCCCTGACAATCATATTCAGGGTGCTTTTTCTTGGTACCTATTACAGTGTGGGATATGCGGAGCAGCAAAATAAAACCTTTGAAGTGATTTTTCAGAATTTTGATACATTTTTATAAAAACCACTACGCTCAGACAAACTTTGATGTTTGGTAGTTAGGAGTAGAGAGACATAGTTACCCATTTTGGAATCAGCAGAATGTGTACTTTTCAAAAATATATGGGTTTCTGGGGTAAACCTAATGTTTCAGGATTTTGTGGCCTTGGAATCTGAAGTATGCCATTTTCTGCCTTCTGCTTTCAAAATTCGGTAATATACTGCCGACAGTTTCTGCTGTACAGAAGTCCTAAATCTGCCTATAACTATACATATCTGGTATTGGCACGTTCGAGAGATATGAGGCTTTCCAAATCAGTTGAATTTTCATTCGTAAAATGAAATATTTTTCTGGTATAAATTCATATATTGTGAAAAATAGAAATTTTTAATTTTTTTTTGTATTTAGCGCTAAAAATCTTTTTGCAGAGGTGGAAATAGATGAAAACTCAGGCACATTTAAAAAGCTCAGTTTCTCCCGAAAAAAACAATGTATAGTTTTCCTAGGTAAACTATAGGTTTCCCCTCAGAAAATGCCCCTAAAGTGAGAGAGCACAAATGTTTAAAAAATGGCTGGCATTTCGCGTAACCAAAATGTGAAATTCTGCTGGCACTTAAAGGGTTAATATGCCCGATTCCAAATTTGGAATGGCTCTGGTCTTTCTACATTGCCAGGCTCCTTCTGTTTCACTATTAACCGACAATTCAGTACATTTTAACTGGGTATTTGGTATAAAAATCATTAGATGTTATCACATACCTACACTTTTTTGGTATTGTCTATGGAAAGACAATGGGGCAAATTCACTAACCTCCGTAAATTCGCCAGTGACAGCTTCGCTCACATCGCCACACTTTGCCAGGCGAAAATTCACCAGGACATCGCTAATTCACTAAAATGCGATGTTGCGTCGAACGATGGTGAAGTTTCACTAACGTTAATTCGGAAATTTCAATGGACATATATGTTGCAGCAAATACATTACACTACACAAGCCCAGGGAACCTTAAAATAAAATAGAGTTGTTATATTGCCCTACACATGAGCCCAGTGTATAGTTTATGTGTCATATGTTAGGAAATGTAAGGGGGAAATGTAGGGGGGAAGCCGGGTACCCTAAAAAAAATTACGATCTTTTGTAGCCTACCACTCTGAAAAGCTGAAAAGACGCCAGCGTTTTTTGGGACTTTTTTCAAGTAGTTTTTGAGGAAGTCCTATCTACTCTATTGCACTTCGTCTGGTCTGAGCTGGCGAAAGCAAGTCAGGCGCAAGAGGTAATGTTCAGTAAAATCTGCATCTTAGTGAATTTGTGAAGTGACGCTCTTTCGCCAGAGCGAAACTTCGCCTAGTGTAAGAGTGCGAAGTAGCGCTAGATTCTATCTCCTTCACTAGCGAAGTTACGCCAGCGACCGTTAGTAACTCGGCGAAGTACCGAAATGACGTCACTTCGTTAGTCACTTCGCCCTTTAGTAAATTTGCCCCATAGAGAGAAAAGGGTTTTGTAATATTAATTCAGTTTCCTGTTTCACACCAAGGAACTCAGGGGCATGTACAGTATTTGTACAGTATTGTAATTTAACATAAAAAAGAGAACTAACTGGATACAGTACAAGAAACAAAGAATGATTCCAATGTACTACTACAGTGTTTCCATATTTCTTGCTAGTAGAGATATTGGATCTGTTATCTGGAAACCCGTTATCTAGGAAACTCCGAATTACAGGCCATCTACTATAGACTACATTTTATCTAAATAATTCAAAATTTTAAAATTGATTTCCTTTTTCTCTGTAATAATAAAACAGTACCTTGTACTTGAGCCAAACTAAGATATAATTAATCCTTATTGGAGGCAAAACAAGCCAAATAGGTTCGTCCCCCCCCCCCCCCATAGGCTAAATCAGCAATTTGGCAGGTTTTAGATGGCGAATAGTCAGTCAATTTTTAAAGAGACAGTACATGACAAATTTCGATATTTGAATTTTCAACTTGTTTTCATTCGGTTCGAATTTGGACTATTCCCTAGTCGAAGTACTCTAAAATTACCTTGAAATTCGAATTTAAAAATTCCAATATTAACTTCGACCCTTGATAAACCTGCCCTTTAGGATTTGTTTGCCCTGCTTTTTCCTGCTAGGCGGGGCTAGGGAGCATGACTTGGGTCGTTTTGAAGTACAAAGAGAAGGGGAGAAACAACAGCTGTCCAAAGCAGTTCCATCTCAAAGCTCAGAATCAGACACAATGCACTGAGATGGCTGCCTCCACACGAATATTACAGCTAAAAAAAATAACTCTATTGACATAGTAACATAGTAAGTAAGGTTGAAAAAAGACACACGTCCCTCAAGTTCAACCTTTAGTTTTTTTTGCCTGCTAGTTGATCCAGAGGAAGGCAAATAAAAAAATAAAAAAACATCTGAAGCCTCTCCAATTTGCCTCAGAGGGGGAAAAATTCCTTCCTGATTCCAAAATGGCAATCGGACTAGTCACTGGATCAACTATCTCCCATAACCCAGTATTCCCTCACTTGCTAAAAAGCCATCCAACCCCTTCTTAAAGCTATCTAGTGTATCAGCCAGTACAACTGATTCAGGTAGAGAATTCCACATCTTCACAGCTCTCACTGTAAAAAAAACCCTTCCGAATATTTAGGCGGAACCTCTTTTCTTCTAATCGGAATGGGTGACCTCGTGTCAGCTGGAAAGACCTACTGGTAAATAAAGCATTAGAGAGATTATTATATGATCCCCTTATATATTTATACATAGTTATCATATCACCCCTTAAGCACCTCTTCTTCAGTGTGAACATCCCCAATTTGGCCAGTCTTTCCTCATAGCTAAGATGTTCCATACCTTTCACCAGCTTAGTTGCCCTTCTCTGTACCCTCTCTAATACAATAAAGCCCCGTTTGAGTGATGGAGACAAAAACTGTACGTCATATTCTAGATGGGGCCTTACAAGTGCTCTATACAGTGGAAGAATGACCCCCTCCTCCCTTGACTCTATGTCCCTTTTAATACAGCTCAAGACCTTATTTGCTCTTGATGCTGCTGACTGGCATTGCTTGCTACAGCCAAGTTTATCATCTACAAGGACTCCAAGGTCCTTTTCCATAATGGATTTGCCTAGTACAGTCCTATTACGGGTATAAGTGGCACGACTTTACATTTATCAACATTGAATCTAATTTGCCACTTAGCTGCCCAGATTGCCAGTTTGTCAAGATCATGTTGCAAGGATGCCACATCCTGGATGGAATTAATTGGGCTGGATAGTTTTGTGTCATCTGCAAACAGGTCCGGACTGAGAATTAAAATAGGCCCTGGCATTTCAGGTACACAGAGGCCCAAACAACCCACATAGAGGCCCAAACAGCCCCCACCAAAGCCACCAGCCCACTAAATACTAACTTTTTATGGGACCTTATAGCAGCCTTTCTGCCATTTGCCAGAACCCACAGATTGCCAGTCCGGGCCTGTCTGCAAAGACTGATACATGACTTGCAATACCCCCCTCTAAGTCATTAATGAACAAGTTAAATAAAAGTGGACCCAATACCGAGCCCTGAGGGACCCCACTAAGAACCTTACTCCAAGTAGAGAATGCACCATTAACAACCACCCTCTGTACACGATCCTGTAGCCAGTTTCCTCTCCATGTGCAAACGACTTCATTAAAGGAGAAGGAAACCTAGTCGGCGCAAAACCCCTCCCCCTCCTGTGTGTTGCCCACCCTCCCCCCTGGCCTACCCGTCCCGCTGGGCAAATGCCCCTAACTTGTTACTTACCCTTCTGCGCAGGTCCAGTCCAGGGAGTTCACCGACGACATCTTCTTCCAAGCGATCTTCTTCCTGCTGTGAACGGTGTTTTGGCGCATGCGCAGTAGGATCATTTCGCCAGTACGGATCTACTGCGCATGCGCCAAAAGTTACGCGCATGCACAGTAGATCGTACTGGCGAAATGATCCTACTGCGCATGCGCCGTTCACAGCAGTAAGAAGATCGCGTGGAAGATGATGCCGTCTGTGAACTCTCTGGACTGGACCTGCGCAGAAGGGTAAGTAACAAGTTAGGTGCATTTGCCCAGCGGGACGGGTAGGCCAGGGGGGAGGAGGGAGGGTGGGCAACAAACGGGAGGGGGGGTGGGGGGTTTGCGCCGACTAGGTTTCCTTCCCCTTTAAGCCCAACAGACCTTAGTTTAGAGAGCAGTCATTTGTCGTGCACAGTATCAAACGCTTTGGCAAAGTCCAAATAGATCACATCTGCTGCCCCCCCACTGTCCAGCATCTTACTTACCTCATCATAAAAAGCAATCTAATTTGTCTGACATGACCTATCCTCCATAAAGCCATGCTGATTGCTGCTCATAATGCCAATCACTATGACAACATTTTGAATGTGATCCCTTAACAAGCCTTCAAATAATTTGCCCACAACAAATGTCAAGCTTACTGGCCTATAATTGCCAGGCTGAGATCGTAATCCCTTTTTAAATATTGGAATAACATTAGCTTTTCTCCAATCCATAGGCACCATACCAGATGAAAGGGAATCTGAGAAAATCAGAAATCGAGGCTGTTCTAAAACTAAACTAAGCTCTCTTAGAACCCGGGGGTGTATGCCATCAGGCCCTGGAGCCTTGTTTACATTCATTTTTATTAAAGCTTTATGAATTATATCCTGAGTCAGCCACTAACTAGATTGAGCTGAGCCATTAGTGCAGCTATGAAGTGAGCCGGGCAACTCAGACTCCTCCTGATTTAGCACATTTGCCTTTTCTGTATCTGTTACAACCATACTGGTATCATTATTTAATGGAGCAACACTCTCAACCTGCATCTTTTTACTATTAATATATTTAAAAAACTTGTTAGGGTTAGTTTTCACCTCCACCACAATTAACTCTTAATTTCCTTTCTTTGCCTTCCAGATTGCTGATTTACAACATTTATTACAGTGTTTATATTCATTAAAACCAGCTTCTGTCCCAACAGATTTGTAGTTATTAAATGCCTTTCTCTTCTTTCCTATTAACTTGTTTATTTCTGTATTAAGCCACGTAGGATGATTCTTAGAGCTTCTACATTTACTCCTTAAGGGAATACATTGAGAACAGTAATGATTTAATATCATTTTAAATGACAACCATTTCTGTTCTGTGTTTTTAGCTGAAAACTTAATGCCCCAATCAACCCCTTAAGGCATTAAGGCATTTCCAAAATTTGTGGTTTTTGTTGCCCCAGTATATATTTGTTTGTTGCACCAGACATTAAATGATATAACATTATGGTCACTATTACCCAGGGGTTCAATGACTTGCACATTTGCTATAAGTTCTGGGTCATTTGAGATCACTAGATCCAGAATAGCATTTTTTCTGGTGGGCTCCTCAACAACCTGTGCCATAAAATTGTCATGCAACAAGTTTATAAACTTTTTCTCATTAACTGACAGTACTGTTGCTCCAGTCAATATCTGGGTAATTAAAATCCCCCATTATAATTACTTTACCCAAAACTAGCAGCCTTTTCTGTTTGCATGAGGAGCTTACCCTCCTCCTCCTCACTTAAATTAGGGGATCTATAGCATACGCCAACAATTAATTTGCCGGACTCTTTACAATTGGTGAAGAACTCAGCCGACAAGACTTCTGCCCCCTCATTTTCTTACATGACCTCCTCCTTTATATGAGCTTTTAAAACCTGCCTAACAAACAGACATACTCCTCTTCCTTTTCTATTGCCTCTATCCCTCCGAAACAAAGTATAGCCGCTGATATTAACTGCCCAGTCATGTGACTCATTCAGCCATGTTTCGGCCGCACCAATCACATCATATTTTCCCTCCAGCACCAGCACCTCCAGCTCTCCCATTTTACCAGTCAGACTCCTTGCATTTGCAAACATATATTTAATACTGGTACCATATTGAAGATATGACATGTGGTCCTCCCTATCCTTAACGGTATCCAGAAGCGTCACTCGCGGGGACGGGCCCTGGTGCATAATGCGCAGCCGGCCCCCTCCGTACGGCCGCATTTGGCCGCATTTGGCCGCATTTGTAAGAGCGCGTGAGCAGCCGGGGGGCCCTGAGGGGGTGCGGGCCCTGGCCGCTCGCACCCCCTGCTCCCCCAGTAGTTCCGCCACTGACGGTTTCCCCAGCCAATTCTCCTCCCCCATTTTCCCTTTCTTTGCCCACTATCTCATCTAACCTATCTTCCACTGAATCTTGTACTGAACCCTCCCCACCCACGCCGAGTTTAAAATCTCCTCCAACCATACAGCCATCTTCTCGCCCAAAACAGCTGCACTAGGAATACAACTTTGAACAGTAGAGTGAGTTATTTGCAATGTAAACAGTGTAATTTAGAAAAAAAAATCATGACAGAATCCCTTTAACCTAGTATTTTATAGAATGCCAAGTTCCTAGCAACTTCGTCCTCATTATTTTTTTTTATTGCTTTTTAATTATTTGCCTTCCTCTCCAGCCTCTTTCCAGTTTTCAAATGGGGGTCACTTACCCTCGCAGCCAAAAACTATAGCTATGTGAGGCTATAATACTATTGTTACTTTTCTTTCTATGCAGATACTCTACTAGTCATATTCCCATCTCTAGTTCAAACTAGCAGCTGGGTGCTAGGCTAAACAAGATCCTAGTAACCAGATAGCTGCTAAAATACCAAATGGAGAGCCACTGAAAAAAAGCTAAATAACTGAAAAAAATATAAAAATAAAAAATGATGACCAATTGCAAATTGGCTCGGAATATCATTGTCTACGTCATATTAAAAGTTAATTTGATGGTGAACTACCCCTTTATTGGCTCTGTATCAATTTTGAGCCCAGGTGGACAGATAGGGCCCCACTGAGTGCTTGCAATGAGTAGGCCTGCAATAGTTTCTTAGAGATGTCATTTTGGCTTTGATAGGTTTTCCTGTCTTCACCCTATTTCTCTTCTCATTTAAAAGTAGATATATAATTTGATTTAAAAAGGACACCTTTTGCCCTTTCAAGTACTCTAAGATGTTATAATTTTGGTGTTGCAAACTCAAAGCTGTAATACATTTAGGCTGCAAAGAATAAGCTTTGTGACAACTTGCAATGTTCATTGAATATCTGTCTGGCAGGCAGTCAGGCGGAACTAGTGTCTATCCTTTTGAGAGAAAGAGGCATTTCAGAAGATCTCTCCAGAGGGTAAAATCAATAAAGTTACTCAATTTTCTGATAGAAGACACTGTCACTTCCCTTTCTTGTGCCAGTGGTAAAAATAAAAGGCATCCTGCTTTAGCATCAAGAAACAAGTAGCTATCAAATGGAAATTTATTTTATCAGATAGGATGACCTGGTGCAATGTTAACCTTGTGTGAGTGATTTTAGTGTAATGGGTTTTCCAAAATGTAACTCATAAGCTATTGCAGCCACATAACAGTACCCGGCTGAAGACATTTCTCAAATTTGTGAATGTGTTTGTGGGATTCAATCTGATAAAAACTCCTTTACAACACATATGGGTGACTAATATAATGGAGAACAAATTGGTGTTGAATCTGAAAGTTTTTTAATTAACATTTGCTCTATTTTGTGCTGTAGCCTCTTGATTATAGAACAGCAAATGCGAAATTAACATTCTTTAGGACACACGAATGTCTGCAAGTGCAGTTGCGGTCCCTGCAATTTTGCCTGCAGTCAGTTGCACGTAACACCAATTTTATGAAAGGTACTTGTGTCAAAATGTGCTCCTTACACTTCCATAGAACATGTTAAAGGGGTTGTTTTTCTTTGAGTTAACTTTTAGTATGGTGTAGAGAGTGATATTCTGAGACAATTTGCAATTGGTTATCATTTTTTATTTGGGATTTTTATTCAATAGATATTTCGCTTTTTATTCAACAGCTCTCCAGTTTGCAATTTTAGTAAGCTGGTTGCTAGGGTAATAATTACCCTAGCAACCATGCATTGATTTGAATAGGGATATGAATAGGGGAGGACCTAAATAAAAAGATGAGTGATAAAATGTATCAATAACAGTACATTTGTAGCTGTACAGAGCATTCGTTTTTAGATGGGGGTCAGTGACCCCCATTTGAAAGCTGAAGAGAGTCAGAAGAAGGCAAATAATTCAAAAACTATAAAAAAATAATGAAGACCAATTGAAAAGTTGCTTAAAATGGTCATTCTTTAACATTTTAAAAGTTAACTTAAAGGTGAACCACCCCTTTAAGATAAACAAAGGTCCAGGCCCGGATGGTATTCTTCCCAGGGTACATAGCGAGCTTAGCTCGGTGATTGCCAAACCTCTTTGCTTAATTTTTCAGGATTCATTGAGGTCTAGCATCGTGCAGAGAGAAGAAAAGGGACCCTGTTCTCAGCCTCAAAACTATAGGCCGGTTAGTCTGGCATCAGTGGTAGAAAAGCTTTTCGAAGGGTTATTAAAGGATAAGATCCTGGACTTCATTGCAAATCATAATACTATGAGTCTGTGCCAGCATTGTTTTATGCGTAATAGATCTTGCCAGACTAACTTAATTTCTTTTTATGAGAAGGTGAGCAGAGACCTTGATTCTGGGATGGTAGTGAATGTGATTTACTTAGACTTTGCTAAAGCATTTGATACAGTGCCAGACAGAAAGTTACTGGTTAAATTAAGGAATGTTGGCCTGGAACATAGTATTTGTACCTGGGTAGAGAACTGGCTAAAATATAGATTTCAATTGGACTAGTAATGTTAGTGGAGTACCACAGGAGTCTGTACTTGGTCCTTTGCTTTTCAACTTGTCTATTAATGACCAGGAGGAGGGCATTGAAATTACTGTTTCTATTTTTGCTGATGATACTAAATTGTGCAGAGTTAGAAGTTCCATGCAGGATACTGCCACTTTGCAGAGTGATTTGGCAGAAATAATATAAATGATATAAATGCAAGTTATACACTAAATGGCAGTGTGTTGGGAGTTTCCTTCACTGAGAAGTATCTAGGGATTTTTATAGATAACAAGTTGTCTAATTCTGGGCAGTGTCATTCTGTGGCTACATTAGAGGACATTATAGACAAATAGGGGGCCTATTTACCCATAAAGTGGATCACCGTACCAGAGGCCACCAATTCAGACAAGAGGAAAAGGACTTTCATTTGAAGCAACGTAGGTGGTTCTTTACAGTCAGGACAGTGAGGTTGTGGAATGCTTTGCCGGGTGATGTTGTGATGGCTGATTCTGTTAATGCCTTTAAGAGTGGTTGGGATGATTTCTTGGACAAGTATAATATCAAAGGCTATAGTGATATACAGTAAAATCTACAAATAGTATAGATATTGGTATATATTGTTTATGTGAGTGTATGGAGGGGTCAGTGTCAGTATTTGTATGAATGGAAGCTGGATTTCATTTGGAGGGGTTGAACTTGACAGACGTTGGTCTTTTTTCAACCAGATTTAATTATGTAACTATGTAACTCCTTTCTGACTCCTTGATTCCTGAATTCTGGGAAAAAGCACTGCACTGTGGGAAAAAAACATATTGATTGCACTCAAAATTGTACTTTACTCACTGCAGATACAGATGATGTTAATTTCATAGCTAATGCATAGTTTAATTAATATGAGCTCACGAGGTGGGTATAAAGATTCTCTAACCATCAAAGGGTTAACAATAGCAAATTATGACTTGATTTGAGCAAATGTGACTCCCCAAGTGCCACAGGCTTGTGTGATGCATAATTTATTTCAGTCGGATAACTGAGAGGCAAAAGCACATTTCCCTGCAGCCATCTATTGACCTAAAAGATTTGTCTCCACTAAATACATAATTAAGGTTGTTGGAATGCAAAGAAGCAAACAATTTAATCATGTTTTACATGAAGAGCCAGGGTGGGTTTTGGGATAGGAAAGGGCATTTGCCATGGACCCACGGCAGGAGCATCTTCAGGGAAAAGAAATAGGTTAAATACACAGGAAATATTATTAGAATTATTTATTTATTTAGAACTGACATGTTATGCAGCACTTCACAGAGACTGCTCATTATTATTAGACTGTGTAAGATATTTTTAGTACGGGGATAGAAATACAATGTAATTGTTGAACTTCTAAATGAAGTTTTTCTTGTCTAGTTCCAATCATTTACAAAGAAAATGGTGCAATGCAGTGTAGCTGGTGTCAAAACATACCCCTCAATACAAGTGCTGTGCACTTAAAGGAATAGTTCAGTGTGAAAATAAAAAATGGGTATATAGACAGGCTGTGCAAAATAATAACTGTTTCTAATATAGTTAGTTAGCCAAAAATGTAATACATAAAGGCTGGAGTGAAGAGATGTCTAATAAAACAGCCAGAATCCAACTTCCTGCTTTTCAGCTCTATAACTCTGAGCTAGTCAGCGACTTGAAGGGGGGCCACATGGTACATTTCTGTTCAGTGAGTTTGTAATTGACCCTCAGCATTCAGCTCAGATTCAAAAGCAACAGATATGACCCATGTGACCCCCCCCCCCCTCAAGTCTCTGATTGGTTACTGCCTGGTAGCCAGGGCAACCAGTCAGTGTAAACCAAGAGAGCTGAAAAGCAGGAAGTAGTGTTCAGACTGACATGTTATACATCAAATCACTCCAGCCTTTATACATTACATATTTTCCCAACTAACTATATTAGAAACATTTTTTATTTTGCACAGCCTGTCTATTTACCCAGTTTTTATTTTTACACTGAACAATTCCTTTAATGGACAAGTGGATCTGAGTTTCTGCATAAGGTTCAAGGTGCAAAGTACAGCCCTGGAATTGTATTTATAATGAGGCATTCCTAAAATATATGTGTTGGAGTGGTACTAGGCAAGAATGGCCACAAATATATTTTGCTACAAAACTGCCCCAGCCCAATGCAGTGGGACATGGCTTAGTTGCCTGAGAGTATATAGCCAGTAGTATCACTCACATTGGGCTTGAGGCAGTTCCATCTTTCTATAGGTTGAAGTACTGTTTATATTTTTACTCTAGCCTCTGTAAAGATTCCACCACCTCCAGTCCAGCAGGACAAAATGAAGGAGCGCTGGCTCCGGCAGCTCACTCTTTTGATCAAGTCTTTAGGCAACAATAAGCTGGAGACAGCTTGGTGGTACTTTCATGCCAAATGAAGTTTGTGCCCTTTCATGCCTAATAAGGGTGGTGGCAGACATAGCTACTGCCTCACGAGGAAACTTCAGGCGACTTCGGAAAGCTGAAGCGATCCGAGTGCCATCCCACTGGTGATTTACATTCTAGCCTTCGGGAAGGCATTTAGAGGAAATTAGTGGCCCGAAGAAGAGGTGATTTGGCGCTGGGCAACTATTCTCCCCCAGTAGCCATGTCTTCCACCACCCTAATACTGACATGTTTCTACATATTATAATGGGAACATGTCTGTATCACCTTAATACCTTTCAGCTACACATACAAGCTGGTGCTGATCAGATATTGGACCAGATTTAATTCTTTATCACATGAAAAAGAAATTCAGTTCCCTGTATTTTCCAATAGAGTTTTCACATATAAAACCATGAGGTTTTTTTCATTAAACTTAATCTAGTCCATGAGTTTTCATGTGATAAACCTTATTCTCGATGAATTGGATCTGACCCATTGTGTGGTTTGGCCCTCAAAACAAAGAAGTTGTCAAATGGAAGCAGCTCTGGTAGTGTATTAAATTTCCAGCATCTACACCTCTAGTTGAAAGCACATGTATAGTCTAACTATAGCCTTTTCAGTAATAATCTGCATTCAATTTGTTGTCTAAAATGCAAGTTCTCACACAGGTCTGATGTGCACAGTGATTAACCCGCAGGGATATTTCTACCACAGTGAACCCGTCACCAAGGAAGCCACAACAAGTAATACTGAGCCATACTATAAATAGCAGGATTGGCTCTACAGTATATTGCAGGTAACTTGGATGCTAGAAGCTTGAGACCATCCTGACCCTCCACAGAGATAGGAGGGGAATACATGCGGATAAGTAGCAAGGCAGCATGGGATGGCCAAACCCTGCTGCCAGTAGCTCATGTCTGCCAAATCTGCCCAGGAAACACTTGGGCAGATATAGCTGAGTCCCATGCCAACTAGCAACTAGCTGTCAAGCCACAGTGAAATATAGTGTACACTCATATGCCAAGAAACAATTGATGGGCCAGAATTACAAGTATTTAGCACAACATTTGTAACAGTCCACTATTTCTAGTTGGAATTCTTGTACTGCTTTAATTAAAATATGCACGTTCAATGGTCCCCTGTTTCATTAGTAATTTAGTATCTGTACAAGGTCTTGGAGATCTTTCTTCTATAAAAGCTACAGTGGAGGAGGGTTAGCCTGTGAGACCAATGCTTCAGTCAGGAGACTTTTCCCAAGAAATGCAACCATGGCGGAGAGTGACTTTTCCCAAGAAATGCAACCATTCCAGGAGGTGCCAGCCTAAATAAAATATGACTGAGTAAATAGTTAGGAAAACCACATGGGGGTTTATCTTGACATGCTCTGGTGGCTTTACATATTTATGATAATATCTTTGTAACATAAAAACCCTGCTTTATATGGACTTGCACAGATACTAAATCACTTCTAAAACAAGAGACCAGGAAATGTGTATTGATCAATCTCTTATTGTGTATGTTTGTAGTAAAATTTACCCTATGTATATGTAAGCTTTTTTTAAATAGCCATTAAAACAAAAGATTATGGAATTCTAAGTATAAAAAATTATGGAATTCTAAGTACACAGAGCAAATACATCTCTTGTGACCCTAATGTGCAGAGTCAGCAGTGATGTGTGTGCCGGCCGAAACCAGCAGAACCCAAGGGTCGGTGGGATCAAGCGGGCTCCTGCACAAAATCTTCGGTTCACTGGCAGGTCCAGGTTGTAAGATTTGTTTAGCTCTCAGTTGAAGAAATGAATCACTGTCTCTTCCTGGTAGATGCAAAATAATTAGTACTTTGTTAATTAAACACATTCAAGTAATTGTTAATAAACTTTATGCATGCTATTTTACATGGTAGTGCATGCTGTGTTCTGTAAAGCCACACAAGAGAGACAATATATTGATGATAAGACTTGCATAGCCGCTGATCTGATCTATTAATGCCATGTTAAGGTCAAAAAATGATCTTGTTGTTTTCAATTAAGTTATATATTTCAGTATATGATTTTGGTTGAGAGAAGAATCTGGTGTTTCAATTGCAGGAGTCCAAAAATCGAATAATTTGCACGCTTGGTGTACTGTGAATAATGTTTGGAAGGGATGTGCATTTCCTTGATGTATGTTAGTGTCTCCCTGGATGGAATGCTTCACTTCGTCACTGATGAACCACTTAGACATACAACGCGAGCAGAGATGAGGGCTCATTTGTACTGTTTCATTTATCTCCTGCTCAATGCTCACGCTTCGAAAATTCTATATCGAGGTGAGACGTGTTTGCGGTTTCCCCTTGCCCTTGTCTATACTCACTGCCTCTTACAAATTGCCTCACATGGAAACATGGTACATTTTAGCTTCTCAACTAGCTCAGTTATTGTGCACATTTTAATTATAAAAAAGAGAAATTTTCCAGTAACTTTTTTATAACAAAATGAGGTGTCATTAACCTTGATTCCATCTTTATGTGACCTAGATGATACCTAGATACCTAGAAGAGCTGGTTTGGCTACAGTGGTGTAGCCCATTGTATAGTTAAAACACACTGAATACCTAAGCCTGAAGGTTTGCTACTGTAAGGTTCAATGACTCCACTCAAGGCAGGAAACTGTATTATTGAGTATCAATTATCATTCAGCAGACACTGTAAGATAGCTGAATAATCACCTACATAATGAGACACATAGTGAAACTGTAACATGAATATACTGAGCAATAATGAAGAATAATTGCAATGCAGCTTTACTCTGTGAGTAATATTCTCTTCCCCCAGCAAGCAACATATATAAGGAGCTATATAGAAATATAAAAGTGGTCACCTCTACGCCCTAGGCACGCACCTCTTCTGTCTACCCCTAGTTCCAGCCCTGGCAGGATTGTCGCACGTCAAAATTGTTACATGCATAAAAATTGTTGCGCGTCAAAATTATTCAGACACCCATTGATTTTAATGCATTTTGACAAAATAGTGGCACATATAAAAATTTCCATGCGTCAAAATAATTTTGATGCCCATTGACTTCAATGGGTCTTGCGATTTTTTTGCCGTTTTGCAATATGTTTGCCGAAGATAAAAGGGACAGATTCACCCATCACTAGTTGCCAACTTTCGTTCACTCAACTCCGGGCAGGGGGCAGGGTGGGTAATGTCAGAAGTGGGACTGATGCTGTTGGTGCAGGGCTGATGACATGGCAATCAGTGATTGGCTGATTGCCATGCCATTAACTTCGATGTGTTGACCGAATTTCCTAATTTTTGGAATTTCCAGAAAGGTGGTAACCCTAGCTATGGACCCTTTAAAATTGAAGTTGTTCTTTTCCATAAAAAAAATAGCTTGATTTGGAGGGTTTTGGCAAATTCTTGCATATTATTTGCAAAAAAAATCCAGCATATAAAAAATATAGTTTATATTCCCGAAAGGGTCATTTATAAACCCTGACATTGTGTGCTGACATCATTTAAGCATTTCCTTGATGCGCTTTACTAGGCAAAATGTCATCACACCAGAAAAGACAGTGTTGTTTGGCTAGTACATTGCACTTCAAATAACCTGTAATCAAAATGATTTCATGCTCTAAACCCCACAAATGTTAAACTTTTTAGTGTATATACATAGTAACATACATAAATCATTTTATGGCTGATTACGTTCTGTAATTGTAAACCAACTGAAACATGCCAAATTCCATTCCCTTAAATGTCACAGCTCTGATATTGTCTTTAATTACAGTGCAATGTATGCTGCCATTGCCCTCCATCTGTGGCTGTACTGTAACTCCCAGCATCCTCTGCAGGCTGTTAGAGAATCCGGGAACTGTAAGCTTGTGGCATCGGCAAAGCTGCAATTTTCACTTTCCTGCTCTATATTTCTATAGAGCAGGATTTCAACACGAAACGCGTTGAAATCAATACCTGTCAAATTTTTTATTTGCATGCTTTTTTTGGGCAAATGCAGTAAAGTTCGAATAATTTTGATGCACGACAATGTTTATGTGTGCTACTATTCTAACACGTACAATTTTTTTCGATGCTGCAGATTTTTCGACGCTGCAGATTTTTCGCCAGCAAATTTTCACTGCAGAATTTATTTGCAGTCGGCGAAACGTGTAAATTTGCAGCAAATTCACGCTTGGCAAATGTATTTGGCCATCACTATTAAAATGTACTTGTGCCTCTTTCTAATGCTATATATATATTTGCAGCATAGGATTGATCACCCCCAGGGCCGCTCCGGCCATGAGGCAAGGTGAGAATCTTGCCTCAGGCGGCACGGAGCGGCCAGTTACCAGGGGCGGCAAAAAGCCGCCTCTAGTAACTTTAAGAGCCGAATTTCCGTTTTTTAAAACGGAAATTCGGCTCTTCTAGCGCAGCGAGCGCAATAGCGCTCACTGCACTAGCGATGCGGCCCCTCCTCCACCCGCTCCGACGCTGGTAGTTAGAAGAGCGGAGCAGGAGGAGGGGCGGCATTGGGGCTGCTGCCTCAGGCGGCAGCAGCCCCTGAAACGTGCCTGATCACCCCCATACTTTTATGTGGAATACCAGAATGTGCACAGAACCCAAATCTGAGCTAAGATTAAAGGGGTTGGTTCACCTTTAAGTTAACTTTTAGTATGGTATAGAATGGTCAATTCTAAGCAACATTTTCATTGGTCTTCCTTATTTATTTTTTATGTTGTTTTAATTATTTGCTTTCCTCTTTTGGAAGGCACTGACTCCCAGCTATAATCAAATGCTCTGTAAGGCTACAAATGTATTGTTATTGCTACTTTTTATTCCTCATCTTTCTATCCAGGCCTCTCCTATTCATACTCCAGTCTCTTATGCAAATCAATGCATGGTTGCTAGTGTACTTTGGACCATAGCAACCATGCTGCTTGAAATTGCAAACTGAACAACTTAATTTACATCACCACATTTATGTTATGTTAAACTATATTACGCCTCTGTAATATTTGTCATGATTGTATAACTGATGGTTAAAAAGTGACATAAGTGTAAATTGTTGTAACACTTATCGGTGTATTTTGTGATAGAGATTTCAATGGGCGACACCACGTGGTAATATTGGCATTCATTCCTGTATAATGCTGGGATATATATTTTTTTTTTTTATAAATAAATGAATTGGAGCATTTGGATATGGGGAAACTCAGTGTTATGGTGCTTATTATGAGCTGTGTTTGCTCAATGAGTATATATGTAATTAATGATTGCACATTAGATTTGTTTCCTGTTTTCCTATGTTTTTGGCAAAAATTGAATATGCCAAATGCTGTTTAGTCTGTTCTACACTTACCTAAATGTATGCTACTATTCTTTTGATCCATGCCATTATATACAGTACTATTTACCCACAAATTTCATGTCATTGAAATGAACACACTTTGTAACCAGTAAGTACAGGGACCTATCTGATTTTTATACTTCCAAGAGCTAAAAATGATAATGTGATGATAATGTGATGTCCACAGGCTTTGTCTTGATCTGCCAAAACATTTGTGTGCCTTCTAAATTGTCCCCCCTTCCAAATGAGTAAAGGATATAAGAAACCTAACAGGAGCCTCCCTATGATAGAAAATACTGAGAGATATCAGGGTAGACTTGCAGAAACTTGTATGTACAGCTTGCCTGAGGTAGAACAAGGTTGCCTTGAGCCCACCAGTCACACCAGTTTTTGAACCAAGAAAAAAGTGCAGAGGTGCTTCTTAAATGAGCAGAATGTGAAGAATGATTTTGTTTTTGTGCCCCTTAAGGCTCTTGCACTTTCCTTCATGGTCAATATAACTGGACCCTATGGTGTATAGTATTTCCAAATATCACAACCAAAAGTGCATTAACAAAAATAATTTGTTCTTCCTTATATAGTGGGTTAAAGTGTTGTACATAACCATTAATCATTTCTCACAAATTTCTCTGAAATTCAGGCTTCAAGTCCATTCACATTTGGTGTACGGTGATGATGCCACAGCACCAACTGGTTCTTGTGCACTTTACCAGTTGGCATCTTCTGAGACTACAGGCACCACATGATGCCACTAAGTAGTCAACCCTACTGGACCCACCCCTGCCCTCTCGCGTCTTTAGTACCCTCCCCAGTCTCAGGTTCGAGAGCTGCTAAAAAGGGCTATTTCTATCCTATAGAGGAATCTGCAGTCCAGGCCTACTTGTCCCCCTGGCACCCCTGCATGTTCTCCTTCCACTATAGATAAACCCCTGATAATAACCACCTCAATAAATATTTGCTTCACGTTTGTTCAAATATTGACCTGACCAGGTAGAAAATTCCCATGGCTTGTTCACAGAGATGTAACGTGGCTCATTTACTAAATCTGGCATGTATACATATGTGCCATTGCAAGATCCATAGCAATCTTAACGTGGCCAGCTTATTGCTGTTTCTGTCTTATGGCAAAGTATAGGATCAGCATATACTTGGTTAATTGTGGTGGATGGATTCTGGTTAAATACCTTCTTATACTCCTAATATTGCTCTAAAAAATTAAAGGGATGTAATCAAGAGTAAAAAGTCAGCTTTCGATCAAAAACATTGCTAAAATGTGAATTTTGTTTTCATTTAAATCAACAAGCAGAACATATTTCCAACAAAAAGTCATATTTTTGAAGTTTAGGGCAGGGCGCAAATTACACAGACACTTGCATCCAGGGAACTGATGAATGACCCCTATAATCCCTGTTTTGGGGGTATTAAATTCTTGTAACAAATAGAGGTTACATTGCTCCTTTAATTTGATTACAATCGGAACATAATAATGTACAGCAGGTCCTATATGTTCTTGATGCTTGACGCTTTCCTTGACTTCAGTTGCCCTTTAATTTCTGTGAAATATACATTTGAAATAAGGAAATATGATTTTATACTGTAAAAACATGTATTTCCAATTCAGAAACTTTTTAAACTGGCTGACATTTTCAAAAAGTATCAGCTTGTTATTTTACACTCTTATCCATGAGACATTTCAAAACATGAGTCTGTTTTACATAAGGTAGAGTAGTTTTCTGCCTCTTCCATATTTCCCATTCACTGGTCATCCTCCAGACATCTGGTAACTATCCTCTGGTCTCATAAAGAATCTGGCTGTTCTTTAATTTCATGTTTGGCCTCTCACTTCTGGGATAGTCCATCTTATCCCTTTAGAAATTGCAGGCACTCTGCTCTGTTTCACATCAGACATGTGTGTAGCTGTCACTGCTCATTACTTTCATAATTATGTCGGGCACAGGAAACCTGTAGACATCCAGATGCTGATGAACTCCAACTTTCACTGGTGGCTGAAGTCTGTCAAGGCATGCTGGGAGCTGTAGTACAACACCCATGTTCTATTGTATCAGATGTATTGTCTGGAATTTTTATGTCTTCCTTAAGACATATTGCTTGGCAAGTTCTTGCAAGACTTGAAGAGGTCACGGCTAGCCATTACTTTTATGAATAACAGATCAACTCAACAAATGTTGAGGTGTAGGGATTTAACTTTACCCTATGACCTTATTCTTGTCGGTACCTCATAGCGTTCTATAATCTTCTGTGTAACCATGGCTGGAAAGAGGTGTAGCCCCATCCATGTATAGGTTTGCTTATTAAATACTTATTAGGTAGTGCTTTGGTATGGGAATATCAGGTAGTATCTCCAGTGGTATATGAAGTTGAAGGTAACCATGTTGGTTTTCATGGTCTCTGTTTATGGAAGAGGGTAGATGGCGCCAGTAGCCTTGGGTAGGGAAGGCTCCAGTGAAAAAGAGGCCTGGGATCTGGTTAAAAACAAATAGCTAGTGAGTGGTAGTTTAGATCCATTGTGTTGTCAGTCTAGGAAGGTTGTTTCCACCAATGTATAGACCCACTGGTCACTGTGTGATTAAAAGAGTGTTTATCTGCCTTTAAGAGTTTGCCAGGCAGGTGGTCAAAGAAGCTTGGCACAAATAACCACTAAAAAAAACAAAAATATACATCTATTTATTACATGTGCAGGTTTTTTTTTTGTCTTTGCAATCACGATGCAACCAGGACTTGAAACATTTACATTAAACTTATTATCATTCAGAAGTTCTTATGATGTTTTTAACAAAGAATCAATCAGCTTGGACAAATACAAATGCTTCACTAGAATAAATCACATTTCATTATTTATTGTATTTTATATGCTATCAATTTGATTTTCAAAGCTTACAGAATCCTTAAGAAATGGACAGGGTACCTGCCAAGTGGATTACTGTGAAGAAGCTCTACCTTTAGTATAACTAACTATGACTTAGGTCCTAAGCTGGGATGGGGGGGAGTCCTATCCCTCATAATGGTTAGTTACCTGATTCAAGAGTTCCCTTGCCCCAGCTTCAGTGTTATTAATGCATTACATCTCAGTTTCTGGAACTACTTCTTCCCTTCTTCTGTAGAGAGGAAGAATAATGGAGGTGATGATAATGTAATAAGTGCAAAATCGTTCCTGTAACTCATTTCAAACAATTAGAATATAGCAGCCAGCTGTTAAAAAGCATACATCTGAATAATTGCTATTGATTGCGATACCTAAATTAAACTATGAACCCTATATTCATTAAGTTCCAAGGTAATTTCTGATGCCTACAGGATGTTGATAATCAAACCTACATTGAGACACATTGGTATGGGACCTGTTATCCCAAATGCTCAGGACCTGGGGTTTTCCAGATAACAGATCTTTCTGTAATTTGGATCGTCATACCTTAAGTTTATAGAAAATCATGTTAACATTAAATAAAACCAACAGGTTGGTTTTGCTTCCAATAAGGATTAATTATATCTTAGTTGGGAACAAGTACAATGTAATGTTTTATTATTGCAGTGAAAATGAAATAATTTTTAAAAAATTAGCATTATGTGGATAAAATCGAGTCTATGGTAGACGGCCTTTCTGTAATTTGGAGCATTCTGGATAACAGATTTCCGCATAACTATCCCATACCTGTACCATAATTGTCAACTCCAGTTTAGTAACTGATACCTGTCCTGAGGGTAAGGAGACTATAGCTACATGGAAAATGTGCCTTAAGGTGGCCATAGACTCAAAGATCTTTCCCCGATATGCCACTAACGGCATGGCTATATCGGGGGTAATTCGAACGTTCGGCCGTATGGCCCGAACAATCGAATTACGATGCGCCAAGGGGCTTCGACGGGTCGGTCGGTTAAAAATCAAACCTTCCCGATCTATATCGTGGCCAGATAACGATTGGAAAGACCCGTCGGAAGCCCCCATACACGGGCAGATAAGATGTCAAATCGGTCCAAACGACCGATATTGGCAGCTTTATCTGCCCGTGTATGGCCACCTTTAGTAATGATATTCAAGCAATCAGAATTCCTGTAGGCAGATCAGGCTGTTTCATAAGAATTTTACTCAAGAACCTCCTATATTTAGAGGTCTCTGTTGTCCCTGTCTGACATTTACAACTAAAACTAACGGTCAGCAAAGGATGGTGGGACTTGGAAAGGGGAAAATGGCAGAGCATTCTTGTAACTAGCAGTAAGATTTTAGTTTATCCAGAAACCCATTATTCAGAATGACGGAAATGCCGTCTCCCATAGACACCATTTTATCCAAATTCTTGAAAATGATTTCCTTTTTGTCTGTAATAATAAAACAGTAACTTGTATTTAATCCAAGCTAATATATAATTAATCCTTATTGGAGGCAAAACCAGCCTACTGGGTTTATTTAATGTTGACATGTAGACATACGGTATGAAGATCTAAATTACGGAAAGATTCGTTATCCAGAAAAGCCCAGGTCCCGAGCATTCTGATTAACAGATCTCGTACCTGTACAGAGAATAGCTATATTATTGTACATAGGGTCAGGCACTACATAGCCTTTCACATTCAAAATGAAAAATATATTAGTGTGGAGAACGGCCCATTATTGTATAAATTAGCAATGCAAGGAATTCAGCCGTTATTACATGCATAATAAAGTATATTAAATTAGTGTAGGGCATGTGCCATTATTTTATGAATAATATATGAGTCTAGGGAATTCCATTGCAGAGTATTGGAGAACTGCTCAGCAGTATATTGTGGAAAAAGACAAAACATGTATCTAGGAGTTTTCAAGGCTGCAATTCATTTGCCCTAAAATCACAGGCCTGTCAATAAGATTCTGCCATTCCACATTGCAAATATTTCTGACTCTTAATACTTGTCAGGCATCAAATACAGTCAAGAAATGTTTTTTCTGTTTTTAAGGAATTCATATATTTGTTTTATTTACCTAATGGTTCCTGTAGGTTATTCTTCTCAGTGCCTCTAATGGTGTCCAGTCCAGGTTCCATTCGGGAGATTTACACATGTGCACCTAGTTCTAAGGGTGTTATTTATTAAACTCTGAATGTATCTGGGTTTTTGAGGCAAAACTCACATTTTTAATTTTTTTTTTTAAAATAAAATGAGATTTATTAAAGCCCGATGCTGCAAAAGGCCCAAGTCTGAAAATCCGCTATCTCAAACCTGCCGAGTTTATGTATAAGAATAGCTATTCATTTTCATTTTTACAAATTAAAATCATTTGCTTTAAATGGACACTATGAGAGATGTTCTTCCCAGCTTTCTTGATAATGGGTTTCTGGATAAGAGATGCCATATGTGTACTTGTAAACGGAAAGCTGCTACTCAGTGTGGATGTGTGACAACTGTATAGCAGCACCAGGATGTTACGCTAGACTTGTTGGATGAGTTCATACATTTCACTTTTTAATTACACTGAATACTATGGAGCTAAACCATTTATAATGCTGAGTGTGCATGGAGTAAAAGAAAAAGGGTATCAGAACCAACCAAGCCCTAGTTGTAACATGTTCACTCACTGTTTATCTTGCAGCTGTTACGGTAGTTTTGGTCTCTTTTCAGCAATACATCCTTATTATTCCTGAAGTTACATCCCACATTTCTTTGTCCCACAATCTTCTTAGAAGATAGACTAAACTAAATGCTAAATACCAAGTACGGTACCATAATTATAATAGCACTGACGAGATTCTCTGAACAAATATATCCAATTTGAATACAGTACCCCCGGACCTTTTTAACAGAATAAAATAAACATATGCAATGTAGCCCACCCTTATTGCTGGTTCTTAGGGCGCGCACGCCCAAGTCTCGTTTCCTTTATTGATGCGGAAGCGCTGGCGTGATGACGCCGACGCACAAAAGGACGCAATGGCGCGAAAACACCAGGGTATAAAAGGGGAATTCAGTCTTGAGAAAACTGCCCGTGATAGGATCTTGTTCCTGGTGCTTTGTGAGCTGTTCTGATTAGGTGTGCTTTAATCTAGATAATGATTTTCCAGTTAGCCATAAATGTACAGAGATTTGTGTGAATCCAGCGAACACTTATAAGATTTGACTTAAAGGGCCAGATTCAAATCAATGAGAAAAAATGACATGAAAACTTACTGAGCAAGAAAAGAAAGCTTTTCTTCTAATTCAATTCCATTTTTATGGCCAGGTTTGGCCATATATGTAGAGATATTGTCATATGAATAAGGGATTATATTACTGAGAAACTACCAATATCCTTGGTATATAAATATATGTCCTCGTCATTTGATCATTGTATCAAATCTCACATTCAATGGTAATATCTATATGAGGATGATTTATCAATGCTTCAGTTCCAATGTTTGCAGTGATTTGCATTTTTTGAGCTAAAACTCACAATTCATTTAAAAAAATTTTTTTAGAGATTTATCACGCACAAAAAACCATTAGTTACAAATTCACGCAGAAGTCAGGGAGTTGTCCTAGTCAAAATTCAAGAGATATTTTTCAATTTGAGTTTTTTTTTTTGAGCTTGTAAATTCACAAATTTGTAGTAAAATCAAGGTTTTTTATATTTTTTATAAATAAGCAAGCAAGAGTTTTTTTTTAAAAAAAGTGAGTCTTTTCGAAGTGGAAGAAAAGTAGAAGAAAACCTTTACATTTTGCTTAATAGGCCTCTACACGTGTGACCAACTTAAAACTCATATCTCTTAACTAGAGATGGGTAAATCTGTCCCGTTTTGCCCAAAAACAGGGAAATATTTGTGAAACTTTTTGGACTATATTTTGGACTATTTTGTCCAAATGCATTAAAGACAATGGGCATCCAAATAATTTTGACGCACAACAATTTTTATATGAGCGACAATTTTGACGCACAAAACTTTTCACCTTTGAATTTTTGCTTCAGTTTCACTAAAACATTCGCGGCAGCGAAACACAAAAATTCCCAGTGAATCCATGTTTGGCAAATAAATTCGCCCATCGCTACCTTTAGGCTCAAGGAGTTTTGGTTTTTATTTACAAATATTTCTTCCTGCACTAAGAAAGATGATGATGATGATGATGATGATAGATAGATAGATAGATAGATAGATAGATAGATAGATAGATAGATAGATAGATAGATAGATAGATAGATAGATAGATAGATAGATAGATAGATATAGAAAGAAAGATGGAGATAGATAGATAGATAGATAGATAGATAGATAGATAGATAGATAGATAGATAGATAGATAGATAGATAGATAGATAGATAGATAGATAGATGATAGATAGATATAGATAGAGAGAAAGATAGAGATAGATAGATAGATAGAGAGAGAGATGATAGATAGCTCCTTAGTGCCACCCTTCCCCATGCTGGGAACCCACTTTGATCCGTGGCTTGAAAGGCATGGGTGATCACATTTGAAACAATAAAAGAAAACTAGGTGTGCCTAACCCTTTTTTAATTCAGATATGTTGGGCCCCTACAAGAACCCCTACCTCTAACTAACTGGTCAAAGATGGGAAACTTAATTGTGTAATTATTAGGGGCAGGATACTCCTCAAGCCTGATTTTGTTTGTTTGTTTTTTTCTTTTTTCACTCCTCGGAATATGTAATATTTGTATATTTTCACCCAGAGCCTTCAATAAAATATTTATTAGCAAATCAAATGTCCTATTTTGAAAAAGAGAAGTTTTCATATAACAGTTTTATAATGAGCCATAAATGTGATTTGACCGTTATTTTTCTCCCTGGTTAAGTAGTAAAACATACTACAGAGTTATCTAATATTTTCAAATAATCATGTGCCCTTTTTCATCTCCAATGTCTGCCCCAGTGGCTACACAAACTTAGTTATTAAGTTATATTTGTGCCTCTGAGATAAACACACATCTTAAAAGTGTTGCAAACAGAACATGATATTTAAAAATATAGAAAACCTTTTAATTTTTTGGTGTTACTGGTCCTTTAATTTCCACCGATCCAGGCACAGAGCAAGGGAAAGGGGGCGGTGTTGATGCTTTTTAAAACTTTAAAATACATTTTTTCTCTTCCTTTATACTTTTTGTTCAGCAAGAATGGCTTTTTGCCAGGCTGTACTTCTGAACAAGCTTTACAAATTCATAGCAAATTCTTAAAGCCTTCACACAATGAACTGAATTGCTGAGCGGCACAATTGTTCAGGGTTTGAATAGGGTTACATAGTTATATATAGTTGCATAGTAAGTTAGATTGAAAAAAAAGGCCATATAAAGTCATAGACATGGGTAGAATTATATGTGGGTCCCTTAAATCAAACTTCTCTTTTATGCATGCAAAGCTTATCCTTTGTAACTGTTGTCAATCACTAAGGCTGATGGCACACGTGGTGCTTTTCATCCCAGCCCTTTTCAGCCGCCTGAAAAGCGCATAAAATCACCTCCTGTGGATCCCATTGATATAAATGGGAAATGCATGAGAGCCCCAGTATTGGCACTTTTCAGCCCATTTTTGGGGCTGAAAAACATTAACATTAAAGTCAACAGGAAGCTGTTTGTGTGTCTATATGGACAGGTTTATCAAAGTTCTTCTTGATTTTTCTTACTAAATCTCAAGCCTCAGGTGCAACAAATTTCTCCACTTTATTTTTGTTCTTAGGTATTTGTCACTTGAATTTTTCTTGAGTGAGTGGAGTTAAAGATTGACATTCAAACAAATCAACTCCTAAAAGCTGCTAAAGTTTTTCTTCATTCCAACAGCCCATTTGTACAATAACGGAAATTGTCAAGGTTTTTGGCTTGAAACCCATCATAAATAAAGGTGGCCATAGACACACAGATAATATCGTACAAAACTAATTTTCATACGATATTCGGTGCATATTTGGTGGCTCATAGATCGGGCTGGGCACAAAATTTTCATTGGGTGCACCAAAACATCGGCCATTGTTAGTGCTGAATCGTCAGATAACGGTAGAATTCTATTGTTTCTACCTGTATATCTGACGATTCAGCGATACACGTCTGTATTGAAACCAATGATCTTTCTTGAAAAGATCTTTTCCAAGAAAGATCGTAATTGTTACATCTATGGCCACCTTTAGGAAACTCGGGGTTTCCTTATAGATTGCTTGTGCCATAAATCATGAGCAATTTTAAATAGGCCACTAGGTCTGTCTAGGTGCATGACTTTGCATATCTTACAAGAGAACAGGGGCAGATTAACCAAATATCAAACTGGAAACCCGGAAGTGTTTATTTAGTTTTATTTTCCCTACTTTTCACAATGTATCTGTCAGTTACATTTTCTTGACAGTAAGGACATTTTTTTTACAAATAACTGACATGTTTATCAGAAGAGATACCTGTGTCAATTTATAAGACCACAGCTCTGCTGATTGGGGTGGCAGTGTCCCTCAAAATTCTTTTGTTTGGACAAAATTATCTATCACAAAGAGGGCTGGCCCACAGTTAGACAGGAGCCCCAGATAACCCGTCCTCATCCACAGCGTTGGACTGGGGGGTCCACTCCGGGGCCCTCCAGGCCTGCAGACCAGTTGCCCACACACCCCAGTTGCAAAACCCCCTCTGCCACAACCCCCCACACACACACACTTTCTCCTGCGTGCCTGCTGCGACCGGGATGCAGGGAGGGAGGGAGGTAAGAGAGTGGGTGCAAGGAGTGGGTCTGCTCGTCCGTGTATGTCCCTTCCCATGAGTGAGCGTGCCCTCTAGTGATGATGAGTGCATTGTGGGGGCTCCAGAAAGTGCAGGGAATGGTTCATTTTGCCAGCAATTAAAACCCTCCAGAGCCTGAACTAGGGGAGCATAGGCAGAAGAGCTACTTGCCCAGTGCCCCCCACCATTGCACCCTTGGCACATGCCTCTCTGCCTACTCCTGCTTCTGGCCCTGATTGCAAACTATCGGTTTAATATCAAGTTATTGTGTACAATGTATAAATAACTGACATACCTTAATATGCCTTCTGAATTTGTTTTTTGGTTACAATCTAATTCCCTTTTCAAGTATTGAAAGCTATAGTCCTTTGTTCTTGTCACCCTTCTTGCCTATCATGTGGCCTGGAGGGATTATAAGGATATACAGTAAACTGTAACAAAGCACCAGTGCTCAGTGAACTTTTTATAAAAGAAACAAACAGAAAACAAGAAGATATTCTCTGTAGGAGGAGACAGCTGTGAATAAAACAAAAACAGACGCTATTGTTAATGTATATGCATATGTATTAGGTATTTACATAGTATTTTGTCTGTACATATCTTAAGTCAGTAATTAAATAAATCTTACATCAAGCCTTCAGGAACTGCTTCATAAGTGAACTGAAATGTTTGGATGTTCAGGGTAATGTAATAAAAAGTCTTACATTTGCCAATATCTAGTAACCCATGATAGAAACTAATCAGATGTTTATTTTCAAACTGCTGACCATGGGTTACGAAAGTCTAGTAATGGAAAGCAAATTGTGCCCATTAAAATGCTATTCATGTAGCACTTGCATGGTAGTACTCTTCACCCTTGAGCACAGCAGTGCAAGGCACAGAGAAAAGAGCAAGGAAGATCCCAAGATGTTCAGTACAGGGCTATTGTAGCATGCTGTGCTACCCATTACATGACAAACACAACTTGCTCAAGCATGAATACAATCAGGTACCCAGGGCTTCTGAAACATTAGGCTGCTTCTCCTTGGGAGGCAACTCATACTTACACAATTAATATCTATAGTGAGATTCCCAATCGCCTATATATGGTACATCCAAACATAGGAGCAAATTTACTAACCTCTGAAAATTTGCCAGCGACGGCTTAGCTCACATCACAACACTTCGCAATGGTGTAGATTCGCCAGGACAATGCTAATTCACTAAAACCAAAGTTGCGTCCAGGGTGCCAAATGCTGGTGAAGTTGTGCTAGCATTACTGCGGCAAGCAAAGCGAAGTTGCGTTAGTGTTGCCTCATTTGCAAACGGCGGGAAGTTAAATTTCAATGGACGTATATGTTGCAGCAAATACATTATACTACATAAGACCAGGGAAGCTTAATAAAATAAAATAGAGTTGTTATATTGCCCTACACATGTGCCCAGTGTATAGTTTATGTGCCATATGTTAGGAGATGTAGGGGGGAAGGTGGGTACCCCAGAAAAAATTTACGATCTTTTGCAGCAGAAAAATGAAATGTCGCCAACGCTTTTTTGGGAAAAATTTTCAAGATTTTTTTGAGAAAGTCCTATATACTATTGCACTTCGTCTGGTCTGAGGTGGTGAAGGCAAGTCTGGAGCAAGAGGTAACGTTCGGTAAAATCCGCACCTTAGTGAATTTGCGTAGTTACGTCCCTTCGCCAGAGCGCAAATTCGCCAGGCGTTAGGGAGTGAAGTACCAATAGAGTCTATCTCCTTCGCTAGCGTTAGTCACTTTGCCCTTTAGTATGCTCCATAGGGAGAGAATATTACACATAAGAGTCATAGCAAGCATGGATCATTCAGATAAAAGGACAAGCTTACCGCTTTCCACGGTGGGTTCGAAACGTGTCAAGCTTTTAGTTTTTTTATATACAATGTAAATTATAGACTTTTTTCTACTATTCATAATTTTGGCTCCTGGATTCCATTGATTGCTTGATTTGGTGTTCCGGAGTGGTGCCTGCCGTCATCCAAAATTTTCCATAGGGAGAGAAGTAGACTACTGCAAGAAAACAAAAAAATTAGAGAAGCTATAGCAAATGTATTGTTTGTTTCTCAAACACTGCCATATTTTAGTTGTATTCATTTTGTGGTATATAGTGCAATGACTTAAAGGGCATGTAAAGTCTAAAATAGAATAAGGCTAGAACTTATGTATTTTGTATACTAAATATAAACATGAACTTACTGCACCACAAGCCTAATCAAACAAATAATTTATGCTTTCAAAGTTGGCTACAGGGGGTCACCATCTTGTAACTTTGTTAAACATCTTTGCAAGACTAAGACTGTGCACATGCTCAGTGTGGTCTGGGCTGCTTAGGGATCGTCATAAACAAAGCAGCTTGAGTTCTGCATGGCTGGGAAGTAAGGCGGGGGCTCCCCCTGCTGTTCATAAGTATGATTGTTTCCCTGCTCAGCAGTTAGGGACCATCTGACAATTCCTATCCTAGTAAATGAAGGGAGAATTTCACTGCATACAGACAGGTTTCTTATAAAAACGGTACACATTTTTTTTAATTAAAGTATATTGGAGATAGGTTTCTTTTTCCTTAAAGAAAGTAAAAATGGGATTTTATTTTTTTGACTTTACAAGCCCTTTAAGCCCTTGAGCTAAGTGACGACTAGCAAGCAGTACCTGAGAACTCGTGGTCGGCCGCGAGTAATGTTTAGTAGAGATCAAATTAATTCCCATTAATTAGCCAGAAATAGAATTGTCTGGAGAATAGAAAGCACAACTTAGAGCTTCAGATTCGAACTATAACAAAAATAGGACATATTACATTTACCATAAAGGAACACTGGAGATCATTCGGGTTTTGTATACTTATGTAAAGGCTACGAAGAACATTACATACATTCCAACATACCCTGCCAACTTGCTTGTTCCATCCTCATCACACTCTGAACTCCCACAATCCCCAAAGACATACTGATAAATAGCCTCCATATAAATCTGGACATGGCGTAATCATAGACTTGAGGAAACACCAATAATACCCACAGCCACTTTACACTATCTTTTGAAGGTTGATGAACAGAACAGCAGTGGCTTTCAAAATAATATATTGTTTGTTATGTAGTAAGCAGCAACCAGTCAAACAACCGTAAATTTCAAGGAAGATGTAAATTAATTTGGGGTTCTTGGGAGCCTATAATCCTGTACATTCTATTAAAACCTAAAACCTGTTAAACTCAATTAATTAAACATGCATCTGTTATGGGTAACTGAATGGAATTTCAACGATATTAATAAACAGGAACTTGTGCAAAATGTAAATTACATACAAACTCTCCCTTAAGAAAATTATGATATTGCGTATATATATATATTTTTTTTAATAATGATTATTAGTGATCATTTATAGTAATACAAGTTCTTATCATTAGTAACAGTAGCATGTCTTGTTATTCAACAGGATACTTTCATAGATTGTACATTTATCAGATATATAATGATATTGTGTATCTTAGGTATCTTCAAGGAGTCATCCCTCCGTGTTTTTCTGAACTTCACTGCCGATATCCTTCAATGACTGAAGTGGAATATGAGGCAAGCAGTGTTTACCAGTTTCGATAAATGGGTCTCTGCAGATCGGAAATGCATCTGTATAAGAGCTGTTCCCTTAGAGTTATCTTAGTGACTATCACTCTTGGACTGCTTACATCATGTGAAACTGAGCAACACCTTGGGGCAGATTTGCTAAGGGTAAGGCCACACGAGGAGATTCGTGGAGATTTTGTCTCCTGGCGACTAATCGCCTTGTCTTTTGCGCGACTATCTCCCTGAACTGCCTCTGCGTTTTTCCCCATAGGCTAGACTGAAAAGTCGCCTGCGCTAATGCACACGCGGCGATGCGTTTTCTATAGTCGCCTGAAGTTGCCTCACTGAGGCAACTTTGGGCGACTATTGAAAACGCATCAAGTGTGACCAAAAAACACCCTTTAGTGAATTTGCGCCCTTGATTTTCCCAGTTCTGTATCCAGTAAAATTCCACATATGGACCAGAGCTTGGCTACCAATTACAGTAAAAATTAAATTTGTGCATCAATATTAGCCTTGTGCCTTGGTTGTTAAATTACCTGAAGGGTTCATTAATTATGCAAAATAAAATAATCCTTGTCATGCATTATATAAATGGCCTCCATTGGTTCTTTTCTGCGATCTCAGAATTTCCATTGTTTAAAGAATGCAATGATGATTATTTGATGGAATTTTGTGTAAAGTAAATATGTCATAAGCAGTTAACTACAGACTGGTGTAATTTATATTTATGATAGACTAATATGCGCACAGCTTACACGTTAGCTGATACTCTAGAGTCATGGAGGAATGTGTCAGTAAAGAAGTACTCTCTCAGCATATAAACATACAGTACAATGCCTTCCACCGTTCCCTCTAAAACTGTTGGACCAAAAGTAATGCCACCCATGGCATTTTAGAACTATAAGAAAAGGCAAAGAGTTGTCTCCATTTTCTATTGCACAAAACTGAATTGCTATGCATACAGTACACAAAGATGCCACTGCCTGAAAACACAAACTTGTATTATTATTTGATTATGGTTAAATGCTACAAAGCAGAGTCTTATGGGTCATACTGTGGAAGTTTATATACACATACTATAATATCAGTTGTATGCTTGACAATGTGGAAACTGATATCAACATCAACTTCTAATTAAATTTCTGCTTGATAGCTATGATTATACATCCAACTTTTTCAACATTTTGGCTATATCACTTTCTTTCCCTTTACCTCATCCTCCCATAGCTCTGCGTTCTTTATTTGTTACCACTCCCATTACATAACCTTTGGACCACATATTATTTCTGGTCTCCATGGTTTTCCTTACCTCCCTTTTTCTTCTTCTGTCTTTATGTATTGTCAATTCAGTGGTTAATACTATTAGTCTTCCCAACTGCTTCTCCTTCCCCTTTTTACCATGCCATCCCTTTTTATTACATTTCTATAGCATTCTTGTTTTACCCATTTTACCTACCTACTTCTCCTTCACTTTTATAGTTTTTAATAGTAAATTCTCCTATTCCCCCACACCGCTGAATCCTATTTCTTCATTTATAAATGCTGTGAACTTTCCAGTACAGTCTAATACACAAAAAATTATGATACTATAGCCAAAACAATATATCTGTTAACATCCACCCTATCTTGTAAATTCAGGTTGAGATGAATTTGATGAGATCATTTTGAATATGATAGTCAAAATGAATTCACATTGAATTCTTGGCATACCAGAATTTGCTGGATTCATTTCAGGTTTAAGAACCGATTCTCCAGTGATTTGGAAGTTTATTATGTGCAGAAGAGTGATATAACAGCCTAAAGGGTGTGCTTTTTGAGCACAATTAGGGTGGGATAATGTGAATATTTTATATTTTAAAATACTCCAATGTTTACATCATGCGTGATAAATATTCATAATTAACAGGGTAGAATTGTAATCATATCTGAAATCCTAAACACTAGTTTTGGATGTCAGTTCTGCTTTTATATTCATAATACCTGAATACCTGAATACAGATAGCAGAGAATTATATATACCTGATATTTCATACAGACTATGTATCATTTCTCATCTTGTAGAAAAGGATGTTCTCTTATGAAGCAAACCAAAATTATCACTAATGGCTCCATAGAAGCAAAGCATTAATTAGTACAAAATAAATTTAGGGGCCAATATTCAGATAAATATACTCTGATCATGGCCCTCTGTGGCTAGGAAACACAACTGTACTTTTTACAGAATTTATGTTACAGTCTTATAGCACAAAATTCTCTACCATAACAATATAGAATGTCATGGCAGAAAGGAACCATTTGATTAATCTTGTCTCCTTAGTTTTAGCTTGAAGTCGTTATAATTGCTTTGTATGTAACCCTTATGTGAGTTAGTCCCACCATTTCTGACTACTTCAAGAAGAGCAACATTTATATAGTAGGCCTTCCTCCAAGGGGGCCCTTGCTGCCAATGTATACTATCCCAGCATACAAGGCCCTCCGAGGGGCTTCTCCGTACTCTGTACACATGTCTGCGCCTCTGATTGTTCTACTAACCACCCTCTTCTACCTCACATCTAGAGTAAACTTCTTGTAAGAGCTTTCTCTAATACTAACTAGTCCTCCTTACTCTCTGACCTCCTTAGAGTTCTTATCCCAGGGTCCCTCCTTCTTCACTGAGGTCTTTCTTGCTTTAGGCTCCTTGCACTACTCCATCATGTGTGCTTTTGCCATTAGGTGAGAACCTTGCCTCAGGCTTGCTTTTTACAACGGAGCTCCCCCTGTCTACTTTCTAACCATACATTTTGTTCTTTTAGTGTAGCAGAGTGCAGTTTCACTCTCAACAATATTGATGCTCCCCCAACCCTCACATTCAACACGCAGGAAAGCTCCATGACAGGAGTCCCAAGAAATACATCCCATCTACACTCTTTAAAGTCAACTAGATAGAACTATAATATGCATTTATGTAACTGGTTCTGCAATCTAAAAAATTAGAGCTTTATCAACAATGGGCCAGGTTCAATTCAGTGAGAAAACGCTTTAAATGTGAAAATGTGAAAAGTCATAAACGAGATTCAATTTGAGATGCAATTCAATTCCTAAAACCTTATCTCAATGGTTATCACATGAAAACTTTGTAGAAGTCTATGGGGAAAAAATGGAACTGAGTTAGAAGAAAATGTTTTCACCTCAAATTGAATCTATGAGTTCTCATGTGTTAAACTATGAGATAACTTTTTCACACTGAATTAAATCTGGCCCAATGTTTTTAAATAACCACCTGTCCCTTCTTCCTAACAACCTATGTCGTGCTTGGAAAAAGTCACATATAAAGGTGTAAGTCTCGAGTGTCTTGAATAGTGATGGGCGAATTTGTTCTCCAGGCATGGATTCTCAGTGAATTTCCACGTTATGCCATCACTAAACTGCGGCGGAAATCAACCACAACAAAAAAAATTGACACTTGTCAAAATTGTTGCGTGCATAAAAATTGATGCGCGTAAAAATTATTCGGACGCCCATTGAATGCATTTTGACAAAATAGTCGCGCGTATGAAAATTGACGCTTGCGTCAAAATTGATTGACTTCAATTATTGACTTTGTTTCACTAATTTTTCACCTGAAGTCTCTAGAGATTTGAGATTGCAACTGAGACTAATTCTGCTGTATTGTGAGCCTCATTTGTGTGTGCCACTTAGTGAGTCTGCATTCTTTTGTATATGTGTCTGTGTGTCTAAATGTCTATGTGAGTGCGCAGTGTTGTGTAGTAAGTAAGGTACATGGCTACCTATGGCTGCTGCACAATGGGAATGCATTGAAACACAGTTTCCGCTCCTCTGACAATGGCCCTCTGACTGGACATACATGACCAGATGGTTGAGCAGAATGTCGAAATTGCCCAAACTGTCCATATCTGGGTATGTATGGCCAGCTTAAATGCCAACATTAACTAAGATTTAGAAGAACAAAGTAAAATGATTTGAGTATGAATATGTGCATTACTTGATATTGAGACTTACAATAAATGCAATAATGGGTTCAAAGTTTATTTGTGACCCCTAGCAACCAGTTGTATCACTATTACAGTTTTTAGATCTATTATTCAGAGGGCTTGTGACCTGAGGTTTCTTGAGAAGATGTCTATAATGTAGCGAACCATACCTTACAGCTACTAAAAACAAATGTAATTGTTAACAGCGCTAAAAATATTAAAACTTAAGACTTTACTGAAATTCAGGGTATGACAAAGCAACGATTCTGGTCAAAATAGGCCCTTTATAGAGCAACTAAAAACATTTAAATAGGTAAATAAAACCCAGAAGATTTGTTTGCCCATCAATATTGATTTATTCAGCTTAGTTACCATCAAGTACCACTAGTTACCATCAAGTACAAGGTAATATCTGATGATTATATAAAAAATGTATTGAAATTATTAACTGTTAATATAAATTATGGGAAAAGGCATTGCCGTATTTTGGGACATTCTAGATATTGTTATAAGATCTATTTGGCCACATTCAAATCAATGATTATATGTAACCTCACGGTTTATTACATGAAAACTCATGGACAAGATTCAATTTGAAGTGAAAAAACTTTTCTCCTAATTCACTTCCATTTTTTCCCATAGACTTCAATAGAGGTTTCACGTGATAAGCTTTGAGATAAGTGTAATTCTTTCGACACCCCTTTGTCGGTGTAACACTGCACGTGTGGCGCTTACCTGATGGCACGGGACAAACCTGAGCCACTTCGCAGTGGTATTGGGAGAGACTGGGTACCTGGTACATACTAGCGCAGTGCCTCCACCTAGTGGGATCTGGGAATGCACCTACGGGTGGCCCCACTAGGAACAAAATAATAATGCCCACACAGTATTGGTTAAACTGAATAATGTTTTATATAATATAACTGGACAACTAATACATGCAGCACTCCTAACTATCTCAAATAGAATCTCATATGATAAACGTTTATCTCACTGAATTAAATCTGGGTCCTGCTTGGGTCCTGGGGTTTTCACCATACCTTATTTCAGAACAAGTAAAAGTACTGTTTTATGAATACAGAATAAGCGGAAATCATTTTTTTTTTTTTTAAATTAGAATTAATTTCTTAAAGTGGAATCTATGGAGAATGGCCTTCCTGTAAACCACAGCTTTCTGGTTAGTGGGTTTCTGAATAAGGGAACCTATACATATAATACAGTATGTTTCTTGATAACAGATCCTATTGCGTTGTGGGTAATTGGTGTTAATTTTAATTCTTTAAACTTAGTACTTGCACTCGCACTTCACAATGTCAGATGCCTCCTTTTATATTTATAAAAAATAATCAGCTCAGTTCACACTGGCAGTGCCTGCCATTTATTCTTATTTAACTGTGACTAACCCAACCGGTGATGAACAAACAGCAGTGCCGTTGATTTCTGAAATTAACAAAAAAAGAGCTTAAAACCAAAATATTGTTGTCTTGGAAATGACTATGGGGAAGAAGCAAAATAAATTAGAATTTGTGCCCCACAACTCCCTGATAAATGACCCCGCTCAATCCCACAAATAACAACAGCATTACCTCTAATTCTTATTAACGATGAGAAATCCCTTGAGAACTCTAAGACCCGACTTTAGTAAATAAAAGCCTTAATGCAGTGCAGTCAGATTTGCAGAGAAACACACTCTGTTGACGCCAGCTTTCATTAATGTTACATTAAGGCATAATCCAAGGACAATTCAATATTTCCTTAAGTGAAGTCAAACAGAAGGCAAAGTTCTATGGTTCCTTTCAGTAGCCTGGCTATTGAAAAGGGAAATTATGAGCTATGAGGGACAGGAGGCTGCTGTTTTGTAGAGTTTAAGCACATTGGATAGTTTATTATATAGGGAGCAGCTGGTTAAATGTTATTACCAGGCAGGGTCGCAATTACAAATGAAGGACCTCAGGGAAATGAAGGAAGCTTGGGCCACCAGCTTAAGATCTACTTAATACAGGATAAAATCTGCAGTCCTCTAGGTGTTCAACTGCATCTCACAAACCTGCAACAGCCTTTTGCTTATAACTTTGACTTAGTTCTAAATGTAATACAGGTATGGGATTGATAATCCAGAAAGCTCTGAATTATGGGAAGGCCATCTCCCATAGACTCCATTTTATCCAAGTAAACCAATTTTTAAAAAATGATTTCCTTTCTCTCTGCAATAATAAAACAGTACCATGTACTTGAGCCAAACTGAGATATAATTAATTCTTATTGAAAGCAAAACCAGCCTATTGGGTTCATTTAATGTTGAAATTATTTATAGCAGACTTATGGTATGAAGATCTAAAATATGTAAAGACCCGTTATCTGGAAAACCCCAGGTCCCAAGCATTCTGGATAACAGGTCCCATACCTGTAGTTTAATTTTTACATTTGTTAAGAATGTTCTCTTGTCTAAGGGCTCCCACTGGAGATAAGAACCAGAGCAAATGTCCTACATCTGTTGAACTGGGCTAATAGAATGGCACTTTACATTCGCCAGTTCTTTCTGCGTACAGGAAGTTACATAACAAACTGTTTGCTCTGTATCTCGGATTAATCATTCATTGTATTTTTACAGTTGGGAAATACTCATGAATCTTTGTCTGGGGCTGAGAAGAATTTCCTATGAAGCCAAGTGGTTGGGTCATGTGCACATTCTGCAAACATGATAACATAAATCATCCACCACAGGGAAATCCAGTCATGTAGGTTGCTTGTCCTTAAACAGCAAACACTCAGTGAATCAGCACTATAAAAACCTGCCCCAACCCTTTAACAACATGTCCTGGCACAGGCCCACAGTGTAAAAATACATCAGGCTCACAATCTTATCAGGTAATAATGCAATGTCAACACTATGATTTAATGTGCCAATAGACAAGAATATGCAGACAATTTGCTTTCCAGCAGACACACCTTTTGCTTATCATTTCCTTTAGCAGTTTCCATACGCAGAACTGATGTTACTCAACACTTGCACACAGGCTGGGCGTAGCAGGAATGTACTGCAGTCGTATGGGCAATGAAAGCCACTGCACTTTAATTACAGTTGTAATCTAGCCGACGGCTTGTGTTAATAAGCACCCCGAGAATCCTTTCTTCTCACCTCTTGTCACTGATTGCTATCTGAACTCTGAGAAGAACCACAAGTACATCCAGACATTTGTGTTACATGTGCAGAACTCTGAATTAACAGCCTTTCGCAAACATTACGTTTCAATTACAGATACTCTCTTCTAATATAATTAGCCAACTCATAGAACTATTAGAACACTCTGAGCCATGCTTCAGTCGCCCCTAAGCTCATAAGGAAATGTCAGTCTCTTTGGAATGAATTGCTTTTAGGATCTGTATTACAGACCGTTATCCAGAAACCCCTTATCCAGAAAGCTCCAACTTACAGAAAGGCCATCTCATATAGACTCCATTTTATCTAAATAATCCAAATTTTTAAAATTGATTTCCTTTTTCTTTGTAGTAATAAAACAGTACCTTGTACTTGATCCAAACTACTATATAAGTAATCCTTATTGGAAGCAAAACCAGCCTATTGGGTTTATTTAATGTTTAAAAGATTAGACTTAAAGGGATAATGTCATGGAAAAACATATTTTTTCCAAAACACATCAGTTAATAGTGCTGCTCCAGCAGAATTCTGCACTGAAATCCATTTCTCAAAAGAGCAAACAGATTTTTTTATATTCAGTTTTGAAATCTGACATGGGGCTAGACATATTGTCAGTTTCCCAGTTGCCCCAGTCATGTGACTTGTGCCTGCACTTGAGGATGGAACTACTTTCTGGCAGGCGGTTATTTCTCCTACTTAATGTAACTGAATCAGTCTCAGTGGGACTTGGCTTTTACTATTGAGTGCTGTTGTACCAGGGAGCTGTTATCTTGTGTTAGGGAGCTGCTATCTAGTTACCTTCCCATTGTTCTATTATTAGGCTGCTAGAGGGGGGGTGGAAGGGAGGGGGTTATATCAATCCAACTTGCAGTCCAGCAGTAAAGAGTGATTGAAGTTTATCATAGCACAAGTCACATGACTGGGGGCAGCTGGGAAATTGACATGCAGGAGCCGAACTACTGGGGGAGCAGGAGGTGCGAGCGGGCCAGGGCCCGCACCCCCTCAGGGTCCCCCGGCAGTCCGCGCGCCGCATATTCCCGGCCCGGCTGTGTGTCCTGCGCCAGGGCCCGCCCCCTCTAGTTCCGTTTCTGTTGACATGTTTTGAGAAAAAAAACATGTTTTCCCATGACAGTATGCCTTTAAGGTATGAAGACCCAAATTACAGAAACCTCTTCAGGTATAGGACTTAGCATCCAGAATGCTCAGTACCTGGGGCTTTCCAGATAAGAGGGTCTTTCTGTAATTTGGGTTTACTAAAAAAATCATTGAAATAAAGGCTGTTTGGTCTACAAGAAGGATGAATTATATCTTAGTTAGAAACAAGTACAAGATGCTGTTTTAATATGATGGAGAAAAGGATATAACTGAATTATTTGATTAAAATGGAATCTATGGGAGATGGCCTTCCTGAAATTTAGAGCTTTCTTGATAAAGGGTTTCAGAATAATGGGTTCCATACCTGTATTAATGAAATTACAGTCTGTAAAATTTCAGTCTCTAGCATTGTTGTATGATAATCTGGTTGTTTATTCTTATAGATGCCAATAAAATATTGAAAAATGAAAAAAAAACTGGTCTTGTCAGTTATTTTAAATAAGAGTTTGAAAAAACTTTAGTTATGCCAGCAATACCTACAATATGCTGAAATAGTGTCCTGCTATTTCATAAGCTGGCCATATACGTAACAATAATACTATTCATACAAAGTAAATAATTGGTACATGGCGCACTGATATCGACTAATATCTTTGTACTATGGGGTCAGGAAAGTTAGAAAATTTCATCCACCAATGAACCATTTTGGTCAGTTCATGGTGCACTGGCAGATGGAAAAGTGAAGAGGAGCTGCATCTGGCTGTGAAACCCACTAGAATGTCATTGTTACTGTCATGGGAATAAATCTTTTTTTTCAAAACGCATCAGTTAATAGTGCTGCTCCAGCAGAATTCTGCACTGAAATCCATTTCTCAAAAGAGAAAAAATAATCTTTTATTTTTAATTTTGAAATCTGACAAGGGGTTAGACATATTGTCAGTTTCCCAGCAGCACCCAGTCATGTGACTTGTGCTCTGATAAATTTCAGTCACTCTTTACTGCTTTACTGCAAGTTGGAGTGATCTCCCCCCCCAGTAGCCAAACAATAGAACAATGGAGAGGTAACCATAACAGCTGCCTGGTAGATCTAAGAACAGCTCTCAATAGTAAAATCCCGGTCCCACTGCGATACATTAAGTTACATTGAGTACAACAGCCTGCCAGAAAGCATTTCCATCCTAAAGTGCTGGCTCTTTCTGAAAGCACATGATCAGGCAAAATGACCTGAGATGGCTGCTTCACACCATTATCACAACTAAAAAAAAATAGACTTGCTGGTTCATGAATGAAATTTTATTTTGTAAAGTGAATTATTTGTAAACAATGTCATTTAGAAATAAAAAGGACACCAAAAAAATCATGACAGAATCCCTTTAAGGGTGCTATCAATATAAATAGAGCCCCTAGCACAAACCATGAACAACAGCAACAAGCAATTGTGTCTTTTCTATCAAACATTATATTGGTCATCATGCATTCTTGTAGGCAGTGCCTGAGGATTTTGACCCTATTGCCCTTGTGTGCTGTAAATGGATCTATGAACCCATAGCTATACTGAGGTCTTCTTGTGTCTTCTCAAGATGCCCAGAGGAAATCAAGCCATTTAATGATCTCATTAAGGGACAGATTTACTAAAGGACATGCTTATACCATGCTTGAATCTATGTCAAACTGGCATGTTTTTCAAAGCAGTTCAAATTTATAAAAAATGGATGAATTATTACTGCACTAACATCAAGTAAGACAGGACTGCACATTTTTGACATAAATGAAACAGAATGACATATATGTATATGGACAAGATATAAACTTCCCTACACAAGCACAAATGTTACCATCATTTTCTCGATAGTATAATAAATCTTTTTTTTTACCAAAATACTACATAATAGCATAAAATATATAAATATAAATATATATACATACATACAAACACACGATCTGGAGCACTCCCAAGTACTGGTCAATGCCTAGGTGCTGGTTAAATCATTAATATCAAATTTGCAAATACACCGCACAAGCAGGTCTTGCATAAAGTGTAAAAATCAAAAACTTATTTTATTATCGACGTTTCGGCTCTAAACTTAAGCCGTCTTCAGGAGGTGAAAACTGCACACTTTACACACATATTTAAAGGCTAAAATGGCGCCAACATCGTCATCACACCACTGTGTTACCATTGGTGATTGTGAATACAACGTGTGTGACCCCATATTGGCTGGATTTAAAAAATAATATTAATACAATACATGGTTAAGTCTACTCAGAGACTTCATATATCACTATGCTGCAAATATGAACACCCGTGACACTTGTGTATTATAGTGCTGTTATCCAGTGTTAACGTGCCCAATATAAAACATACCATAGCGCACATCTGGTGCGCTATGCTGCGCATGACCCCAGGGGAAATGTCAACAACGCTCATATCTACCTTATCGCCGTAATTGTAGAACACATGTCACCGATCATTTGCAAAAGTAAGCCCTAAGTGTAAAGCTTCATCCGGGAGGAGTCTATCCACCGCAAGTAAGTATCCCAAGCAAGTTGTTAGTAGCTCAATTAAGCAATTGAATTCTTAATGAATCAGATGAAAATTGAGCGTAGGACTGGCCAGATATGGGATGACTTTGACGTAGTTGGCCAGCTTAAATATATTGCAATATATGGACAAACAATTACTGTGTTGTTTAAAGGGTAAGGCATTTTTTAGTAGCAGTATGCACAAGGTGTCGCTGTCTTAAATATATTGATAATGGGTTGCGTGCAGAGGACTCTTGTAGTTGACTATATGTATTTTGTGGTCACACCCTCATTGCACCCCCGCCTAATGGTTTTAAAAAATAGTGGTGAGCACAACTTTCCCTTGTTTGTTATAGTTCTACAGGAGCAGTGACCAGCTCCATGTTGTAGCTCCCACCCTTCCCAGCTATAGTCAGGTGATCCCACTGGTGTCTAATAAAAGGGCAGCCAAGTATGGAGGTTTACTTTGAAAGCAGCTAGTAAGTTGCAGGTAAAACTTAGTCCCTTTGTAAAATGTATAATTAAGCAATTGAATTCTTAATGAATCAGATGAAAATTGAGCGTAGGACTGGCCAGATATGGGATGACTTTGACGTAGTTGGCCATCTTAAATATATTGCAATATATGGACAAACAATCCCTGTGTTGTTTAAAGGGTAAGGCATTTTTTAGTAGCAGTATGCACAAGGTGTCGCTGTCTTAAATATATTGATAATGGGTTGAGTGCAGAGGACCTCTTGTAGTTGACTATATATATATATATATATATATACTGTATAACACCCTTTATTCCAACAACAATCCCCTTTGCAAGGTGACTAACACTGGATTAATAGAAGAATGTAGTAAGGTACAAGCTTAGGCTAGTGTAAGCCCACTAACAAAAGAATAACATGCTATTCAAGGCTGGCAACAACACATTACAGTCACCAGGAAAACATACAACAATAGAAAGAATAGAGAGGATATCACCAGAATTGAATGATGGATTCATGTTTACAGATATGAAACTGCTTATACACGGAACAAAGACAACTTAAAGCCACTTACTCACTGTGGTTAAACTCAGAGTTGTAAAGATCCATCCCCAGCACTGTTAGTAACAGTGAGGTTTTAATAAATGTAAGAGTAGAAGAGCAAGCAATGTGCAGACTCCATGCTGTTTAGTCTATTTATATTTCAATACACATGGCAGATTGGGAGCAGAGTGCAAAGTGTGAAAAAATTGGGGACAATCCACCAATATTCCTCAATTCAGCATATTTTCCACAATTCCAGCATCACTGCAGGTGCTGCAAAACTTGCACCATTTGTAAATGCCATCCAGTTGCATACGAGGAGAGATCTGTAGGTTTCTGCCAACCAGGGTTTTGCTCTCATTCTTAGTCTTTTAATACAGGTATGGGACCTGTTATCCAGAATGATTGGAACCTGAGGTTTTGTGGATAAGGGATCTATATGTTATTTGGATCATCATACATATAGCTACTGGTTACACTCTTTGAAATCCCACTGTAAAACGTGACTAGCTCTTTATATTTTTCAATTCGAATTTTGGACATTCATTTGAAATTTGTCAAGCTCAGTAAAAATGAAGGTAAAATGTGATTTCATGGGGCTCGGCTTGGGTTGTTTCATGTTTTTAAGTTTTTAGTTTAGAGTGTAGTCATAATAAGCACCTACTGTAAAGCGTGACTAGCTCTTTCTATTTTTCAATTTTAATTTTTTGAGATTAATTTAAAATTTCTCAAGCTCAGTAAAAATAAAGGACTGTGATTTAATTGGGTTTGGGTTGTTTTTTCATGTTTTTGAACAACTGAGTTTTTTTTAATTTTGTAGTATTGTCATAATAAGCGCACATTAAAGATTTCCAAGTTTTTTAGAAATAAGCACAAACTTTAAAATGTAAATGTTAATATATCTGTCCCTAAGAAACAACAATTCTCACCAGTGAATGCTAGAAGGAATTACTTTGTACAAACTCCCTTGCAGAACTAATGGCACATACAGACACATTAGGCATAGTGTCTCCTTTCCTTCACAATGAGATGCCCTGATTTCTGTATTTTGGCCACCACTGTTTTCCCCTCTGATTACCATGGGGAGGCCAAAAAGTGCAGCACAAATGTTATAACTCTTCAGGAGGTGTCCAAATAAAATGTTATGTATCTCTGTGCAGTAAGCAGCTTTACATATGTGATATATGTGCATAAACTAAAAAGTGAAAAAATAAAATACATTTTAATTTAAATACATAAAATGTGATGTTTCAGTTAGAATGTACACACAATCTGCACATGGGAGATCCTCTAAAACTGCAGGCATCTTAAATCATGAACAGATAAACATTCACCATCTCCTTTCTTGTAAGCTGCAGTGTTGGATGTATTAGCCAGCATTAGCTGCAGACTGCCCAACTCCAAACCAAGTATTAGGTTTTACCTTGATTGAGAACAGAATGATTATGTCACTAATGACTTCACATGTAGCCAAGCACGGACACACACTATTTAAATCCTGCTCTTTTAAGTCCCTTGAAGCCTGCAGTTGGACTCCGCTGCATCAGGTAATTGTCTGTTATCCAGACAGACAAAAAAAAGGCAACAGGACCTCTGTAGTATCAACAGGATCCTCAGAAAAAGCTGCGCTAATAAATTCAATAGAAATCTTTGCAAAAGAGGTTGAATCTACTGTATATATATATAGTCGCATTGGTGTTGGCGTAATGATGTCAGTGTGCAATGGCTCCAAATTCAAACTATTTAAAGGGGACTTAGCATCATATTCATTGCCTGTTATAGGTTCATCTTGTGAGAGTTCCTGGTGCTATTTCTGTGTAAACACTGTGTTTTGATACCTGTTTTGACCCTGCCTGCATGACTTTCCCTGACATAAAGCCAGCACCCTCCCTGCCTTTCTCATGTGCCCTCTGGAATGCACGGTCAATCTGCAATAAACTAACAGCAGTCCATTACATCTTTATATCTAAATCCCTTCACCTTCTTGCAATCACTGAAACATGGCTCTCCCCCTCAGACACTGCTTCACCTGCTGCCCTCTGCTATGGAGGCTTCTCACTTACTCACACTCCTAGACCGGATGGCCGTCATTGCGGTGGGGTGGGATTTCTTCTCTCCCCCAAATGTAGGTTTCAAAATCTTAACTACACCAACTTCTCTCTCCTTCACTTCTTTTGAAGTCCACAGCATACGTTTGTTTTCTCCATTCTGTTGCTGTCATATATGGCCCCCTGGTCCCTACACCACCTTCTTGGATCACTTTGCTGCCTGGTTTCCATACTTTCTCTCCAGTGAGACACCTGCTCTCATTTTAGGGGACTTCAACATCCCAATTGACAACTCTGCTTCTGCTGCCACCTCTAAACTTCTCTCTCTAACAGCTTCATTTGGTCTCTCTCAGTGGACCGACTCACCTACCCCCATTGAGGGTCATGCTCTTGACCTTATATTCTGCCACTCATGCTGCCCATCCAACTTAATTAACTCTCCCTACCCTCTGTCTGACCATCATCTACTCTCCTTTCAGATACTACTTTCATCTGCACCTTAACCATCTCTCTCTACCCACACGTACAGAAACCTTAATGCCTTTGAACCACAACAATTATCTACAGTATCAGCACAATCCATATCTCATATTAATACTCTCTCCTGTCCCAATATGGCAGCTTCTCTCTACAACGATGCCCTTTCAACAGCACTTGACTCCCTTGCACCTTCTACCACCCGTCACAGCCGGCCAGCTAAACCCCAACCCTGGCTCACTAGTGTAACACGGTACCTCAGAAGATGTAGTAGATCAGCTGAGCGACGGTGGAAAAAGTCACGAACTGATCCTAACTTCATCCACTTCAAATTCATGCTCTCCTGCTATAACCGAGCTCTATCATTAGCCAAAGAACAATACTTCTCTTCTCTAATATCTACTATGTCCTCCAAACCACAGCAGCTGTTTGCCACATTTAACTCACTCCTATATCCCCCTCCACCCCCTCCACCTATTAATGTTACCGCCCAAGACCTTGCTCATTTCTTTAATGAAAAAATCGATCTCATTAGGCTGAGCATACTGTCCGACAACAATCTCAGACCAACGTGCAGTCCACTCACATCTACTTTGCACTCCTTCATCCCTGCAACTCTAGATGAAGTTAGCAAACTTCTAGCCTGCTCAAAACCCATGACCTGTTCCCTCGACCCCATACCCTCTCGCCTCCTCCACCCAATCTCTGATACACTCTCTTCTGCACTTACCCACCTATTTAATCTTTCACTCTCTACCGGTACCTTTCCATCATTATACAAACAAGCACTAATCACTCCTATCCTCAAAAAACCTTCCCTTGATCCCAGCTCTCCCACTAACTATCGACCGGTCTCCCTTCTTCCATTCGCATCCAAATTACTAGAAAGGCTTGTTTACAAACGCCTGATCCAGCATCTCACTCACAACTCCCTCCTCGACCCCTTGCAATCTGGCTTCCGCCCATCACACTCGACTGAAACTGCACTCACCAAAGTAACCTTTGCTGTCTTCTCCTGGATGTCACAGCGCCACCTGAAACTGAACCTTTCTAAAACAGAACTCATTATATTTCCTCCAAGATCTTCCTCTGTCCCTCAGATATCACTCACCGTAAACAACACCACCTTTCATTCCACCACACAGGCACGCTGCCTAGGAGTTATCTTAGACTCTCATCTGTCTTTTTCACCATACATTCAAACACTTGCAAAATCTTGCCGAATTCAACTGCGCAACATTGCTCGAATACGACCATATCTCAGTTCAGAATCAACTAAAACACTGATTCAGTCTCTCATCATCTCCCTCCTTGATTACTGCAACTTACTCCTCACAGGTATTCTAACAAGTCACCTTTCACAACTCCAATCTGTTCTAAACGCGGCCGCTAGACTCATTCATCTAGCTCGCCGCTCAACATCAGCTGCTCCCATATGTATGTCCCTTCACTAGCCCCCAATCTCTTCCAGAATCAAATTCAAATTACTTACACTCACATTGAAGGCCCTTAATGATGAAATCCCTCCCTATATTTCATCTCTAATCTCCAAATACACTCCTTCACGAAACCTTCGCTCTACTTCTGATCTTCACCTCACTTCTCCTCTGATCACTTCTGCCCATTCTCGTCTACAAGACTTCTCTCTGGCTTCTGCTTTTCTCTGGAACTCTCAAGCGCTCCTTAAAGACCCACCTGTTTAAAGAGGTCTATTCGATGTACCTTAATTAATCATTGCTGGATCAAAAATGACAAAGTGTTTATATAATCCTAATGTCTCAATTGTACCCTAACCTTTTAGTTTGTAAACACTAATCTCTAGGTCCTTCTAATCCTATTGTACTCTGTAATCCTTGTTTGTTATCCACCATGTATTCCCTGTTTGCTATAACTGCAGTAAAGCACTGCGTATCTTGACAGCGCTATATAAATAAATGATGATGATGACTTCTGTGATCCTGACTTCTGCCTGGTAACCGATTATTCTGATATCTGTATTCCGACCCTGTCTCGACCATTCTTGATTGATCTCCCGGCTTTGACCCCTGCCTGTTTGAATTCTGCCCACACTGACCTGGCCTGATTTGACTATGCTTTCTCTTACTCCTTGAACTGTGACCTTCTGCCCAAAAGACTTTTGCTTACAATCGTGCCCCTCTGCTCGTCCAGAACCCTTTTCTTGGCTCCTCTCTTTATAAGACCTGGCGGCATCTAATTAGCCGACGGCTCCTCCCGAGGTGAAAGGTGGTTGTTAAAGGCTGAAGCAAGAGCCGAGACCAGGGAGCCTAGCATTGGTTCTGGATTAGGGAGCCGATCGTGACATATCCACTATTTAACCTGTGCCATATAGTCTTTTTTCAATTTCCAACATTGCTCCACAGCAGCTTGTTTATATGAACTATAGTAGTGTTTCTGACGCAAACAGATCAGTTTTACCAGTGCAGGGCAACACTACATGATATTTTCATTAATTTAAAACAATAACATTTTTTGGTGTTACTGTTCCTTTAAGGAAGTGTTGCAATAACGTATGTACAAAGATCTGCTTATTAACACACGTGTTTCTGAAATTGTAATTAATATTTTACTTTTTGATTTTGAGATATGTAATATTCTACTCCAGCAAAGATAACCAACCCTCTTTAATCAATAATAACCCATTTATTCTAATGGGCCATTACCAGCGGGATAGGAGACAGGCAGTACTGTAGTCGCAAAGCAGTGCCCCAAAGCAGCATAATCCCAGTGCTTCTTGCACACCCCCCAGTCCGCCACATGGTCCTACCACTGGCACCTTAGCGTACCCTCCCCGTGCGTGCTCTCAAGCACCGGAGCACTGGGGAGCTTTTACAGATTCCATGGGATTTCATCTTGACTAAGTCATTATTATTTTTAGGAATGCCAACGGGGTAGACTTTACAACAACCTTAAAGATCCAGATGAGAAGAGAAATCACCAATCTCTTAAATAGGCTGCCCTTTACCTCTAATTCACAATTTTAAGTAGTAACATGACATACAGCTGTATATGTAATACATAACGTACTAAAGAGAACATTAATACACTGTTTCCTTTTTGAGCCAATAACCATAAATACCCTGTAACTTATCACATATAGGGGCAAATTCACTAAGCAGCGAAAATGCGCTAGCGACGGCTTCGCCACACTTCAATGCATTTCGCCAGGCGAAGTTTCGCCAGGGCGCAGCTAATTCACTAAAATCCGAAGTTGCGCTCAGGGAGGCGAACGGTTGCGAAGTTGTGCTAGCATTAATTCGTCAAGCAAAGTTACGCTAGCAATGCCTAATTTGCATACGGCGCCAAGTTAAAGTATAATGGACGGATATGTAGCAGCAAATACATTACACTACACAAGCCTTGGAAACCTTCATAAAATAAAATAGAGTTGTTATTTTGCCCTACACATGTGCCCACTGTATAGTTTAGGTGCCATATGTTAGGAAATGTAGGGGGGAAGGAGGATACCCCCCAAAAAATTTACGATCTTTTTCAACCTATCACCCTTAAAAAAGGAAAAGACGCCAGCGTTTTTTGGGACTTAGAAAAAATTTCAACTTTTATTGACACAATCCCTATCTACTCTATTGCACTTCGCCTGGTCTGAGGTGGCGAAGGCAAGTCTGGCGCAAGAGGTAACGTTCAGTAAAATGCGCAAGTTAGTGAATTAGCGTAGTTACGTTGTCCCTTCGCCATAGCACAACTTCGCCTGGCGTAAGGGTGCGAAGTAGCGCTAGAGTAGGTCCACTTCGCTAGCGAATTTACGCCAGTGCCAGTTAGTAAATCAGCGAAGTAACGAAAAGACGTCACGCTGGCGAATTTGCACTAGCGTTAGGCACTTAGCGCTTTAGTGAATTTGCCCCATAATTGGTTTTATTTTATCTGAAATCAAATTTGTGCATTATAAAAAATAATGTGAGGAGGCAGGCACAAAAGGGGGCAATCCATAACGCAAAATGGGGTGGTCTGTGATGCAAAGGGGGCGGAGCCACGTACCATGATGCAAAAGGGGCGAAGCAACATTGCGCGATGGCCAGAAGACTGAAAAAAAAGTAAGTTCTGCGCGAACTGGGGGCGGGCCAAGGTTTTTTTTGAGGGTATTAGAAATTAACGGCAACTACATTGCCGGTAAATTTGTAATACCGGCCCCGGCCTTGGCAGCTGTTTTACCCTACCCCCACCCTGTTGTAATTCACTTCAAATTTCCATGGCTATGGTCCTTGGAACACCTAGGTGAAATAAAAAAAACTGGAATGTTTCGAGATTTATTACACCCCTGACCCTGAAATAGCTTCTGTCCGAAAAAAACTGTCCACGTCATGTAGGATTCAATAGCAGAGGTCCCTTGCACCATTTGAAGATGTTAACAGACTGCATGATGTCTGATTTTCTTTCGGTTTTGCCCGAAAACTCTAATAATTTAATAAAACTTGATTTATTTGAGTTTTCTGGTTTTGGGACTCTAACGCGCAGAATTGTGTTTCCCTCATTCAACTTTTTTCTTAAATAAGAAACCATTCGAGTTGCGAGTTTATTTGAGGTATAAAAACTCTAACATTCAACCTTTGATAAATAACCGCCATAATATCCTTGCATTGTTATATAATTGGGGTACATTATACCTAATGTATAAATTTGGAACGCTCCTGGATTTATACACCTACTTTTCCTTTGGAGTAATCTATGGGTGCGTTGTGCCATAGATATATTATGATACATCCCTCTTCTAAAAAAGCAAAAACTTTGGCAAAATGTATGAATCCTCTTTCATTTAGAATTGACCTCGAACCCAAGAGATGAATATAATGCAATTTTGCAGTCAAATCAGCATAGTGTACTCCTGATGAAATTGCCCTTAGTATTTGTGTTAAGCTCCCCATAGACGCGACGATTTTTCTTGCCGTACAACCGATTTTAGGGAAGTCCGACCAATCCTTCTAAATTATAGTGCGGTTAGTGGGATTCGAACGATCGTACATCTTACGATTTTTCGGCCGACATCTGTCAGGAAATTGATCAGCCAGGTCAAAAAATCTTTGTCGGGCCCCAGTGCAATCTATCTATGTTTGCAGGGCCAAGCAGGCAGCTCCCCTTTGTTTTCCTGCCAAATTGGTCTTTTTTAGTTGATGGTCAATTCGTACGATCGTTCCGAGAAAATCGTGGTCTCACGATGAGGATCAGATCTTTTAAAAATCTCAACATCTATGGCCAGCTTAAGTGTAGTATGGGAATTAGATTGTAAGCTCTGCTCAGACAGGGACTGATATACAGTAGATGACTGCAGCCTACTATGTTGGCACTAGAAAATACAGGATAACATAGATTAGTACCAGAGACAGAACATAATCACTTCATCAGGAATAGCTTTGCTCTTGAATATAATTAAGCTAATTAGAACAATGTTATAATTATATTGTTTGCTATATATAGATATGTTCATATTGGCAATTGTAAACATAGAAATGAAAACTCGCCCAGTACATTTATTCATAGTTTGCACACGGCATCACCTGTTATATCCTGAAATGACCCATAGATGATATCTTTATTACACACAACCTTATCGCTGTCTAAATATCCCAGTACTTTGCTGTGGATCTAGTAAAGGAGCATTGAATCTGATGAATCAGTGTTTGCTTTGTAGTAAATGACAAATTGTTTTGCCAAGCGTGCTTTCTGTGAAAGTGTCCCCATGGGGAACCGCGGCACGAAGAAATAATGAAAAACAAGAGATGTTATCTGCTATTCTAAGGTCAAAGGTATCAAAGGTACACTTCATATTTGATTTCTTTTGTTGTTTAAAAAGTGGACATTATACTGGGTGGCTGCAAAGTCAAGGTGGGAATCAGATAATATAAATACGTGTGGGGCCTTAATGGTGAGCGATTTGTCACTCGGAATATTTATTGTGATAGGAGCAGAAAAAAATAAACATCCCAACCTATGTGTAAGGAAGGGATATTTGATAAATGGCAGTGAAATAAAGGATATAATCAGCATGCCCTTTAACCATAAATGTCAAAATCTCAGTGAGTCACCCAGTATTTACTGTATGTCTACATGTTTTGAAACCTTGTTCAAAAGCAAGTCAGTAAATGTTTAACACAGTCGCTGAGCTGTGCCTCAATTATTACTTTAATGTCTGACTTTATGGTGTTTATTGCATACACATGAGTCTGTGTGTCTGGAAGCAAAAAAAAACAAACCAAAAATATTAATAATAATAGTAAATATGACATTTGAAAGGCTGTATGAACTCTTACCTTAGACGTAGCTTCTATTTATCTACTGAAGTGATCCCCAACCAGTGGCTCGCGGGCAACATGTTGCGCACCAACCCCTTGGATGTTGCTCCCAGTTGCCTCAAAACAGATACTTATTTTTGAATTTCTGGGTTGCAGGCAAGTCTTAAATGCATAAAACTAGAGGTACTGTCAAGTAGAGCCTCCTGTAGGCGGTCAGTCCACATACGGTATTCCAATTACTGCCCTTATTTGGCATCTCTCCATGACTTTTTTCATGCTTGTGTTGCTCCCCAACTTTTTTCTTACTTTAAATGTGGCTCACAGGTCAAAAAAAGTTAGGGACACCTGATCTACTGCAAGAATCACAGGGCCTGATGGGTCTAATGGGTTTATTCTCTTCTGTATTCACTGACATCCCACACTAGTAACATAGTTAATTTGGGTGGAAAAATAGACAATAGTCCATCAAAAGACAGTTGACATTTACAATTGGGAAATCAGTGTGCAAAGTGCAAAATACAGGTGCAATCAACCATTTTTTGTGCATTTTACCCTGCCTTCCTGCCAAAATGATTGGCTGCAGGTCTATGAGCTGCAGCCAAACTGAGCAAGCGCATGCATTGATGCTAGGAAACCTGGAATTACCACCAGCCTGGATAATGTGATAGTTCCAGCTTTCCACTAGCGGTTTGTCAATAGCGGCTACTATGTTCCATAAAATTCCCTGTTCATGCAGTAAAGCATGAGAACAAGGGTAGTTTGTAAAGTGCAATTTCAAACACAAGTCCCCTTTTACCCATGTTTCAGCACTTTCCCCAACAATTCCAGAATAATATTGGCTACCTTTAATGACTGATGCCAATTCGCACAATGACTACAGCAAAAGTTGCACACCCACAACTGTGGTAAATACACGAGCCCTTGAAAAATGCACTTTGCACTATTCAAAATAAGATTTGCAAAAGTGCACAAGTGTTAGATTGATTTGTAAAGAAAGTCCTTTAATTTAGGCAAGGTTGTAAATGTGGGAGCGGTACATAGGGCAACTAACAGGGATAACAGTTTATGTTATGTTAAAACATTCCCCCATATGTAAAAAAAGGCACTAAGTTTGCCCTTGGGCAGTAACCCATAGCAACCAGTAAGATGTATGCTTTTAAATGAGTAAAGGCTGGTAAATTCTACCTGCTGATTGGTTGCTATTTGGGTAAAAAATATGGCAAACTTAGTGCCTTTTATTACATAAAACCCAAAACATTATTTTAAAAGAACACTTCAAATTTCAAGTATTGCAGGATTATTGTATGGTTTATTGATGTTTTCCTGTTATAGTGGTTATAGTATACTGTCAAATATTCATGGGAACATCTATAAAATATTGAGGTCAACCACCACTTAATCACTGTGTGCATCCCTCCTAATGTAAGCTTGTTGAGCCAAATGAGATGCACCCATGGACCGGCATGTGTCCCATAACAAGGGATCCTGCTAAGGAAATGTTCTCTGTGGCCAGGGGTGGCATTGAGTTTTGAGATGCACAATATATGAGATGTAACAAGTATGATGGAGAAGGCTGACTCACAGGAGCATGGATAGACATGACAGCTGGAAGTGAGACTACATTGCATCCAGTTTTATGCACCAGCTGCCCTTGTTTGTAAATGCCATCTTTATGACATTGTTAAAAGTTGAGAAATCAGTTAGACTATGGACAAGTTCCTTCATCTTTACAATTTACAGGAAAAAAAATAGCAAACATTATGTAAGACTCTGATGTGGGAATTTACTATTAAACCTGTAGCTGTAGAGGTTGTAAGCATTTATAAGTGCTTTGCTCAACCAAAACAGAATGTACTATACAGCTGCACTATATATTTGCCACTCTGTAGAAAATCTCTACCACTTCAGTAAAGGTGGACCATTTCTCTGCAGATTGACAGCAGTGCTGCAGTGCTTGGAGTGCATTGCCATATAACTAGGGACCTCAAAGCTGGGCAGCATTTGATATATCTTGCTGCAAGGGTCTGCTTTGAACCTTTATGTGTCTTGCATATGTGTGACTGTACTTGTGGCTGTATTCATAAATGATCCTTGATGGGATTGAAAGTAAGAAAGTATAGAGGTCCAACCGCCCATGAATTTTAAGATATCAGTTGATGTTGATTTTTTATTTTTTTTGGCCAGTTTGGCTACATATGCAGGTCGTTACGGTCAGTACAGTCTCTTATCCAACCATTGGGCAGTCTAAAACATCGAATCAGGTGAGTGAACCATAAGCTATTCCACCTATATAGAGATATCTATAGCAATCCAATAAATTTGAGTTGGAGGTGACAGTGAATGTTGGCTACACATAGGAAAATATTCTTGAAGAGTTTGGCTAATTGACACATTGGTACATATTCATGGGAAGATTTTGGCCTGTTTGGATAAAAATTAGCAAAGACAGTATAGACTGTTTTCCTATGAGTAGTCAACTTTGACTGTCACATTCCTACCAAGTTCTGTCTGCACCAAAGGCTCGGCACTCAGTCATCGCATCCCACTAGCACCAGTCACTCACAACTTATCACCACTTGTCAAAATCATCTCTTCACCCCCCCCCCTGCTGCCACATACCTTCCCTACTATCTTACTACCCCTGGACCTGGTAGTACCCCCACCCTGTTGACTCTTAGGTCCTATTCTGGCTGTCCCTAGTTCCAGTCCTGTTACCTAAATCCTCTGACATTTTGTTATTCCTTCAATATAAGGAACACTGTGCAAATATGCACCTGGCAGTAACCCATGGCAACCAATCCAATGTTCTCTTTTAGTGTTCAACCCCTACTGATTGGTTGATAGGGGTTACTGCCCATGTGTACATTTGCCCAGTATTTATAAATGAGCCCCAAGGACAGTGTCCTGATCTAGGATCTCTTGTGACCCCTGGACTTTGTTGATGAGGACAAGAGCAGGAATTATACAGTCACAGTTAGCGAGAGTATAGCAATGGGATACCATTACAGAAAAGTTTGTGGCACAGCCCATTTTCACTACTGTTGTAATGAAAACACCAAGCTCACAGCAGTTTGGGACCTCAGATTCATTTATCAAGCAAGTGAATACAACAGTTTGAGAATTTAAGAGCAATTACACTCACATTAGATAGTGAAATAACAAATATATTAAACACATGAAATGTTCACTGGGTGACTGTACCAGAGGAAGGGCAACACCCTAATATGTTCTGCACATTTTCACCGTGATTAGGCTTAGTTCACTTGCTTGTTCAGAGAGCAACAGTGAAAGGATCAGAGTCAGTCTCTTTTTATGAAGGACAGTTTATTTGAGGAAGTAAGTAGTAATTGGCAAGGGAATGCAGATTATGCATGAAATATATTTAGAATTTGCTATGGTGTTCAGTAGTATTCCCAAAAGCAAAAACAGTACCAAGGTAGACATAGTGAAGGGCAGAGAATAAAGAGATACTGTAAATGGATCACTGGGCCAAAAGCAATAACTGTGCTTCCCAGGATTCAGTGCTACACACACACACATTATATTCATGCACATATGTGTTCTGAATTTGCTGCAGATTTTGAAAATAACATATAGAAGTGTGTTGTTTACTTTCCCCCAAGATGCAAGTGCTAGAGCATTAAAGCTAGACATAAAGATCCGCTCGTTTGGCAAGATCGACATACACAGGCAGATAAGAAGCAGCTTAAATCTGACCATGTGTCTGTCCAAGCGCCACACAGGGCAGAATCCCCCCTGGGTGCAAGTGCATGCCTCTTCCCCTAGGGAATGTTGCACTCAGGAGGGTCAGGTCAGCCATGAGTGTGCCCCTTAATGCTCGTTCTAAGTGCACTTGTGCCAGAGGTCTGCTGCTCTTTGCAAGGAACACCAAATCAAAAATCCATGTGACCCTTTTAAATCTAGCGAGGTCCAATGGATGCCGTACCAGATCCAAACTTCCCTCTCTCGGTCTGCAGATATTCACATAATGCCACACATTGGTGGGCAAAGTGCAAAATAATGGTTGATTGCTGTCTCTTTTTGCACTTTGTGATCTGCGTGGGGTATTGTGAATTTACCCTACAATTTATTTCACATGAGGGGGTGTTAGAAACCATATTACAATTCAAAAACCTTGGATTAAGATGGAAAGGGCATATTAGGGTTATTCTTTAATTAAGCCTCTGGAAGTCCTCATAGGAACTGACAGCTATTTGTTTCTAATCCAGGCTTTATTTGTGCTGGCAACACCCTGATAGAAAGCTTCAGTCACACTAAACGTTGCCTGTTTTTTCCTTTAAGAATTGCCAGGCTCTCTCTGAAGATAACTACAGCTACAAAAAAGTTAGGATTATAGAAATGTACTGCAGTCAATGTATGTAGAGATTTTTGTATATGTTTGTATATCTTTATTTATATTGCACTATGGGGTATATTTATCACAGAGTGAAGTTAGAGAATCGTCACAGTCAGCAGAATGAAATACCACCTTTCTCCATTCACTTCTATGGGCTTTATAAAGGCGTATTTATCAAAGGGTGACCATTTGATATATACGCCTTTAAAAATCCCATAGAAATGAATGGAGAGAGGTGGTGATGATCTCTAAGTTCATTCTTTGATAAATATACCCCTACGTATCTCCTTATAGTGCAAATGCAGTAAGATGAATATAAAGCAGCCATGAATACACCATCACCATTTTGCTTTATAACACACACACGTATTTGCCTGTATAACAAAAATAGGTCCCTGTTCATTATGGATTGTTTCTATGACTACAGTGTAGTGTTAAGGGCAACATGGAGCCTCATAAACGCACCATTTCATTTACACCAACTTTCACACCTTACCGTACACACACCTTTTTACGCACCTTTATAAATATGCCCCTGTATATCTGCTTTTTCTACTTTCTCAAAGAGAATTGTAATTCACTAGATCATCTACAAGGGGATATCCTTAAATCCTTCCACTGCCTCAGGCCCTTGGAATTCAGTTTGACAGCCGTGCAATATATCACAATGATTATAATTTATGACAGCGCTGCCACTGAGTGCCTGTGAAGGTAGAATTTCCACTGCGGAACTCTACAAAAAAAATCAATACTTTGCTTCTGTTCATTTCCAATGCAAGGGCGGTTTTAGACTTTGTTCTATAATTATGGGCTTTCTTTATGTTTTACTCTGCTCACCTAGGGACATTCCTACCTTTGTGAATGGCCTGAAAGTTGCAACAAAGCCTTTGCTATTGTCCTGTGCTTTACTAATCTCTCTGTTGTTCTTTCTTACACAGACTGAAAAATAATTTTTTTAAAAATACTTCTTTTCTGAAGTCTTTCATGTGCTACCAGCCTAGATATTGGAAATCTATTGGCCATAATGTCAGGCTCAGGGGAGTGCAGTAACATGAGTGATGTTGGATTGTAACCAGTCCTATATACCTGGCTGAATATTCTAGTATCCATCCATACGGACACAATTTCCCCAACCGACCCTAACAACAAATGTACTTGTTCTATCTGGAACCAGAACACTAGTGGAAAGGCAACACTGAGATGCAAAGCCCACACATTCTGAAATAAACTTCAATATCAAATGCAAATAATAAAAAAATAAAATCATGGAAAACAACAGCTGCTGTTTTGCTTTTGAAATAAAATGCAAGTTTGAGTGTTTTGTGCGGAAGTTTGTTCTGTTGTTCATCTGGGATTTGGCTCTTCCAAATCATGGCATCCATCCACTGAATATATCACAACAGATTCTCTATCATATCTATATCTACGTGAGAATATCTGTGCCATCAATTTTCACAAGCCCTGCCGGCATATGGTCATTTGCAATGCATCATGGATGATATTTCTTAGCAGCCATAAGAGTAATGGCAAAAATCTTATCTTCCCACCGCAGACTTGATAGCATATTTATTTTTATTCATTTTCAGATAACTAGCGAGTCAAAGCTCCAATACGTCATGTTAAAAGCCTGGGTAAATCATTGGACTGAGGACCATTAGGTTGTAATTTATAGCAAATGATTTCGATAAATAGTACCTTTGCTGCCAGAGATGTGCTCTTGAAAACAGATAGCAGTGCAGTAAAAATTCCTGAAATAGATGCCATGAACATCGAATAGTCTCCATGTGCAATGGATGGAATAACTCTTTATATGTTGTAACTGCACACACAATAGGAGCAGATGATGAAAAGAGAAGAAAGATCATTATATTGTTTCAGTGATGAGTTCCTTTCGATGAGTGTTTGAATTTTTTTTTTAATTTTTTAAAATAGCATTTAAAATTAGAGCTTTAATCGGGTTTGATAACCCATAGAAGACAATCAGATGTTTTCTTTTATTGTGCTACAGTAGTCTAGGTAAGAGTAGCTGCTGATTGGCTGCTGCAGGCCTATGGGATTCCTTTTTTTGTGTTTTGGTGGGGAAGGTGATGTGATGCCACATCTCCAGTTTCATATATATATATATGAAACTGGAGATGTGGCATAACCGGGGGTGTAACTACAGAGGAAGCAGATCCTGCGGCTACAGGGGGGCCCAGGAGGTATCGGGGCCCATGAGGCTCTAATTAATCAATATTTTGAATATACTGTATACTGGTAATACAGGACATCCTCTGGATAGGTTGGGGGCCCTAATTTGCTGTGGGGCCGAGTAACATCTAGTTACGCCGCTGGGCATAACAACATGGTAAAATAGTAAGCAAGTTAAATCCAATGTTTCAATGACATATATTGTACTTTGTGCCTCATACTGTATTAGATGGAGTAAAATACTAGTTATTTATTCTGTGACTATACTATATCGTTTCGGGATTCGGGCAGGATTTGGCCTTTTTCAGCAGGATTTGGATTCAGCCAAACCGAATCCGAATCCTAATTTGCATATGCAAATTAGGGGCGGGAGGGAAATTGCTTGACTTTTTGTCACAAACCAATGAAGCAAAAAATGTTTTCCCCTTCTCGCTCCTAATTTGCATATGCACATTAGGATTTGAATTCTGTTCGGTATTCAGCCGAATCTTTTACAAAGGTTTCAGGGGGTTCGGCCGAATCCAATATAGTGGATTTGGTGCATCCCTAGTACTATCAATGCATGAAATTTAATAACAATACATTCAGTTAAAATATTCTGCGCCTCCATAGAGTACCAAAATCATTCTAAATCCACCACTAGTGATGACTGAATCGGTCCTGTGCGCTAAGATTTTTTTTTGTACAATACATTGGAGTCTAAGGGTGTATTTTTTGCATTGAAAACAACAAATTTTGCCATCATCAAAACCAAATTTTTCCATTTCTAAGGCTCACTACTATGGAGACCATAAATAATTGTCTAAGCAGATCCAATTCTGTTGTGTCCTTTAAGTCCTGGACACACATGCGGTTTACTGCATGTAACGGCGTGGTTTGCGATCGTTTTTTAAAAAAGCGGACCGCCACATAAATATGCTAGCAGCATGTCCCATTGCCTAAGCTTGAAACCGCTAAGCATATTTACGCGGCAGTCGGATTTTTTAAAAAAAAAAAAAAATACAATGCGAACGAAAACGTGGCGAAGATCCTCATGTGTGTCCGGGGCCTTAAAGGTGATAAGATTGATACAAGAATCGAATTTAAAGTGAAACTACTTATCATCATGAGTTAAGCGCAGATAGATATCTGTCCACTTATGCCCCAATCTTGGGTGGACCAGGAAATTGGAGAAGCACTAATGTCGTTTCAAAACCAAAAATCACAAAACCTTTCCATTATACTGTGCAATAACACAATTCATCATCATGGCCTCAGGATAACCAACCACTATTTTCATTGAATGTTATGTACATTAACTAACCTAAAACTTTCTTGTGATGTTTCAAGTGTAACTAGACTGTTGCAAATGTGTCCTCATGGTAATTTTTATATTATTATTATTATTATTAAATTAAAATCACAGATCCCAAAAACACAGATCTTAAAAAATAACCCAAGTCTACAGTAAAAACGATCATATATTTAAGTCCTGGGTCAATTTTTCTGCTCTGTGTTTGTGTCCCTTTAAACTTAAGTTTGCTTCTAGAAAAGAATTCACTCACTATTAGACAGTGCCCTGCAAGATAATATATTTTCATCAGATGTTCTCTCCTGCCATATGTACCATGCACTTACTCAATTCTACTATTGCACAAAGTATCTTCTTTATTAGATTTACAGTACCATAGATAGGTCAGGGAAAGTATATCTTAGTATTAAGAACAAGCCTTGAACAATGATGGAGGAGTGAACAAGCCTTGAACAATGATGGAGGAGTGAATATAATATATTATTCTATTGTTGTTTTAACTTATATTTATGCCGTTCATTTAAACAAATGTTTTTCCCACAAATTTTCATCTCATTCAGCAAAACCCGATGATGCTGATTCCATTTAAAAGAATTCTAGGGGCGTGGCCAAGCTGACTACCTGAATGGCAGCGTGATCTGCGAGCTCCATCCACCCGCTCCATAAGCAACCAGAAAATAAGCACAATAAGCGGATTTCCAGCTCCGATACCGAGAGGATACTGACCGGTAATTGTCAGATGGCTCCTAAATCGAGAGCTACCCATAAACTAGGGCGAAGTGGCCGATTTCTTTAAACGTAAAGACCAGGCCTCAAGCAGCCAAGATGGCGACGAGGCAGCTGCATCAGAACCCTCGTTAGATGCGACTGACCAGGTTAGCAAACAAGACCTGAAGGATTTTACGATAACTTAGCAAAGCTTATAACAGTCTCGCAACAAAGAACGGTAAAGGAAATTACCGCAGAAGTGACGGCCCTCGGGGAGCGAGTTACCGACAATGAAGAAGCCATTGAAGGGCTCCGGGCTTACTGCGCTCAAACTGAGGCGGATATCTCCAATATAAAGAGACATTTGTTTGCTTTGCAAGAACAGCAGGAAGAACTTGAGAACCGTTCAAGGCGCAACAACCTGCGCATCAAAAACCTGCCTGAAAGCTATACGGACCTGGAACCAACTGTCATGAAACTCTTTCAGAACATTTTACCGGACATTGAGCCTGCTCAGTTCGAGATTGATCGGATCCATCGCACATTACGAGGCAAACCCAGGGATGGCGCAATATTCTATTTCGAGATCACCAAATAATTATTGGGCTCTCTTGTTAAAGCCCTGTGAAATCCATGGCATCTGCTGCAGTAGTCATTCTTTAACCTAAAAACCTTCCTACATATCTGCATTGAGATGTTCCCTAAACACATGAACAACAGTCTGCATTAAAACTTAATGAAAGCATGCAGAGATTCCAACCACATAGCCCACTGAAGAAGAAAATCATGGAATAATACTGTGGATTCTGCATTTGGATGACTGTCTCCAGGAAACTGTTAAAACATTCATAATAAGTGCTCCGTATTCAGCATTACCTTTTGATTTCACAAATCCATAAAACAGCAGTCCTTAAAAAAAATGCTGGCAAATCAATACACAGAAATAAAAAAAGAAATGTTTACAGGCTGTCTGCACAACCACAGTCTTATATTTAAATACACAAAGAGCTGCATATCTGCGTTTCTTTTGACTAAACCCTGCTCTCAGGCTTTCCCCCAAATTTGGGTTAGACTTTGTCTTATTGCACTTGTGTATCATATATGTAGCAGGGCTTCAGGTTTTTCCCTTTTTAAATCAATGACAAGATCAGTTGTTTTCACATTAATAAAGCTTAAAATTATAGGATATACTGTCCAAACCAGTCTTGTAATATCTGCATTATTCTCATACTTGAACCTTAAAGGGATACTGTCATGGGAAAAATTTTTCAAAATGAATCAGTTAATAGTGCTGCTCCAGCAAATTCTGCACTGAAATCCATTTCTCAAAAGAGCAAACAGATTTTTTTATATTCAATTTTGAAATCTGACATGGAGCTAGACATATTGTCAATTTCCCAGCTGCCCCAAGTCGTGTGACTTGTGCTCTGATAAACTTCAATCACTCTTTACTGCTGTACTGCAAGTTGGAGTGATATCACCCCCTCTCTTTCCCCCCCAGCAGCTAAACAAAAGAACAATGGGAAGGTAACCAGATAACAGCTCCCTAACACAAGATAACAGCTGCCTGGTAGATCTAAAGCTGGCCATAGACGGAAAGATCTGATCGTACAAATCGCGTGTATTGCCGATCGTACGATTTTCAGTGGGAGACTGTCACTAGATTTGGTTGGACATAGATATCGTACGATTGCTGTCAGGGGCAGAACATTGTTGATCTGTTCTAAAACTAATCTGACTGGTAAGACTTTGATCTGAATGGTTAGTGGCGGGTCGGGAGATGGGAAAGTCCGATCGTACGATGATTCGTACGATCGGATCTTTGCATCTATGGCCAGCTTAAGAACAACACTCAATAGTAAAAACCCATGTCTCACTGAGACACATTCAGTTACATTGAGACGGAAAACAGCAGCCTGCCAGAAAGCATTTCTCTCCTAAAGTGCAGGCACAAGTCACATGACCAGGGGCAGCTGGGAAATTGACAAAATGTCTAGCCCCATGTCAGATTTCAAAATTGAATATAAAAAAATCTGTTTGCTCTTTTGAGAAATGGATTTCAGTGCAGAATTCTGCTGGAATAGCAATATTAACTTATGCGTTTTGAAAAAAAACATGTTTTCCGATGACAGGATCCATTTAAACAAAATACTTGATTCTCATACACTACTTTATCATAGCCTATTTTTATTTTTTCAGTCCACCCAACTAAGATTATTCTGACTTTACAGCTGTTTCTGATGTATTCTCGTTGACTCTAATTAAAATCAATGTTTTACTACTTGTCTATTTACCCTTTCTCAATATACAGTATGTCCTGGACTATTTCCTGAGCTGGTTTCTTACCAAACTCACAAATAAGATTTTCAACCCTAATTTCATATATATTTATGTATATCAATGTAATTTTAATGTACAAAAAACTATTTTTAACATTTCAGCATTTGTACACAATGACAAATGCTGGATGGAATAAACATGGTTTTTGAGTGTTTTTTCCTTGTGAGTGTACTCCCTTTATATACAGCAGGGATCCCCAACCTTTTTTAACCGTAAGCCACATTCAAATGTAAAAAGAGTTGGGGAGCAACACAAACATCAAAAAGTCCCTTGGGGTGCCAAATAAGGGCTGTGATTGACTATTTGTTAGCCCCTATGTGGACTGGCAGCCTACAAGAGGCTTTACTTGGCAGTATACTTAGTTTTTATGCAATTAAAACTTGCTTCCAAGCCTGGAATTTAAAAATAAGCACCTGCTTTGATGACACTGGGAGCAACAGCCAAGGGGTTGGTGAGCAACATGTTGCTCACGAGCTACTGGTTGGGGACCACTGATATACAGTGTTTTAGAAATATTATATTTCTGAAAACAAAATATGTTATTATTATTATTAATAATAATAATAATAATAATAAGATAGTGTCTGTGCTCAGAAAATTCACAAAATAACTTCTTTAACACATCATTGTGCTTTTTTTCCCTCTAGTTCTACTAAAGCAGCGTAATGTTCTGGCGTATTCAGATACTGACTCTAGCTGCTATGTATGCGGAACTCATAGGTCACAGGCGTTGGATTCAGTCGAGCTTTATGAACTGAATGTACATTTGGGAATTCACGCACAAAGTGCTGCTTTTCAATCTACGTTGTACCTGCCAGCATTTTCCAAAGCATGCGGGACACATAAAGAGCTGTGTAACATGAAATGAATGGAACCCTAGAGGCCTGTTATCCCTCAATGTTAAAAGAAAGAAAAACAATTTCTTGCTGTAAGGGCTGTTAGGAAAAGAAAAATGCTTCATTCTGTTGGACCTTCTGCTCCTGAGGAGATCAGGCAAATTCCATTTCTTCTAAAAAACAAACAGGCACATGGTTTGTTAAAAAGGAACATAATAGCTTGGCTCAAAACAACAACACGTCAAGGTTATAGAGGGAACATTGACTACTGAACTACTGGAGTTTATGCCTTACATTTTAAATACTACCTACTGAATGGCATCTGTCGATCAATGCTTTAATTGATCTATATTGTACTCTGGTTCTGGAAATCCAGTGGTCAATAAACAAGTAGAAGCTTGCAGATATGAAAAACGACATTAGGGGGCCCATTCACTAAGTTCAAGTGAAGGAATAGAGGAAAAATAGTTCAAATTTCGAATGTTTTTTTTGGCTACTTCGACCATCGAATTAGCTACTTCAACCTTCGACTACAACCTTCGACTTTGAATCGAATGATTCAAACTAAAAATCGTTCGAATATTCAACCATTCAATAATCTAAGTACTGTCTCTTCAACCCCCTAGTTCGCCACCTAAAACCTACCAATGCCAATGTTAGCCTATGGGGAAGGTCCCCATAGGTTTGCTAACAATTTTCTGATCGAAGGATAATCCTTCGATCGATGGATTAAAATCCTTTGAATCGTTCCATTCAAAGGATTTAATCGTTTCGATCGATCGTTCTGTCCCTTGATGTTTTACATGGACTGGATAGAGACAATGGTACATGAAGAGGTACATGAAGAGCAAAACACAGTAAAATTCTTTTCACATTGGTCAAACTATATTTCCTCTTTGCCTAGATACATCCGATACCTAACGATACACTCCCTAATACCTGGGATGTCATTGAACTTTTGCGGAAAAATTCACTCCTCACCGAAACACAAAACGACATTCTATCTCTTTCAAGAGAAGAGACCCCATCACCTCCAGGAGTCACCAATTAACCTGACTATTATCAACATACGGTAATGTCTCCTGATTTTGGAAATGTACTGAATATAACATGAGTCACTATGTTTGATTTATATTTGATCATTTTATTTTATTTGCTCTCAAATATGTGACGGCAACCAATTTAATATATATGGAAACTGTACCAAAAAAAACATGACCGCTTTGTATCTTTTGAATGTTTTATAAAAACATTTTACAAAAAAAAACACTGATCATAGTGTAGGACAGATCTGCCAATGATATATCTCTTAGTGCTACCCCCTGATGCTGAAATTTGCTTAAGAAGTATGAAGGGGCCACTGCTGTAGTAGGTGACAAACTTGGCCAAAAACTTGACCCAGAAACTCCTCTCATTGATCTCCAATATGTTCCAGTTAATGAATAAGTATAGGGAAATAGAAAAGTATCTCTAGTATGGTCAGAGTAAAGGGCAGTAATTAGTCTAATCTGTCTAAATTGCTGTCAGTTTGTTTTCTGCTTCTATATCCCAATAAGTCACAGCTGTCGCGTTGTCCAGTTTTAAGGCCATTTTTGTCCTCGGATTATCTAGAGGGATACATTAAACCCATATGTTCTCAATGTTTGTGTGTCTCTGTGTCCACAAAGCAATAGCAACTATTGAAGCAAGAGATTAATGGAAATTACGTTTGGAGAAAAGGGGAATATTTAATCAGAATTCTGCCACAATTCTATGGGCTTTTTATACATCACGCTTTGTATTCTGTAAGCTCCGCATGTGCTGCCTTTCCAGTGGCTTTTCTCTGTTCCCCTTTGTCTTCTGTGACTATTCTATGATATGCCCCTTAATCCTTGTCCTTTATACCAGACAATTAAGTCCAATTTGATCGAGGGGCTGTTGGCTTTTTTGTTCCATTGCGCACTATTCTTCTGTTCTCTGGGCCTTCCAGATGTTGTTTCTCTGGGTCTGTCTGAGCGCCTGAGGTCATGAGGGTGAAAGTAAGAATTAAATCCTGCAGCACGTGTGTGATGGCTCCCTGAAGCGTGCTGGTCAAAGAGGCATAATGGCAGAGTTCTGGAAAAATAGGACCAACGCGTATCTATCAATCTGGGCAACAGAATTGATGGCTTGAAAAATGATCAGATGCTCAAGGCATGTAGTGCTCACTTATTAACCTCTTGCAACCACCTGGACCTGAGCTGCATTGCAGTGAAAGTTCTTATTTGTGCTTATTAGGAAAATATGAAGTTAAATAAGCTTCAAACAGTAAGCTGGATCATTTTTATTCCATTAGGAGTTTTGCATGAATACATTTGAGTTTTGATACAAAAGTGGAGTATGGAGAGAAAACACACACAACGTCTTGCCCTGACAATTGACTATAGAACAAAGTCACTGACATCACTGCTCAGCTATGCTGTATGGAAAGCAGGAGCATTATCAGCCCACTAACTTCTTCCAACAGGACAATTCACTCAATAACAAGAAGCTGCTACAATACACTAATGACTAAACTAAAACACATACAAGAACTTAAGGAACTAGTAGCCCACCAGAGACTCCATCTGCTTTGCCCACTCCATTCCTGGAAAGGAAAAAAAATCATATTAGGAACACACATGGAAACTCTGCAGCTTCTTGGCTTTAATGATAGAATGATGTTGCTCACATGGTTGCATGCGGAGGCTGCTGTGCAGGTTGCAGATACTGGTCTTTTTTTCAAAACAAATGTGTGTGTGGTTTCCAAAACCTTCCATGGGGTACCAGAGTTTTCTTCAGAATTCAAGGATTTTGTGGCCACATGCAGATATTCAACATAAACCCATGTTAGTTTGCAAATCAGGAGCACATTGCTGGTAACATTTGCAGTCACTCATAAAAGTAAATGGCACAATGACCACTAAATTGCTCAGTTCCCAAAGTATAAGGGCAGATTTTGCTACTCACATGCAAGTAAGAAATTGTGGATTATCCTCAGCCCCTCAGTATTAAATAGTGAAGAGTACCCTGGCATCAAAGTACTGTTGCCCACATCAGTAAATTAAACAATACCCCCACACCGTGTAGCATAGAAAATTAGCAAATGTAGGAACTAACACTGAACAGATTAAAAGCTCCAGCCAAATGTAATAATTATTTCCTCTGAATTATTTCTTTGCTCTCTTTTTTTCTGCAATTTCCATACTAGTAGGAGACCGAGAATGGGTCACCCCAATGCTGTGTTTATTTGCCAATTTCTCTGAAACTCCAGGTACATCTCACTCAGCCTTAAAATGCAGAAAAATGCAAAAGGACCCAGTGCTTCCTCTACTCTCACTGCCCAAATTGGACAACTGGGAGGAGAGCAGCTACATTCAGTCACATCTTAGGTATATTTCGGAGCAGAGGACCCACAATGAGAAGAAACATTAAAGGGATTCTGTCATGGTTTTCATGGTGTATTTTCTATTTCTAAATTACACTTACACTGCAAATAATTCACTCTACCATATACAATTTGATTCCTATATTTTATTAGTTGTAATTGGTGTGTAGGCAGCAATCTCATGTCATTTTGCCTGGTCATGTGCTTTCAGAAAGAGCCAGTGCTGCATTATGGAATTGCTTTCTGACAGGCTATTATTTCTCCTACTCAATGTCGCAATGGGACATGGATTTTTTTAATATTGTTGTTCTTATATTTACCAGGGAGCTGTTATCTGGTTACCTTCCCATTGTTCTTCTGATGGGCTGCTGGGGGGCGGGGGAGATGGGGGTGATATCACTCCAACTTGCATTGCAGCAGAAAAGAGTGACTGAAGTTTATCAGAGCACAAGTAACATGACTGGAGGCACCTGGGAAACTGACAATATGTCTAGCCTCATGTCAGATTTCAAAATTAAAAATAAATTTTATTTACTCTTGGAAAACTGATTACAGTGCAGAAGTCTGCTGGAGCAGCACTATTAACTGATGCATTTTGGAAAAAAAAACATGTTTTACTATGACAGTATCCCTTTTAACAGCTGTTTGAATTCCCTTCTAAATACCTGCTGGGACCTGTCTCTAAGAAAAGGGAATAATAATAACATTACTCTAGAAAATGAGACATACCTTTAGAGATAAACTGTAGGTTACTAAAGCCGCTAAAACTATATCTAACTGTCTGAAACAAAATCCAAGCAAGGATGGAATTATTGGTACAAGAAGCCTCTCCCCAAAGAACATTAGGGGGCCTGTTAAATAACAATTGAATTTCTATTTTTTCCATGAATGTCTAAAAATGTGTGGATTTTCTATATTTCTGTAAAACTCTAAAAGATCGAGAATAATTAAGTGTAAAAAGCACAAAAAACTGGAATACAAAAATTTGCCAGGTAAAGGTTGTCAAGACCCTATAGATGTCAATGGGAGCTGGGCTGATCCTACTGGACCATTTTTAATAAATTCTGAGTTTTAGAGCTTTTTCCATTTTTTTCTTCGCTATGAATTGGCCAAAAACTTGAATCTTTCAAACTTTTCGTATTTTTTTTTCAAACCATGTAGTGATTTTCATTCATGATTTTTAAATTTTGATCTTTTGATAAATTGCATGGCATTTGTAGAGGAATTGAGTTTAGTCATAGTTTCAAAAACCTCTAAAACCACTAAAATGATAGTGCTGATATATAGACCTCAAAGCATTATATAAATATTGACTAGCGTCTTCTAGAAGATAATTTGCCAAACTGTTGCAACAGGAAAATCTGTTGGTAAGGCAAAGCATCCACTAGATAATCTGACATAGATAGTGGCAAAAGAAATAGAAGAGATAAATGTCTAGTATTAAAATCTAGCACTTTAACCACATACCAGAGCTAAAGAGTAAGATAATAGAGCTATTAAAACCAGAATTTTGTGAAATTCAATAAAATGTATTTTATTGTGTTGATGTTGTGTTGATGTTGGAAGGAATTTGTTATAGGAAATATGTTCAATGACAAGAGCCCTGATAGTGGTGAAACTAAAACATGGGGGTTTGATCTAGTACATGATGAGATGGGACCCTACAAATGCCACCACACTGGAGTGGTACGGAAGTGCTGAGACTGTTAATTAACAAAGGTTAGAGAGCCAGGGACTGACTACCTAATAATTGTGATAAAAGAATGGGACCTGTTATCCAGAATATTCTGGACTTGGGTTTTCCAGATAGGGTGTTTTCCTAATCTGTATCTCCAAACATGGTGGTTATTTACTAAACCTTAAATTATCTGCTTATGCTTTTTTGGGCAAAAACTTTTTCAAGATTTATTATATCCTGATGCTGCAAAAAGTCTTAATCTGTAAATCCGCCATCTCAGACCTTCAGAGGTCCTGGGAGAAGTCAATGGGAGAGGCACTGTTGGTCTGGCCTGGGTTTTGCCTGAAAATCCAACCTTTATCTAGGTTTTTAAGCCATATTTAATAAACATGAAAAAATTGAGTGATTCGAGGAAAAAAAGCCAGAAAAATGTTGTACGATTTTTTTATTAATAAATAAGCAAAAATCGACTAAACAATCATTAAAACAGTAAATAAACCAATAGAATTGTTCTACTTCCTATAAGAATAAATTATATCTCAGTTGCATCAAGTGCAAGGTACTGTTTTATAATTACAGAGAAAAAGGCAATCCTGCTTATAATTTTGAATTATTTGATTAAAATGGAGTCAATGAGAGACTGCCTTCCTGTAATTCCGAGTTTACTGGATAACAGGTTTCTGGATAACTGATCCCATACCTGCATAGGAAACAACTGAATAGTTAGGAAATTACTGTCTAGACTGTCTTTTTGGGTATTTTAAGTAGTCAGGGACTGCCAGCTAGAGGTAGAGAGTACAATTATATTCTGCAGCAGAACCCAAATTTTGCCATAACCTCTGCCATGTTTTTGAGACTTCTTGGAAGAGGCTTTCCCACCAATGAATGCCCTGTCAATAATTTCAGCTTGAGTTGAATCAGCCTTATGGTACAGTACATCTAAGAAAGTATAGCTGAAAGCAAACATGTAAATGTTACCAGTGATGATTTCTTCTCTACTTTCCCTGCCTGGTACGCATTTCTCTTATTGTTAGACAGAGTTCTAAATATGTTTTTAAGTGCATTTTGATAAACGTACACCAGTTTGTGCAAGTTTCCCAAGATTAAGCTTAGTTTACACAGTAAAAAGCTTTATTATTTTCTTGACAGCTCTTGATTATAAATACCCATTATACATTTTTGAACATTTTATATATTGAATAGTATGCCTCATTTATAAACACATCAACTGATATTTCCTTTTTACTCTATAGAGGACATAACAACATAACAGTGACTTGGAAATTGAGTGATAATTTACAGCCTGATAGCAATGTGTAAAATTTAGAGGAGCCTTTCATGAATAGCAGAGCTCCTGAAAAGGCTTATATGTATGCTAGACTAAAATCCCACCAATGTCCTACCCTTTAATTTACAAGTGAACAGAAAACAAGGCTTTCATTTAGCTTTTCTGGGGATGATAGAAATCAGCATATTTAAAGGGAAGCTGTTCACGGCAGAAGCTGGTTGGTAGACATGACTTTTCAAGAAATACTTTTTTTCTGCAGTTTGACATGATGCACAAAGCTCAAATGGTATCTTTGTGGAATTTGCTTCCTCTTTGGAGACAGGATTCTTTCTAACATCAAAATGGCAGTCAGCTTCAGGGAATCTGATGACTGAGAAATACATGCTGGAGATGTAAATCCAACATGGGTACCTTAGAAAATATCTGGCTCACATGGTCAGTAGTTACTTCATATTGGACCCATATTGGTTGATTAAAGCAATTTGTGAAGCAGTTATGTACATCTATTTCGCTATTTTAAACCTGAGGATATTACAAAGAAAGATTTACGTCTACAGTTATTAAAGGCAGCAACAGCCTGGAGAACTACCAACCCATCCAGGACTGAGAGCTGGTTTAGTAAGTGATAAAAAAAGAAGTAACAGCTTACACATTTTAACTACTATAACTGTTTAGCAACCTGGCTCCCATGGAAAGAATATAAAAGCAGTAGAACTACAATGTGATACATCGATCTTCACCCCATAACCTAAATATTTATAATATGATAAGCTAATCATTCATATTGTGACATTCAGGTAGCTACAGCGTAGGCCCAGGGCCCACCGGTCTGCAGCCTCAGGGGCCCCCCACTCCCAGCCACAAAATCCTATCTGCTGCAAACACACACACACACACACACACACACCCTCGATAGGCTGCACGCGTACATACCTTTTTCCAGCGCAACTGGGGATGGGGAGGTAAGGAGGATGTGCAGGGAGCGTGTCTAGGCTGGCCCAAAAGAGCTGGGGCCCACCAGGTTTTTTCCCAGTGTCCCGCCAGCCCTGTATGACCCTGGGTAGCTAAGACCGTAGGCCACAGCACAGAGTAAGCACAGAATGGAGTCTGACACCACCTTTCACGATTTTAATGCAGCTTGGCTGGCTTTTATTAGGAACAAAATCCACTTATTAGCATACTTGCTTCACATAGGATGAACAGTCCCAGTTCAACACCCACATTGGTGTACAAATCAACACAACTTCTCAGCACTTACAGCTTTCACCATACATAAGTCCCAGAATCCTTTCTTGGAATCACACTTGACACTCAGTCTCTTGGGAGGGCTTCTCTCTTCCTCTCTCCAGTCCATTGGAGCTATATCCAAACACTTCAGGTCAGTGGGGAATCACACTCACTCTCAATCTCCTTCCCAGCTACCCACACAATCAAACCTCCCTCCTGCACTTGGAGGCATCCTCACCCTCCTCCAGCTCCAGAAGGTCTCCAGGGGGAAGCACTGAGATGTAGTCCTCCACCTCTTATTAACTACTGCTCACCTGCAGCCTAATTACCTAGCTACAACTAGCTGGGCAGCTGAAACACCTTAATGGAGCAAGCAATGAAACCCATCCTGCTCTCCTCCATTCACTCCAGAGACCCATTCATCTGACTATACACATTTCCCTGGAGTTCTCTATTCAACAGTCTAATACTGGTGAAATATACACATAATCACAATCTTTTCATATACACCTCTTACAATATATATAATGCTTGATCGTTAATATGCTCTAAAATATTTTAATTACTCAGTTGATATATATTGAACATAATCCAACCATAATTTCAAAGGTTGTTGTACTAAACATTTTTTATGTAAATGTACAACAGAACATCTATAAGCCTCAACAATGACAAGCAAATATGACCTACCTTTGATGTATACTGGTATACAAACATTATTGTTGTCACTGATATGCTTTACATTTTTTTATTATTCATACATTTTCTAGATAAATATGGGAAATATAAAAAAGAAACCAGTAACAGCCTTATTGTAGATACAAAAATAAAATGTTTCATGCAGAAAAGTTTTTTGTCCTTGCAAATTCTGCAATAAGCACATTCCAGTCCACATCTGGTTTATTAATATCTCACTCAACTTCCACCTCATCCATCATTAACATTGCAGCAATTTACTATCTCACCAATTTTACATTGTGCTCTAGGGGCCTATAGATTATTGTTATGCACAATGCATATTCATCCCTGATTAATTGAGTAAGACAATTTGGACATAACTTTGTATTCATTCCAGGAACTCCGTGCACAGCAATGCACTGAAAAACTTGCATCTCAAGTACATTATATTCACTTTCTTTCTTAAATTAATAAACACTATTATTTTTGGAAAGTTCTATGGAACAATGTTGGGAAAATAACTATGAATTTTGGAAAAGTGCATGGTCATTCAATTGAAATAACAAAAATGTACTCATCATTGACAATGCTGTTCTACAGAATGAATAACACTAACAAAGTATAAAAGTCTACTCCAACTATACATTGGTCTCTTAACATGTATAAGATTCACAATGGCCCCATAACCAGGAAAAGTAAGATATTTTGGGCCAGATTCGATTAAGTAAGAAAAAATTATCTTCATGCAATTTTAGATTTTTCTCTTAGCCATCAATGGAGTTTTCCTGTACATTACTAGGTTGTGCACCTTGAGCTGATAGTATGACAATAAATAGTTGCTGAACTTCCCAACAGTAAGTTATTGCAGTATTATGTCTGGAAGAGCCTAGTTTCCCTTTCAATTGGGCACTAAATTTGCTTTGCCCTGGTGCTGCTATGTAGTACGTCCAGGGAAAATTGTATCGCACTGACTGTGATTTCCGTTTTCTGGACGTACTCCATATCGATATGTTCACATGCCTTCTTAAAGCTCGTAACAAAAATGCCATATAGCGGGTGGGGCGGCTCCTAAAGCTTTGGGGAGGGTCTTTCTGATGTGGCATGGGGGGTGGAGATATCCCGGCGAGTTCTGTATTGGAGTATGTCCAGGAAAGCAAATCACAGTCAGTATGATACAATTTTCTTTTCTAAGGTGCGGGCAGGTGGATACTTAATAATGTGAAAAACAAAATGAAAAGAAGATGGAAGAAGCCGAAGAAGATGGTGAAGACCAGCTAACAGGAATTGGAACAGGAACATTGGAACAGGATCAGGAGATTGAATAGCAATATATGTAAGCCTTTCAATAGAGGTTAACTCTTAACTAGCGTTTCCTTGTCCTTTAAGAAATATAATACATCCTATTACCTTTGCAAATAAAATCCAGGCAATAGGTGAGGAAAACTGCAATTAGAGCAACATATCATTTCACGTAAAAGAAAACTCTTGAGCACTGCAATATATGTGAAAGGGCAATTGCAGTCGTAAAATTGTTCTCAGTACATGGGACTATCCATTCTGACATCATTTTATACGTGCTTGTAATTTTCGAAACAGGCAAAAAGCCAACTTAAGGTGTTGCTCCTGCTTATGTCAAAGCTGGAGAACTCCATTGTCAGCTATTTTCATGACAGCTTAGACTAAGACTGCAAGGCGAGTCAGTAACACCTTCAGAAAAGACAGTACGAATGAAACAAGAAGAAACTAATGAAGCATTCATTGCTTTCTATGTCAATTAGGCAAATGCAAATTTCATGTGAGAAATGAAGGTATTGTTATAGTATTTTTTACATCAAATACCCTTTTATGGCTTCTTTCAGCAGTATTTGAGACTTTTCAGTCAAACCCCTGACATACTCAAGGTGATGGTGTGCATTATCCAGTGTGGTGCAAAATCACAAAGAATGGGTGCTGGTAGGTCTTTAACAGTTAATAATTCAATATTTAGTAGCTTGAGTAAATACAGATACCACAGTAGAATCAATATGAGCTTCAGCAGTGATCAGCTACTCACTATAAGGATTATTAATGAATGCAGTATGCAAAGTGCCATATTTTTTGTATCAACAATGAAGTATGCTTCTCAGAGCTTCAGTGTAATTGTGGCTGTGCATTCATTTGTACCATCTACAATTACTCACAAAGCTTTAATTCCTTTAAAAGACTGTTGTTTCACTGCCCGTTGATTGCAAACTTTGTACTCCATTTGCCACATACACTTTGGTGGGTTCATTTTTTTAACCTGGCAAACTGTTATTAGTACCACTCGCCCTTACGATATAATTCGGCTGGTCGCTAGTTAATATGCTATGTTTATAACTGAGCATTGGTGATTCATTTATTCTGTCTTACTCTGTTTTGTGCTACAATGTCCTGCCTGGCAAGCCGAACAGATACTGAGTGATATGTTTCAAGAGGGGACAATGACTGTTTAAGCATTAGACGCTAAAATGTTCTCAGAACATTGATGACTGCTTTTATATAGGGTACATCCACTAATGCACTTTACACCTGCTTGTGTCAGAGACCCAAACAAACCAGAAAGCAAATTAATTGTAGGGCTAAAAATGTATTGTTATTGTTATGTTTGAATAATTGTGTTTTTGTGTGGCTTGCTGCTGCTAGTTCCATTTGAAAACCTACCATGTTGCTAGTGACAGTAGTACCCTTGCAACTATATAGTACAACTCATAAAAAGTTGTAGTAAAGCAAACAGGAACAGAATAAAACCAAAAAACACAAACCTATTTAAACAATGAACCTGGGTGCTACCAACATGGCTTTATAATTGTTTTGTGGGACCCCTGAATGAGGGATTTGACTGATGAAACTTTATTTGCCCTCTGCTGATTGGTCAAAACAGAAAACTGGGTTGACCAATAATACTCATTAACACATAGTTGTATTGTCCATGCCTCTACATCAGTGGTCCTCAACCAGTAGCTCGTGAGCAACATGTTGCTCACCAACCCCTTGGATGTTGCTCCCAGTGGCATTTAAGCAGGAGCTTATTTTGGAATATTTATGGTACAGACTCACATCCATTATCTAAATCGTCCATTAAATGGACTGAGTTTTTACAATGTCAAGTGTCTCCCTCAGATTTGGTGAAATCTATTAATACTTATAATAAATTAATTTTGGCAGAGAGTTGGAGAATACAACACTTTAAGCTTATTCATTTAGGATATGGGAAAATGTTTGCTAAAAGTACCTCTAATAGTCCTATATCATTTTGTCCTAATTGTGACGAGACTAATGTGTCAATTTTTCATTATTTATGGTCCTGTCCAAAAATTAACCTTTTTTGGAGGGAAGTTACTAATTTTGAATTCTAGACTGAAGATAAAAATTAAACTATCTCCGTGTATTGCTTTACTGCATCTAGATATTAATATGCTTTCTGCAAACTCCCATGAAAGTAAATTATTGACTTCCTTTTTTCTAGCTGCTTCTAGGAAAGCTTTATTTAATTTCTGGTTACAAAAGGAACCCCCCTCATTATCATCTCTTATATGAATCAGCTTAGTTGGCAAGAAGCCTTAATAACTAAAACTAAAGGAAGTATTTCCAAAGATTCTTTTAGGCTGGTTTGGTCTCCTTATTTTGAAATCTGTAACTCCAATACTGGCGATCAAATAATGCGCTTTCTTCAATAGTTAGATGACCTATCTGACACTCCAGATGATAAATGGGCTTTTTCTTTTTTTTATTACTTGTGCATCTACTGGCTTAGTTAATTTTTAGTTAGTTTTTTGTTATTTTTCATGAATGATATAGTTTTGATACTATCATGCCATTGTCTCCTTTGCAACATATTTTCTTCATCTGCATAACATTTGTTGTCATTTTGATTTCATTTGTTTAATATGAAAATCAAATAAAATATTTTAAACATAAGCAGAAGCTTATTTTTGAATTCCAGGCTTGGAGGCAAGTTTTAGTTGCAGAAAAACCAGGTGTACTACCATATAGAATCTCCCGTAGGATACAATTCCATATAGGGGCTACCAAATGGCCAGTAACAGCCCTTATTTGATAGCCCCATCGACTTTTTTATGCTTGTGTTGCTCTCCAACTCTTTTTTTACGTTTAAATGTGGCTCACAAGTAAAAAAGGGAACCACTGCCCTACATGATACCAGACCATGACCCATGAGCAAGATGAGCCTGAAAGTATTAGACTGTTTCAGTAACACCTCAAGGGACCAAAAAAAGAGGACAGTAATCATTTATTCCCTTCTTGGACAGCCACCTCCCTATTACAGTAAGGGGCAGATTTATCAAGGGTCGAATTTTGAGTTCATGGGAGTTATTTAAAACTTCCATGAACTCAAAATTTGACCAACTGCAATTTATTAAAAAAATTTAATTTTTCAAACTCGGTGAATGGAATCAACCTGCAGACTCAAATTGAATTCAAATTAATTCTCGAAAATCGAATTTGATTTTAGTTTTTTCTCTGAAATTTTCAGGAAGGCAGCAAATTGATCCCAGGATGTCCCCCATAGGCTAAAATAGCAATTTGTCAGGTTTAAGGTGGCGAATAGCTGAATTTGAGTTCTTAATGGGCCAGTGTATGATAAATTTTGAAAATCGAATTCAAATTTTTAAAAAAAACTTGAATCAAACTTAAAAATTCCCTAGTCGAATTTGACAGTTTTGGCAATAAAAAAAACGTGAAAATTTGAATTCGAAAATTCAAATTTTCATTTCGACCCTTGATAAATCTGCCTCTAAGTGTTAAATGGGAATCATCATTAGAATGTGACAGGTCAAAACAGAGTATAACCACATATACCCACACATGTTGGTAAAGGCACCCTTTACCCTTTAGCAATTGCTAGTGACGGCTTTAGGAAGCAGTTTGTCACCTCTACTTGTTACCATTTGTTGAGATAAAACTTATGAATTGCTTTGAGTACCTTTCCGGGGGGGGGGGAGAAGAACTATTATGTATTGAGGAATTATTTACAAAGCCCAAAATGTATTGCTGTGGATTGAGGACTATGAGTTTGAATGATTACCCATTACCCATGCCAACAAAGGGCATTGTTCAGCCAGGTTCTGGGCAGTCATTTATGGTGCAATCCAAGGTCTAATGTTGGACAGGAGACATACACAACCAAAATGACTATTGGCCATTCCATTCAAGTCTCAAGGCAAATTATCAGAATGATCTGGTCCCCATGTACATATTTTTTACAATTAAATACCATTTTCATTTAAAAAAAAATTACAAATCAAATTCATGAAATGAAATCAATTCACTGAACAAATCAAAACTAAATACCACTGGGTGGTCGTCTCACGGGAGTTTTCCAAGGTATAACATTCAGGTAACTAGTACAAGGCAGTACAAGTAACTAGTACAAGGCAGCTAATACATCACGCTTTCTCTGTGTAAATAGAACTTTGAGGGAGGGGTGCCAGCTCGTTGCTTGCCTCAGACAGAAAAATTACTGTAACGCCAGTGTTTGCTTAGTACACAAACTTGTGTGAATGAAATGAACAAAGGCCAGTTATTGTTTATATTAAGAAGTATCAGTAATTAATCAAATCTGTCTTGAACCTGTTTACTACGAGTTCACATTACAGGTTTAACTCACAGCACAGCACTGATTACAAAAGCTTTCAGAAATATGTTGTGTAACATCTCAGTTATTTGGAACTGACCCTGGTTTGACTGTTTTTAAGGATGAGTTGCCATAGGAATACACAGTATAAACAACACATTTCTTCCCAGGTTCTTTATGCTAAGCTTGCCTCCTCTGAGAAAACACCATTACATTAGTCAGACCGTCCCAACAAGTAGTTATTTCTGCAGCTAAGGTTCCTTGGCCAGGCTGAAAGAGCTTTGTGATTACTGCAAGAAAGGATTCTGTGATATTTAGCTGAATGAATCTATGTGCTTGTTAATTATATATGAATATACACTAATGATCTATCATTTTCATCGCAGTATTTGTTTAGGGATGGGCAGAGAGACAACTAATGTGAGTCTTCCAGAGCAGCAGTTGTAGGTATGAAGAGTGTTCCCTATACATTTTCCTCTGAGATTGTAGGTACTACTGCAGCACCAATAGCAGTATATAGTTAGTCTTGATGCCATTTATGGAAGGTACTTGCATCCAAACACACTCCTTGCACTTCCATATTATTCTACTAAGCACCATTGTACCAATCCTCTGCTACTTGTTGCTAAATCATGCATGATTGACCCTTGGGAGCCATAGAGCGACTGAAGCACACACAACTGTGTTCCTTTTTAATGTATCCAGAATAATTATGGCAGGCACATTGGCCCACATTTGTTTTCCCTTTAGGAAATGCCTTATAGCACTGAAGAGAAATTGCAATACTTTCAACCCATGCAGGGAGTCTTCATCAAGACACAACAAACCACTTGTATTTTGTATGTCCTTGACAATGAGCCATTGGCTGAGCTGAAAAATACTAGGAGTGTTGTAATACTATTGTGCTCACATGTGTGTGTAGAAAAATCATTACTATCTACTCTAAAAATTTGAGTATTTGTAGCCACACCCCTGTTAAACCACATAAAAGGGGCAGTCAGAAAATGTCTCCTTAACAGGTATGCCAAGAAGGCATTTGGTCTGTATCAGTGGCGTAACGATAGATGAAACAGACCCCGCAGTCGCAGGGGGGCCCGGGGAACAGGGGGCCTGGACTGTAAGGTCTGCTTCCTCTATAGCGAATAAAAAAAACCCTAATCCCCAGCCACACTCCACTCCACATGCGGAGTTTGCGGAGGCAGGGGTTGGCAGAGAGTGGGTGGAGTTGGGGTGGGGAGTGGGCAGGGTCGTTGAAGTGGGCAGAGGCAGGCAAAGTGGGTGGGAGGATGGGGATTGGAGTGTGCCAGGCCCCTCTGGAGATTTTTTTTGCAGGGGGGCCCAGCGCACTCTAGTTACACCACTGGTCTGTATGTATTGTAAATGTAGATCTTACTTTGCATATGTGTCAGAATTAAAAAAAAATATGTACAGTATGTGTCAGGTTAAAGATTAACATTTGGAGGCACATTTATCTAAAAAAAAAAAAATAGAATTTTTCAAACTCGGATGAATAAAATAGACCCGAAAACTCGAATCGAAAAAACTTGAATGTCAGGAAACAACTCAAAATTGATCCCAGGACCTCTCCCATTGACTTAAACAGCAAATCAGCAGGTTTTAGGTGGCCAGAGTATGATAAATCTTGAAAATCCAATTTTTTAAAAAAAACTCAAATCAAATTTGAATAACTCCCTAGTCGAATTTGACAGTTTTGACCATAAAAAAAATCTGAATTTCAATTTTGAATTTTCAAAGTATCTGGAGTATACGGTAGAGTAGCTTTACAGTTTCAAAGGGATAACCACTATCAAAAGCTAATTTGTTTGAATACATTTTTAATTTCTAGGTGCTGGCGAAGAATGCTGTTCCTGCTTCCAAAGGTTCTATTATAAGATAGCAGGTCCCTTCTGATTTTAACATACACTCCTCCTATGGATGATCTGGGAATAACCCCAGAAAAACTAATATCACTGCCACATTCAGAATACAAAACACTTTCACCAGAATAAAAATGGATCAAATGTGACTCCAAATACGGTGTAACTATTTAGCTTGATTTAAATAAAAATATTTACTTTTTCTGCTTACATGTAACATCATATCTCCTAGTTATTATGTGCCTTGTGTATACTATATTTATGTAACAGTGATCTTTTCATAGTTTATGACATAGTTTTACAAACATGTTTTAGAGGCCACGATCAATAGTCAGAGAAGAAAATCAATTATTTTCTTTTACTGGATGACACGAGCTTACTATTTTTGCTGCCACTATAACAAGCAATGTTTTTCAAGAGAAACATACTATTTTTTAGGCAGTAAGGTAGGAGGACATAGTTTAATATTAATATGATTTTTTTCATAGTATATGGAGAATGAATTACTCTAGGCCAAAGAAATTGCAACTTATACAGTATATACAACTAAAACTGGAGAATAATTATATAGTAAGGTATGTCATAATCAATGCACATTACATGCCCCCCTGCTGTTTATTTACTAATATAGTAATTCATATTTTTTAAGCACATACATTTTCAAAAGAAAGATGTTTTTGGTACAAAGTTATCAGTACAAATAAGGCTTAAATTCTCTTCAACTAAACATTAATGGCTCCTCCTCACATACTAATGTATGGAACACAGGACAAATTAGAAATGTGTGTTTCCCCGTTGCTTTGTAGCGCCGTGAGCAGGAGATAAAATGCTCTTGATTGCCCCTGTGTAGAGAGAGAGTTGTATATAAGGCATAATATGTATAGTCACTTGATAAGTGAGTCCTCAGTACTAGAACAGTTTATTCTTTTATCCAGATTTCTGAAGAAAAAATATTTGTATATGAGTATATTTAATTTGAGATTTTTCAAGCCAAAATATTAGACAGATATAGATAGATTAGAGGTATGGGACCTGTTATCCAGAATGCTCGGGACCTGGGGTTTCTGGATAATGGATCTTTCCGTAGTTTGGATCTTCATACCTTAAGTCTGCTAGAAAATAATGTAAACATTAAATAAATCCAATAGGCTGGTTTTACTTCCAATAAGTATTAATTATATCTTAGTTGGGATCAAGTTCAAGCTACTGTTTTATTATTACAGAGAAAAAGGAAATAATTTAAAAAATTGGATTATTTAGATAAAACAAAGTCTATGGGTGATGGCCTTTCTGTAATTCTGAGCTTTCTGGATAACAGGTTTCCTGATAATGTATCCTATACCTGTACTGTATTTTTTAAGGGAACGATTGCGAGAAGTATGAAACATGTGTTTGTTATATGCCAGGATTGATTTAGGTTTGAATATTTTTTTCAAAATTGGATTATTTGGATAAAATTGAGTCTATGGCAGACGGCCTTTCTGCAATTCGTTGCTTTTAAGATAATGGGTTTCCAGATAATATATTCCATACCTGTATAAACTGTAATATTTATCACTAAAGGCTGAGAAAGAACCAACAGAACTATAGGACCTTCGGCTCTCAAGCTGTTATTAAATGCAACTCTAGTCATCTCAGCCCAGAGTGGGGAGGGGCGTTTCAATAATTGTTGAAGGATCACAAGTAGGACACCCTTAAATTATATATTGGAATACAGGTATGGGACCTGTTATCCCGAATGCTCAGGACCTGGGGATAACGGATCTTTCCGTATTGTGGGTCTTCATGCCTTAAGTCTACTAAAAATTCATGTACACATTAAATAAACCCAATAGGCTGGTTTTGCTTCCAATAAGGATTAATTATATCTTAGTTGGGATCAAGTACAAGTTACTGTTTTATTATTACAGAGAAAAGGGAAATCATTTTTAAAAATTTGGATTAATTAGATAAAATGGAGTCTATGGGAGACAGCCATTCCATAATTCGGAGCTTTCTGGATATCGGGTTTCTGGATAAGGGATCCTATACCTGTATTCGTTGTTTTTTTACCTCCACGGGCCCCCTGTGTTGCTGGACAGTCTCCCATTAAAAATCGTAGGATCAGCAATACATGCAGAGATATTATCGGCAAACGACCGATCTCCTTGGGACGAAAAATGACGGGACTCCTCACTGAAGATCCTCGATTGTACAATCAGATCTTTGCATCTATGGCCAGCTTAAGAAAATATAATACAGCAAATATAGTACCCATTTAGCATTTTGTGCTTCTTCAAATCATCAGGGAAGGGTGAAAGTAAATGAACCATTGGTATAGTTATAATATGCATAGAGGTACATTCCTTATTTACACAAGGAATATCTTTAGTTCAGTTTACAACATACAGCTGCAATAGGAACACACAGTTTTAATAGAAGCCATACTGCATGCATTTATCCCCTGCTCCTTCACAGAATACAAATCACGGTTCTAGCATAAAACTGTAAGCTGTTAGTGATGTCAGTATACAGCTATGTCCTCTGTTACAGCATGTTTCTGTTATGTTATACTCATATTTCAGCCACAAATTGAGGAAATGTACAGAATATCCAATGCAGAACTGATGAAGTCTACAGAAACAGAATACCATAAAGCATAAACACCAGAATAATGACATCCACTTTCGTATTTGACCCTAACTGCAAACTAATTTGTAAGAGGAAAACAATGAAACCATAGTAAACATGTAGTTTATATTCAAAATGCATCATCTTCAGGGGTAAATATATAAAGAATATGCAAGCAGCATTTTTACAAGGATATCATAAGTCACAGAGGGTTTCCATCACCATGAAACCTGAAAAGGCACAAGTTTCAATGGATCATGTGACACAACTTACTACGCCAAGCCCCTTTTAGGGATATTTTTTACAGGTCTTTGTTGGTGCTCATGGCAAGATACTGTTTTTCTTAGAGCTTAATGTATTCATCCTTCCGCACTTTTATTAGACCCCATGGGATAATGATGATTTTTCCACACCAATAAGGTTGTATGGAAGGTTCAAAGGTTTCAAAAGACACTACAAACGTATTCAGAAAGTATCAGATTTCACTCTTGATTGCTGTACAAAGGTTTTTTCTGGGGGGGGGGTGCAGGAAAAGCCATCAAGGTATTACACTATATAAGATTGCAGGAGGGGAGGGTAATTCTTATCCTTTAGGCTTGTGACACACGGGCAGATTCTGGGAGATTAGTTGCCTGTCGACAATTTTCCCCAAACTGCCTTCGCGTGCCTTTCTGAATTGTTTTCTGAAGTTGCCCGAAAACGAAGCACCGCATGTACTTCAACAAGACACTGGTAAAGCCCAATATAGCTTATGCAGTACAGGTTTGCTCATGGCAGTTGTTATGTCCTTCTGTAGCCTTTCATTTTAGGCTTCCATCGTGGGGAAGGCTGATGGTCCAGTTCATAGACCGCAAAATTAATGGCTAGGGTTTGGGCAGGAAGTGGGTTTCTCTGGATGTTATGAGGCTTGGCAAAGGTAAATGGTCAATTTGGTCAATCCTGCACTCTAAGAGGCAGATTTACTAAGGTTCGAATGGTAAATTAGAATTCGCACATTTGTTTTTTGGTCAAAACTCACAAATTCAAATTTAAAACCACCGACTTGAATTCTAATTTAAACGTGGGATTTATCACACCTTGACCCAGGGAACCGTTCTAATTATTCTCCACCTAAAACCTTCCGAGTTTATGTAGAAGTCAATGGCAATGGAGGTCCCTTGAACTATGATGTTAACAGTAGTAATGAACCAAATTATTGCCATGTTTTGCTTCGAAAATAACGCCCCTTAGACTCCAATAGGAGAAAAAAAATGTCACTCGGCAAAAAAAATTAGACGCGCATCAAAAAAAGTTTTTTTTGTCAAAAATAGAAAAATTTGAATTGGAAAGTCGAGGTTTTTTTTTCCAGAGGAAAACTATCCAATTGGAATTAGATTCAAGTTTTTAGGTCGGGACTATTTGATTCAAACTTTTTCATAAATAACATACCATTCGAATTGTGAATAAAATCGAATTTATTAGAGTTTACAAAAATTCACATTACTCTAAAATTCGACCTTTGATAAATAACCCCCTAAGTAGCCTCGGGCCAAGCTGACTGGTCGCTCTAGGCCGGCCTCCACGCTCCCCTCGACTGACTGCACGCGCATGCACAGAGCAACAGAGGGGAGAGAGCGTCGGAAAGAAGGGGAGAGATCATCGAAAGGGAGAGAGAACTGGAGGGGAGAGATGATCAGAAGGGAGGGGAGAGATTATCAGAAGGGAGGGGAGAGAGCAGGAGGGGAGGGGAGAAAGCGCTGGAGAGGTGGGAGGCAGGGGAAAGCAGTGATCATGGACGAGGGGTAGGCAGAAGGCAGGTACCTCTCCAGCACCCCCTTTTGTTGCAACCTAGGCCGGTGTCTCTTCTGCCTACCCCTAGTTCCAGCCCTGCCCCTAAGTATTAGGTTTTTTCAATAGGGACTCAATTCTGCTCTGTTGGCAGGGCCTACAGTTAACAAAGAGATAGGGAGTCATTAATTCTATTGTTGGCCCTGCTACTTAGCCTATAATCATCTCACAAGATGATCAGGTGGTTCAGTAAGATGTCATTCTCCTTGGAGGTGTGACCAGTCAAAAATATCATTTAGACCTTTCCCACGGGTATAGCTTCAGTAAGGGACACCTCCCTAAATGATACATAGTCTGTACAGAAAGACATCTATATGCGATGGCAGCAGGGAAATATGAGGGGATGGTGGCCCTTTATAACCAAACTAAACCTATATGTGAAACCACACAACAGCAATATAAAAATGAGGGCAGCATGTTATTTGCACAGGGGAAGGAAAATGGGGACTACGGCAATTCTGAGGTGTCCAGTGAATGGCTGCAGCTTTGATTGTAAAAAGAGATCTACTTTTGACAGCAGGCTATACACTTAGATATAAAGTGTCTTTAAACTTTTAAACCTATTTCCTTCTGGAACAAACTTATGGGGCTGAAAGTTCCTTTTTCATATAACTGCTTCTCTAACAGGATGTTATAACAGATTAAAAAAGAGAACATCGGGTTTTAAAGTCCTTACAGTTGATGTACTTGATAACATAGCTACCACCGTTGATATTAGTCTGCCTTGCTGCTATTATGCAGTCTTGTCTTGTCTTTGATGCCTGGTGTACAAAACAGCTTATCCCATAATATGGATTGCAACATTTTACACAGTTACAAAAACAATTAACAATACTGATCTTATTTCACCTCCACATCTTTTGGGGTTATGTGCTAAACATCATATAAGCAGGTAGAATTTACTGGTCACCTGTAATCGTATTGGTTGCTAAGGGTTATTGCATCTTGGAAAATGTTATGCTTTTTAAAAACATATGGGGCATAAGTATGTACTAAGTTTAGTAATTTGTGGCAACCAATTAGCTGTTAACATTTACTGATCACAGCTGAAACCAAATATTTGATGATGATCATGAACTCTGTATAACCTACCCCACCCCTTTTAATTTATTGTGTTTGTTTTGGCATATAGATAAGCAGATGTCCATTGTGTAGGAGGTCTATATTTGTCCTGTTTACATCAAGAATTATTAAGAGCAATTTGTCTTGATTACAATAAAAAGCAAACATTATGTTCAGCAGAGGCCTAATTAATTGAACTTATTATGGGGGTATATTACCCTTTTAGATGCTTAGATGAAATAATTGTAAGCCAGCAGAATTTATATATAACTGGAGTAGCCATCAAGAAAAGTGTAGCCCTTAGCATGTTCAGGAACTAGTGATGTGCAGGTTGACCTGAAACCCATGGTGACCCATGGGTTGACCACCAGTTGAACATATTCAGGTTGAAATTTGGCCAACAATTGCAGGTTAGGGTTGGGTGTGGGTCAGACTGGGGAAGTACAATCCTCCTCTGCTCCCGAATATTCCCTGTCTTGGAATCAGAGGTGCTCACAGAAGTAACATACAGAGTAAGATGATGCGGGTACGGGTTGGGTGCTGGTCCTACAATGGCAACATTTTCCAGACCGCACATCAGGAACACATGCAATTGTGTGAATGAATGTTCTTTAGTACAATTAACAGGACAAATAGAACAAAATTTGCATAATGATAAAATTTTTAATTTGAATTGGTTTCCTCAACAGTGGATGAGTATCGGGAAGATGTGAGGTCCAAAGAGAAGAGATGAAAGACACTAGAAATGCTAACCCACACTATATCAATGACTTGAATAAGCATCGATAAAGGATGATTTACTTACCAGAAAATCCTTTTCTCGTAGGCTCGTACTCTCAGTGCAGGACGACTGGGTTAAGTTGCTCTTCTCTGGAGGCAGGACAAACTAAGAACTGTTTCAGCTCCTCCTCCTCACATATATCCACCTCTTCCTTCAGTTTTTTGTACCAAAGCCTGCTGGTGGAGAACAATTAGAACCCTAACTATCCTACTTAGGACGCGCAAGAAAATGCTGCACTGACAGTACGGGCCTATGAGAAAAGTATTTTCTGGTAAATAAATCATTCTTTCTCGGTATGGCCCTACCTGTCAGTTCAGGACAACTGGGGAAGTCCCAAAGCAGTCCAAAAATAAAGGGGGGGAACTAAATTTTAGGAACTAAGTGCCACTGCTGCTTGCAACACCTTCCTGCCAAAGGCTGCTTCGGCTGAAGCTAGGACATCTAGTTTGTAAAATCTGGAGAAATTATGCAAAGAACTCCATGTTGCCGCCTTGCAAATCATGTCCATAGATGCCTGGTTGTGGAACGCCCAAGAAGTGCTTAGTTTCCTTGTGGAATTTGTTTTTAGATGGGAAGGTGGTTCTTTACCCTCTGAACGGTATGCTTGAGCTATCCATCTTGCTAAAGTAGTTCCTGATGCTTGAAGTCCTTTCCGGACTCCAGCATGGAGTATAAAAGAGAGTCTGTTCTCCTGAATTCTGAAGTTCTGGATAGGTAGAACTTTAATGCCCTTACTGCATCTAGCTTGTGTAAGGTTATTTCCTTTTGATTGGAAGGCTTATGGCAAAAGGATGGAATTATCAGCTCTTGATTAATATGGAAGGCTGAAGTACTTTTTGGGCGATATGATGGTACCATCTAGAGTACCATTTTGTCTTGGTGGAATACAGTCCAAGGTAATTTGGATGACAACGCGGACAAATCTGATACTTTGCAAGCTGAACATAGGGCCATGAGCAAAATAGTCTTGCAAGTGACTGTTTGATGTTGAAGCCATAGGTTCAAATGGAGGCTTCTGGAGTGCTGTGTGAACTAAATTAAGGTCCCAAAGTGCTAGTGGTTCTTTCCGTGGAGGATGAAGATGCAAAAGAGCTTGTAAATACTGTCTCACCTCTGGTAGTAGTGCCCATTGTTTCTGGAATAGGACCGCCAAAGCTGAAACTTGCACTTTAAGGGCTGAGATGCTGAGACCTAATCTAACTCCATCTTGTAGAAATTGCAGAAAGTAGATTGACAAACTGACCAGTCCAGGTGATGTTCCTGGCTCCACTCAATGAAGTTCTGCCAAACTCTATAGTAAGCTGTTGACGTGGATTGTTTGCGGGCTGCTAGTAGTGTTGTTGTTACAGTTGGTGAAAACCATGTCATGCCAGAGTTGGGTTTCAAAAGCCACGCCGTTAATTTTAGTCTGAATGTTTTCTGCAATGATTGGCCTTTGTGACAATAGATTTGGAATTTCTGGAAGCACCCATGGTCTGTCTATGGACAGCTGTATGAGGGTTCAAATGCGTCTTGGCCAGTATGGAGGTTTTACTATGGTTGCAATGCCCTCGATCTGGATCTTTTGTAACAGCCTGGGAATAAACAGCATCGGTGGAAAGGCATATATTAATTTGCCTACCCAGGGACTGACTAGTGCGTCCACTCCTGCTTGTGGATCGTTTATCCTTGCCATGAAACAGAGTAACTGGGTGTTGAGCCTTGTAGCCATTATGTCGATGCACAGAGTTCCCCATCTCTTTTTATTATTGATGTACTGTATTATTGTTCTCTTTGAGTGCCTTTGCACTCCTTTTGCCATCTTGTATGCAACCGTCATCCCGTTGTCGGACTGGATGCAGATGGGCTTGTAGAGTAGACTGTCTTGCCAGAGGCGTAGTGTGTTGGCTACTGTTAGCTCCAATGTGTTTATGTGTAGTCTGGGTTCTGATAGGGTCCACCTCCCTTGGCACAGATTGGCCAAATTGTACCCCATCCGGTAAGACTGGATAACCTCTTGTACTGGCCAGTCCCACCTTCTGCCACTTTGGAGGTGAGGAAGATGTGAACACCAGTGAAGACTCTTGATGGATGCCTGTTATATTATATATAGGCATATTAGTTGGTCTAGATTCTGATGGTTTTTGTTCCATTGACGGAGAAAGTCCCACTGCAGTGGTCTGAGATGTCTCTTTGCAAACGGGACCGCCTCTATGCTGGCTGCCATCTGCCGTTCTGGGAGGTTGATAAATGTCTTGGCCATGCTTTGTAGAGTCATAGCCTTGGGTAACGGAAGAATGACTTTGTTTTGGTTGGAGTCTGCTATCATGCCTAGAAATTCCAATGTCTTGGTGGGTTTTAGGTTCTTTTTTTCTGGTTGATCAGCCAACCGTGCTGAAACAGGGTCTGGGTGCAAGTCTGTATGTGTTGTTCTGTTAGTAACTAAGACTGACCTGTGACTATAATGTCATCCAGATATGCTGTCGCTGGGATACTTTGCACTCTCAGAGTTGCTAGAAGTGCATTGAGTATTTTGGAGAATATTCGGGGAGCTGGAACTGAAAATGTTGCTTGCCGACTGCAAACATTAGAAAGCGTTGGCAACTTGCATGAATTGGTACATGAAGGTAGGCGTCTTTTTTGTCTACCTTTGACATATATGTATGTGGTTGAAGGGCTTTTAGAATCGTTGGTAGTGATTCCATTTTGAAGCGCTCGTATTTTATAAACTGGTTTAGTGGGTGCAGATTGAGCACCGGGCAAAAACCTACGTTTTTATTGGAACTAAAAAAAGATGTGAATAATAACCTGTGAAGCTGTGTATTCTTGACACTTGATAAAGGGCTTGTCCCGAAACATGTTGTATACTCCCCAATAAACAGATTTTTTGCAGTTTGACTGCCGCCTTGGATCTGTTCCACACCTACACTACAGTTCTACTAAGTATTCTTGGTACTGTCGTTATGACTTTTGTGTTTAGCAGCTCCTGAATAATGGGAGTGGAGCGCCTGCTTCTTGTGATGTAGAATGGGGATTAGTGAGGGCACAAATCTGCTCAGTGGAGGTCATCTGAGGAAGTGAATTTTGTAACTCTGTTTTACTATGTTTAAAATCCAATGATCTGTGATGGAGGCCTGCCAGGCAGGTAAATAATTTGTCAATCATACTCCAACCTGATTGTGCTTTGACAGGTGGGAGTTCATCAGGAATCCTACCCTTTGGTGGGCGCCGGTTTCCTGTTGGACCTTTGTAGTTATTGCCATGCTGACTGGTGGAGGGTCTTGCGTTTGTCTTGGCTGTCTGCTAGACCTGACATTGATACTGATTTACGATGATAGTTACATTTGTGGAAGTCACTTCTGGGTCTCTTGACTTGTGGAAGAAAGACGTTTTTGCCCCCCAGTGCTGTCCGCTATAATATTATTATTATTATATTTAGAGGAGTCTAAACAAGGCAGACAATACGGACCCGGAATAATTAAAGAATGACTTGTAGAACTGGAAACCAATCGAAAAATTCAATGGAGCTAGCACTCAAATAAAGGCAATCTTCCACCAGGTTGTTGTAGCAAAGCAACTTTGTTGGTTGAAGATTGCCTTTGAATGCCTGCTCCAATAAATTTTTCGGGTTTATCGGCTTCCCGTGCAGAGGTCTCAGGGATGTGGGCCACTTCCTCAATGTGGCGAGTAACAATTATACCTTATTGGATACCATCAATTAAGTTATATCATATCTGGAAACCAAATCCACTGGTTGTGATCTATTGTGGCAAGTAATTACTTCAAATGGGTAGGGGCCTGTTATGATGGTAGCAGCTTGAAGATATTGGTTCATTGGTTTAGAAATTGGTGAGTAATAAAGGGAAGGACAATACACTTCTGAAGAATATCTACAGATATTCAAAATTATGTACAGCACTATAAAAATCTCCCAGGCAAGTTTAATTTGCCCAGAAAAAACTATATAAATGAGTTTTAAATATAAAAACGGATTGGTAGAATGTTTAGCTAAACTAAACTATGCTTTTCAAGTCTGCATTAAGAGATTTAAGATTATGTTTTTGGATCCTCCACATTTCTTGCTCTGTTTCACATCTTTTAATACGGTACAGCTATGGGATCTGTTATCTGGAAAAATGTTATCTAGAAAGCTCCGAATTATGGGAAGGCCATCTCTTAGAGTCCAAATTAATCAAATAATTCAAATTCCTTTTTCTATTTAATAATGACAGTACCTTGTACTTGATCCTAACTAACAATATATTTACCATGTCACCAATAAGCTGAAGGTGATGTTTGTTCATGTTCAAGGTGGAAAAAGTACATGGAAAGCAGATTTTTATGGACAATTTTTATTTTAGGTAATGCGTCTATACACTGTACATTCAGTCACTGTGGTATATAAGCATAGCTATTTTCATACATAATCTCATAAAGTCCTTTATTTTACAATATTATCTGTGTGAGGGCATAGGATCTGGAAAAAGAGGTATAAAAGGACCAACAGGGGTACACAGCGAAATAGATAAATATGCTAAGCTTTTTCTTATTTTTTTTGTTTTAATCAGGCAATTATAAACAGGAGAAGCATACATTAATTACATAAAAATAGTTCTAGAATAGTAGAGTAAGTTTTAATATTGTCATTAGCAGCAGCATAGGATAAAAACAAGATAAAATGTGTTGAAATGATATTGGCTATAACAAAGATGTCTTTTCAACTGAAAAAAAGTAAGCTGTATCTTTCTGGTAAAAAAAAAAAAACTCCCTCTAAAATGTGAGAAATGATGAAAAAAAGCATTTAAAAAAATACTTTACAATGAAAATATGGACAAATGTAATGGAAAAAAAAAGTTAAACCTACATTTATAAACTGCACTAACAGATTCTTCTGAGTTAAAACACAACCAATTAAACCAGACAATTAGCAAGTAATAAAGCGCAATTGAAAAAGAAAAAAAAAAGGAAAATATACACTTATAATACAACAGTGAGGGAAATAAATCTATTTACAAAAAAATATTTCTTTGTACAATTGGCTAGTTTGTGAAAGTAGAATAGGTTTACAATTTTATCTGTCGAATAGATATGAATGTTATTGCTGTTGGTTTAAGTTTCCTTTTGTTTATGAGGGGCTTTTTCTTTTTTTTTTATTTAACATTGTTTTAATAAAGTGAATACACACATCTATTAAGGTAATGAGTGGTAAGACGAGGAAGAGTTGGTAAACTCTTTATGAATGGCTTGAGAATCTAAAAGGGGTGCATATAGTGATGACACACAAAGCCACCCTTTGCTTAGAACACAGACAGAAATTTGTGAAGTTCAGAGCGTAGTGAAGTTCATATCAAGCGATTGTTTGGTCAAGGGTTTATATTCGGCTAGAACCTTTAGGTCTCTAGTCCAGATGGCATTTCCCTGCACTATGTCTATGATGCACGAATGTCCAAGTCTGCACTTCTATCTTTCACATAACCTTCCTGCTTTCTTTTCCAGATTATTGTTTTTTATAAATATAAAAATGCCTGACATTCTACTGAAAACAGATGCAATAATGCAGTTAATTGCAATTCTGTAAACTAGGCAAAATGTTTGTGAGGACATTTGCTCTTTAAGAGTGGCTTTCATTATATACAGAAACCAGGTAGTGGGTAATTCTCTTATTCGGTTTTTGTCATGAATCCGCATTGCTGAAGTTTGGTCATGTACTAAAGGAACAACAAAACCGGTGCAAAAATGGTAGAGCTATGCCAACTAGAGGCCCTGGGGTATCACCTAAGTATTTTTGTTATCATTTATTCTTCCTAAGAGCTCTATACATTATTAAATAGTATTGTGGCCGTAAGAATTTGGACAGCCCTTTATGTATTAAAACAGGGGAAAATAGAAGAATCATCATATAAAAGCAGTTTAAGAGAACTAACATTCTACCGCCCAAATAACATCGGCTGCTTTAAGACTGTTCTGACAGACTAAATAAAGTGTAGCCGGGTAGCTTAGGCTATGTATCTGTTGGTGCAAACTCTTTGTGCCATACTAGCGTGGGAATGAAAGGCTTGTTCTTTGTGCTCCACTGGAAATATTCAGAGCTAAAAATAAAACGTATAAAACAAAACAATGCGCATGTTTTTTTGATAACGTCTATGGTCCGAAACAATGAAATACTGCATAAATCTGGCATTGGGTGCAGAAGCTTTGTAGACAATTTTACACAACAGCAGTGCTTTTTCCTGCCTAAAAATGTGTCCTTTTGGCATCTGGTCTGGAGTGGTGTAAAATGTTGGCATAATTTCAGGTGCGGATTATTTCTGTTATCGATATCACAGAGTTCATCAATGGGCAACGGAGATTTAGAAATACATCATTTTACACCAACCATTTTTTTTAAATTGACAAATTTTTCCGCACCTTTGTAAAAATGCCCTTCAGACGCCATAAATTAAAATGAGTTCCATTAAAAGAATATGCATGGAAAAGTATTAAAATGGTTTAAAAAGTAACCATCTAACCAGGAGGATTTCTAGCACAACATAAAAGATGTTTTTGACAGCTTAAAAAAAAAAAAGCCTCAGGTTCAAATCCAAGGGCAGCTTTTCCAGGAATTCAAGCTTTAAGCTGCTCACAAAAGGCAGCAGTATCTATGGCTTTTTTTTTTTTGCTCTCTTTTACCCTATTACAAAACAACAGAGGATGCACAGTACCTTGGAAATACTGCAGCCCGGTAGTGAGAAACATTTTAATGCCTAGAGCATCAAAGTGATCAATGGCAGAGGCATTTCTATTAGGCCGAAAGCTCCTGACATTAATTAGAGACCAAACTTCTGATAACTGATGCTATAGACTAATCTGAAGGCACAACCATCCACAAGGAAGCAAGGCACTGCACATGGGAAATAGTGAAAACAGGTAAAAACTGTATTCTAAAATCAAAGCAGATTCACTTTAGCAGCTTTCTTAAAGACAAAGCATTTCTCGTGCATGGCCGCAAAAATATAACTAATCCCAGATCTTGGTCTTTCATTAATACGTGATTTTATGACCTATTACAATCACTCCAATGATGAAATAAATGGGTCAACATTTCCCTAGAGCCGGAAATAAAACATGCTGGCGTAAAGGTAGAAAATTGATCAAGCAACGAGTGGCGGTGTGGAGTCAATTAAACGCCCGGAGTCTAGAATCAAGTTGAAGACATTAATTTCCCAACCCCGTGCCAGCTTGGAAATTCTACAAAACAATTCTGAAACGTTTGCACTGCAAGATAAAAACAATAGAAGGGTGAACTGTGCACCAAACAGCATTCACCCATCACTAGAAGAAAAGGCTGAAGAAAAAAGATGGAAGCTACAGTATACTGCAAACTGACTTATGCAACAACAAAAAGAATCCAAATCACTAATGCCCACTTGAGTTTTTTAACTATTTTTTAATTAATGCAGAAAATTTAAATAAATAAAAACTGATAAACCATGTATGAAAAAAAAAAGTCAGTGATAATCATGGCCTGCAGTGCACTGTACTAAAAGGGGAATCATTCAGCTGCTGTAGAAAAAGTCTCCATAACTGGGGGTACAAGAAGAGTTGCACAGACACCTAGATACTGAAAAATACAAAATTACGCACAAGGAACCATGGAGACCGATGACAGAGGCCTTTTGGTACATTCTACAACTGTGTATTGTCGAGAGACCCACAAGCAGCAAAATGATGGATTCTCGGAGACATGCAGCGAAATATGAAACACTTAAATGCTTGACTTAATTGCATTGTGTGTGCAGTCCATCAACCCAAATCATCAGAAAAATTCAAAGGTGCAGTGACACTTTTTAGAGCAGGAGGCATCTACTGTAATCACTTAATGTACATTGCTTCATTAGCTAAGGATAAGAACTCTGGCAGGAGACAAACTTATACAGAATAGGTGGTAGAAGCCATTTTGCTCACTCATTAGAAAATAGAATAGCTCGCAACATTCTGGATATTACAAAAAATGGTCATTATTTAAGAGGTTTGACTGACTGAATTTTACTTTACTGGGAAGTTTAAACACATTTTTTTTGCCAGGGCTTCCTACATACGGCAAAATAGGATGTCATTCTGTTACTGCTTATTTATCCAGGATAACAAACTTTGCTGTTAAATAATTCTTTGCTTTAAAAGGATGGTCAACAGCCTTAACTAGTAATATTCTGAATTTCCCATAATGTTCATAACATTAAACAATATACATTTTTCTTTAAAAAGAAAGTCTGTGTTGAGAAGCTATAATTGGAATAAGTGGAACTGCACCTCTAAATGGAAAGCCTAGGCAAGATTATTCATTCATCTGGTTTATTATTTACATTCGCATATATATTGTACATGAACAAATGAATATAAGGGCTTTTAGCAAACTCCAAGACAAAAGTATCAAAGAAAGGTTGTAATCTGCTTTTAAAACTCAGAAATATAAAAAGAGCCTTCAATTAGGGGTTGCCATCCTCCATTTACATAAAATTCAATATTTAAAAAAAGTTTTATTTTTTTCTGTTATAAAGACTGATACTATTTGTACAATGAGCCGGGTGTCACCATGATTCGGTTCATCCAAACACAGTCTCAGTTACTTATTTGCATAACATATTAAAGCAATGCCGGCTCTACCAATAAACGGTGTCTAGCATAAAACAGAATTCTGAAAAACATGGGAAAGCTTCTATGTTTTTGTATCAGTTTTCAAAAGGTGAGATAAAGCTTTCATGGTCAGGATTAATCCTGCTTTCCAAGGTAAAAAGCTGTAAGAAAAACAGTGGTGCTGCTGCCAGGTGTGAAACCCAAGGTTTTTGCCCACAAACTACAATTTCCAGCACCTAGATGAGGTTAAGATGTGGCTCACAACAGCTTAAGGAGCAAGGATCTGATATTTCTCCAAGCCACTGTTAATAATACAAACACAAATTAAGTCTTCTGCAAAGAGTGGTAACACTTGCATCGACCAAGCTGAAAGTTAAAAACCCATGCTTGTTTTGTTTTTTTCAATAATGCTTCACTTAAAAGGTATGATTTGGACATATTTTCCCCAACCATCAAAGGTTTTGCAGTCCTAGGTGACAAAAACTTTAATGTATGGAGCTTAGTGTGGAAAAAAACAACCAACCAACACACATAATATATACGTGTGCATATACAATCGCACAATTCTCTCTCCAAATGCACTCTGCAATTTCTTTTCTTCAACTGGTGCCTTGCATTATTTAAGGTAAATTCTGGCATTGGCTATTAAATGTTTACAAGGGATTTCAATTATTTTTTTTTACACTTGTTTATAGACTGTTGTTTTTTTTTTTATTACAAAGGAGACATCAATGATAAAGAGGAAAAACAACTAACACAAACAAAGCCTTTCAAAATTTCAACCACTAGAAATGTTTTCACACAGGGGTTGAATTTTAACCTGTCTATATAAATGCCAACTTGTTAACCTTTTTTCCCCTCCCATGATTTGATCCAATAAAAATCAAGTCACTTACAACTCATTCCCAAGGCATATTCAGATACAAAGTTACTACCTTTCCCTAACACCGTAGCGTTGGAAATGCTATCATCAACAGCGTTGTCCAGCCAACTTTATCATCGGTCAGTTATTGAATGTGAGTGGATTGAATAAAGAGTAGTGTGTTCATTTAAGCTGCTAAATAACTATAATTTGAGGATAGGGCACCACATTTGTCCGCAGTTTAGCGATATATGACAAAATTAAAAGTGTGAACTGTTCTATATGCATTTGTCAACCATGTTTAGGATGATGTCCCAAGGTGCACATGCTGGTGCCCTACAGGATATAATGGCTTGAACTGGTTAGTTCATCACATATCAGTTAAGAGAGTCAAATGGGTTGATGGGGAGGCATTGGAAGGTATTATTGCATATTTTATTGTGCTTTATTGGTATATTTTATATTAAATAATAGCTCTGACTCCATATGCATGACTGAAAAGGTCAGCGCAAAAAAAGTGCAGTTTTAAAAGTTGAATACATAAGTACATTACAAAAAGAGTAAAGAAATGTTACACGGAATTTGTTTTCATAAGTGGTGAGGCCTCATTCTCAAAATTATAGCAATTTATATTTTCAATATCTACAGCCCCCAAGTGTTTGTTCTGCCCTTTCTGGTGTTCCACACTGTGCCAAGCTGACAAGCATTGGTGAGCACCTTAGCACACAGAGGGGTGAACAAAGATTAAATACTGAATTCAGCAAAAATATTTGTAACAAAGAACATTTACCAGAAATGCAATTGATTTTATATATATATATATATATATATATATATATATATATATATATATATATATATATATATATATATATATATATATATATATATATATATATATACATATATAATCTCCAAATACTAGCTCCATCCTTTCTTAGACAGCCCATGCTTATGTTACAAGATCCATTCAGATTTTTTTTCCCTTTATGATGGTGGGTTTTGCAGATAGATCATTTTCCACTTTTATGGGACGATGAAACACTGGTCAGTGAGGCCGAGCATTTTGCTTCTCTCTCTCTGTAGCCCTGGAAAGTTGTTAGCATCCCCTATACGGTTACACACATTTGTCCTTGTGAAATAAAATATATAGATATATATATATATATTTATATAAAAAGCCTTTAAAAAAAATAAAATAAAAACCAAGATGGGCACACTGAATATTTCCAGAATAGTTTTTTTGTTTGTTTGTTTGATGGAAAAGTAAATCATTGCAGAAAAGTCTATAAATGACAGGGAATAAAAGTGATGGCTTGCTTGCTACAAGTACATTGCACAGTCGACATGAGAAGTATGGAGACTGGGGGTTTGGGGAATAAGGAGTGTTTCTATAAGAAACCCCAAAGCTTGTAACAAGTCAGATAAAATTGTGCATCAAGGTTTTCAAGTCCATTATACAAAATGGACTTGTCTGATAAGTTTTTTTTTTCTCCTCTATTTTCAATACACAGTCTTTAGAAGGTCCTCATCATTTTAATATATCTTTTTTATATTAAATAGCTTATAAGAAAATGTAAATCCCAAAGTGTTCCAAGCAAGCAACAAACAGTATAAAAGGACTGTCCAAGGTTTGCGTGCTTTAGCTTTGCTGGATGCGGTTGTTCTCTTGTAGTTGACTTGTAGAAAAAAAAATTGTTTCACTGAAGAGCCAAAAGGACTCTATATAAACACTCTGAGGCACAGTAAGATGTTGTGCTGTGTGGATTTAAAAGAGGCATAGTTCAGTGCTTCTGTTGTATAGAGTAACATTTTCCCTCTGATTAGTAAGAAAGTTTTTTTGTTTTTAGCGTGCCCCAAGGCACACGCTCCATACACTCACACATGCACCTATTCATGCATACATCGCGCATTCTCCTCCTCTTCCTGTGCATATACGTAGAATTCTGTATATGAATAGATAAGGTATTTATTTTTCTTAAAGTTTTGAATTAGTTTTCAATGTCTTTCCTTGTGTGTTCGCTGCTGGTAAGATGGCTGGTCTTTGACCAAAGCTGTTCCTGGAGATCTTTCACCACTATTTCCAAGTGTTCTCTGGCTTCTCGTTCTTGTACTAGATCTGTCCGTAGCTGTTCTCTGTCATTTTCTGCAAGCTGAAGCTTAGACTGTAGCTCCTCAATCTGCAATTTAAAGACAATATATTTAGTATTTCATGTGGCTTCACCAGATTCAAAATATAGATTTTTCATAATGAAAACAAAATACAATGTTATGTTCGGCACAAGACCCATTCATTGCACTCCTATTGCACAAGGGACACAAAATGTGTGAAAGCTAGATGACAGATTAATCAAAATTGCATGTGAACTGGTTTTGGGAAAACTTGTGGACAAAGAAAGAGTACCTAGAATAAGCATCATCATTAGGGAGACAGGCAACGCTGGGATTTCAAGGTAACTCTGGGCTACAAAAACATTCTGATAAGCCAAGTTTCCTGATCAGGACCCAGCTGCAGCTTTGTATTTTGCAGAGATGGAAGTAAGCAGGTTAACACCCTTAATACAGTTCTTACTCTAGTAATGTTTAGTCTGGATGCCTCTTATCAGCCGAGTGCTGGAGAGGAAGTCCACATCATTTCCTGCTTCTGGTCTCCTAGTTTGGCATGTCTCACATCAGTAGAATGAGTCCACACCCCTTCCCGTTATTGACTGAGCATTTTCAAAGAAATGCAACGTCTCTAAGCTTTCTCAAAGAATGCTGCATTTATTTTTATGATTTTATTTTTCTGCACTGCAAAAGACTTACAAACAAACTTAACAGGAGCAAGCCCAGCTGAGGAAAGACTGTTAAAACTGGAAGATTAAAGAACTTTACCCAACCAACATTGGACTGAATAAAAAAAAATCAGATATTAAGCATTTCAGTAAGATGCAATTTTACATTGAAAGCAATAAATAATTACCTGTGCAGAGTATTTGACCCGTATCCTGCCAGCTTCACAGCCTTTGTCACACACCCGAATCTGTCTGGCTTGCTCCAGCTCTCTTTTCAGACGTAACCGAGATTCATTTGCTTCTTTAATTTTCTTTTCATTCTCTGCTCTCAGACGCTCAATCTCTTTTCTCAAGTTGCGCTTTGCCTCAGTCGCCTCTCTTAACTTCTCTTTTTTAGCAACTCGCAAGAACTCCAGCTCCTGCAACAAGGAAAATATCAGGAATATAAATCAGTACTGATCCGTGATTAATGAAGTGCCAAGAGACTAGATGTTTGAAGTATTCAACAGTGATAATATATATGAAATATCAGATACAATTGTAAAATACATATTATGTAACTGCCATAAAAATAAAAAAAAAAAAGCACAGAGGAAGAGAACTTTCAGAATGACACATCCAACATTTAAACCTGCTCTATTGCTTTTGAGTAGTTACAACAAACAGGAATTCCGCACACTAAACATGTTTGCAGTCCAATACAAATGCATAATAAGCTACCATAGTTCCCAATTTGTATCGTTGTTAAATAAATTGACAGAATGACATATGGGAATGGAGGACTGGACCAGAAGTGACACTTCCCCTCTCGCTCAGATACCAGCATGCACAACAACATATTTCTGTTAAGCAACACCCTGCAACTAGGTCATGGGAAATCCTTTTCCCTTGCAATAATCTCACATCCCAGCCAAGCCATTGTTAGCTCTGCAGCAGCATAGACTTTCTCTTGACCAGAATTAGAAACTCAAATGCAAGGAAGGAAACAACCATGATTCATCTTGTCGATGGCATGGAGCAAAGTGGTCTCCTGTCTAACGTACAGTTATCTTGCAGCTGGAGAAAAATCTCAGTTCCTCACTATGTTCCCATGATTTATAGGCAATATTTTACCTTTTGGGGTTCTCCAAAGCAAGGGTAGAACTAATTAAATAGAGTCTGTATAATGTGAGAAGCAGAAATAGGTTTAATACAAGCTTGTAAAGAATTATTAAAGTGAAGTGTATACACTTCCACTGGGAATGTGGAATTACCTGCTGAAGGTTTCTCTTGGCCTGTAAAGCAGCATTGAGTTTCTCTTCAGGTTTCACTCGCATTTTTACAACTTCGTGAAGGAATTTTTCTTTGGCTTCCTTGGAATCTAGACCACTTTCCAGGGCTTGCCTTATGTGCTCCAGTTCAGCTTCCAATCCACTGCTGTGTTGGTCGTTGTGAGAAGCCACCTCGTATGATGTGTTGATCACAGTTGGTGCTAGCATGCCCGGGGAGCTTAATTCCTTAGCTGAACTTGAGGATGTAAAGGAGGGAGATGATAGCGAAGACAAGGAAGAGGTAACTATATGTGGGAACAAGAGAGAGAACGTAATTATTTTGTTGGTCTACTGAAGAGCGCTAGATTAAGTCAAAATCAAAAGTCTAGAAACAAAGATATATATCCATGGTCTGAATTTATTAGTTTTTACCTGCTCCAGGCATAGCTAAAGCTTTCTGTTTCGAAAGCAGAAAGGCTAAATAAAAAAGGGCTCTACTAAATGGTTATTTGCATATACGAGTTACAAACAACATAAGCTCAACTAACTGAAAAAAAATCTCAAGAATTTCATACTTTTTCACTAAATGTGTTTGGTTTTGCCCTGAGACTGTTTCCAGACTATCATTTGTATCTACCTTCTCCAGATCATAGCATGGGTAATAAATTAAAAGAGTTTCACATAATGTGGCCAGTTCAGAGTCTTTCAAAAATATATGTCCCAAGGCTTTTCATTAGTTAAAACAAAATATTTATTTTATAGTTGCATTAAAAATACGATACATACTGACCCCACATGGCCCACCTTACGCGTTCTGTACCCTGCGGCACTTAGTCATAGGTGTCTCAGAGAGGGTATGAAACGCGTAAGGTGGGCCATGTGGGGTCTTTATGTATCGTATTTTTAATGCAACTATAAAATAAATATTTTGTTTTAACTAATGAAAAGCCTTGGGACATATATCTTTGGATATAACTTATTGCATGTTGATTGCATGTGGAACTGAGGCAAGTCCCTCTGCCTTGATGGGGGATACACAGAAATCAGATATGGATTCCCGACTAAATATTGATATACAGTTCAGATTCTTATCAGGTTCTGCACAATCAGGTGAATGCACAAATTTCAAATCATGTACTTGCATATCATGTTATAACAAATAAAACAAAAGGAATGGATGCACAGTAAGACCGATTTTTATCCTGCTTAAGCAGTAGCAACAACCTCAACATATTCAATTGCATCTCCACAACCCTATGTTTAAAATGTAAAAACGGCAAATGAAGATATGAAAGAAAAAATGTCAAAATGTTCAGCACTTGGTCAACTCACACATACATTCTTCTCTGCTTTCAACTTCAATTTCGGTTTCTGACTCCTTCTCTTCTTCCCGGATTGGTGCAGGTGGTGCTGGTGCCTCTGGAACTATGGGCAGTTCTGCAGTAGGCCTCCGTTTCCGGGACTGTGGAGGACTGCCTGATGACTGAGTGCTTCTGGGTAACGCTGGTACACATGGTGGGCTTGTAATCACTTTTTGTTGAACAGGTGGTGTCAGGGCAACATTTGGGGCAACCAGATTTTCAAAGCTCTTGTAATTATAAAAGCTGCAAATTAAAAAAATAAAAAAAAAAACCCTGTTTTAAAAACTTTCACTGTCAAGCTAGAATGCCGTTATATACAGTACGTTCAACAACCTGTTATCGTCAGAATCGTGACTGTAGAAATGAATAAACAATGGTGTTACCTGTCTCTAATCAGAGCTGGTAGGTGAGTAGACAACTCTTTGTCATTTGCTGAAATGGCGGGGGACCAGGGCCGGAAAGCAGACAGACGCTGACGTGGATGGACGTATCCTGTGTTCTATCATCAAGACATAGAAACAAACTTTAGGTCAAAGAGTCTCAAAAAATAATCTGAATCTATCATGTGATGCAGAAACTATTACATGATAACCAGCTGGATTTCAAAGACAGATACATATATTTTAGCACAAACAGAGAATCATTGCAGAACAAAGTGATTGAAAAGAGAAATTAGGTTACAGAAAGTCAATATTTCCAACAATGCCTCCACAGTCCTTGCATATGGACATTTTCAGAGAAAATGGAGAACTTACTTCCCATATAATTATTAAGTTTTGCATTATTAAATACAGCAATTTGACAGTCTTTGTGCTGGCTCTTTATATCAATTTTTAACATCTTACACATCAATAGCAACAGAACAGTGGTGTCCTGCAGTCAATCCTTTAGGATTTAGGATAGATATACAATCTATGCTACACTTATGCGTTTACACACACTACTTTTTTGTAGACTTTTTCAAGGGAGTTCAAAAGTCCAAGTTTATTTTCCCTTAAGGCCATGTGTACAACTTAGATGCCTTTCCTATGATATTCAGCTTGCTCCCGTGGGAAGCAAACTTGAGCCACCCATCTAACCCAAGTCTAACTGAATTAAGATAATTAAGAAATAGTAATATTTAGTGCCTTGTATGAATCACTGAAATGCAAAACTGAAAGGCATCTAATTTATAAAAACTCAGTCTCTCCTTAGGTCGTCATGTTGGACCATATTGCCTAGCAACTTTCACTGGAAATGATGAGTTGGATTAAATGTAAAACCCAATACAGTTGTTGCCTGCCAATATGAGGTTCATAAGAGTGATGATATGACCATGACTGTGGGGTTTGCAGAGTTCCTAAGCCCTTGCAGATCCACTTACTTCATTTTTAAATAGGCCAAAACACTTTCAGCAGAGAAGAAAAGGGAACGTAGAAGGCATACTATAGCACTGCAAAATATATGTTATGTCTAATCGTCAAATAAATTCATAGTTTCCCTATAAGTGTCAACATCAGTTGTAAGGTGGGGTATGACTGAGGTACCTTGTTGGTGTTGGACAGGTTTCGTAGCCAACTGGATGACTTGTCTTTTTCAGCAGAACTAGGGGAATGGATGATGGAGTCATCAGCCTTGGGTTTTTTAGCAACAGGCTCAGAGGAAAGCTAAAAGAAAACACAAACATCATATTAGAATTGCAGACTGTCGTTTTATAATTTTTATATCAATAAACACAATTTCAGCACACACACAGATGTTGATGTACATAAAATCTCAATAATGTCAGAATGATTGGGCAGAGGACGGTATTCACGATTGGTTCACAAATAGCCTTTAAATGCATGGGTGGTCTTTTTTATGTTAACACACAGATCAACATCTTGAGATGAGCTTTAATACTTTAGTGCTCCCCAACGGAATGGTCTTATCCATCCTTTAAACTATATCTTCGCATATATGCCTTTTGAGTGGATATCAAAAACTACACACCAGACTAACAGGCTTAAAGGGGACCCGTCGCCCAAACCAAATTATTCCAAATCCTATTTTATCATGTTAGTCAAGCAAAATTAACTTTAATTACACTGTATAAATTATTTGAATATTGTTTCCATCAGTCTGGGAACTCATAATTATAGCAACCAGGAAGGAGCCATTTTGTGGACATTGTTATTAAGACAAGTCTTGTATCATCTCAGAATCTTGTTTGTGCACCAGGGGACAGGGACCCAATGTCCATTCCCATGCACTGGTTACACAATTAAATCGTTAAGAGAGCTGGGGGAATGCAGGGAGAGCAGTGACATCTAGGAAGTGCTAAATGGAAAGTGAAAGTAATTGTCTGCCCCGCCTCTATGCCACTGGCATAGAGGAGGGGCAGACAATATTTGATTGGCAGCTGATATTTTTAAATGAGTTTACAACAGCTATGAATGCTTTAATAAAAAAAGAAATTGGATTTCATATTTAATTTAAAAAGGACTTTTATTATACAGATTTTTATGTCTGGGTGACGGGTCCACTTTAAGTCAAATGTATGACTGGCTTGCACCTAAAAGGAATATATTTTATGTGACGCACATCAGGAAAGAACAGGGCAGACTGTGTTTTTTTTATTTGTAATGGTTGTTATGTAGATGACTTCATCCTGCCACAGCTGCGAATTTCTGGTTTCTGGCTCGGCTAGCGATAGATCGCTCATTGCGCTAGCGATGCAGCCCCTTTTGACCTGCTCTGACGGTAAACTTTTTAGCGTGGAACAGAGGGGCAGCAATAGCCCACGGATCGCCCCTGAATAGAGAGACATTCCATCAAATCTTAAGAATAGACAAAGCATACAAGTCCATACTTCTACTAATAGGGAATTCTGCTAAGAAAACATTTGCAAAGAGAGGTCTTCCTCGGGTTTTGATCGGCTGAAGAGCTATAAAAATGAACTAAAGTAAACACAATTTTCTTGTGTTTTCTTTCCTTAAACACACGACACATTTTATTCATGATATTTGCCAACTGACAAGATGGAACAACAAATCAGTGTCACTGGTAAGATTTTATTGCAAGTTTTAACTTGTAGAAACTCCTTTAATAGAATTTTCCACTTCAACATCAAGCAGGACAGGTGAATTAGGTTCATAAGTGATGGTTTCTGGTCTGGCCGCCTCATAGTATCAACTATAATTCCAACAAAGATGTGGATAATGGTAACGAGTTACAACCAAGGAAATATGAACCAGTGACCTAGAACTGGGAAACTCTGCACACCATTTGGCATGTATTCACTTTGCAAGAAGACCTATAATGAAACATTTAGAACGCTTTTGTATGGTAAGGAAAAAAGTATTAATCGGCAAAACTATTGCCAAGAAAACTACTGCTGATCCCTTGTCTTAAAGGTGACGAGCCATAGAAGAAATAGAAGTAATATTCTCTTCATCTTTAAGATTTAACAATCGATTTAGAAAGTTGTGATCAATTCAATTAGGGGTGGCCCGAATCCCAAACCGAATCCTAATTTGCACAAAAAATTTTTTTTTTCAGCCTGCACTCAGATTCGCCTGAATGAAAAATGCTGAGATTTGGTCAAATCCCAAAACGAATCCTAGTGCAAAGAAGTCAGAGTTTGATTGACGGCTTTATTTCTGCAGATATCACAAGCCAAAGAAATTAGAGATACATTTAAAGCAGCCTTAGGGTGAGGCCTTCCTGTTTCAATACTTGTGACTGGAGAAAAATGTAAAGGTTCACAAGGATAGCAAAACCACAATGCCAGGCATTAGTTTCAATAGAATATACATTTATGTCTTTAAACGTAAAAATTCGAAACATTAAAAAAATCTACTAATGAACAGAAGTCAGATTCCTCTGCATGAAAATTCTGCAAAGACAAGTGAACCCTGAAGTCAAATACAGAGGTGTTTTTCCCCGGTAAAAACTACCTTAGCAAATGGATTAGGTCGGCTGGCTCAAAGGTCTAGAATCAAGTATTATGATTTAACTGTAAATCTGGAATATTTCAGGAGGCATAATGGAATAAGCTGTTGCCAAAAAAGGGGTTAAAGGATAGCCAGCACTAAGATTAAAGTGAGCAGGGGGGGAAAAAGAGCAATTTCTTACAATCAAATGATCTGGCCCTTAGAAGAGGACACAGCATAGCACGCAGCTGCTTTCAGGGAAGCAGTGTCTGGATACCATTGTACTAGACAAAACAGACTTCACCACTAAACTTTGAGAGGCAGCGTGTGTAATCAAAGCCACTCAGTGTCTGAAGTGTGGATGATACAGCAAGGGAAAACAATAACCTTTTTGAAATGGCCTTTCCTGGTCTGAAGTCTCCCCTTTCCCTTGCATCTCAGACCCCTCTATTCACAAAAATGATGTAGGCTGAAATGAGTAATAAGCAGCTGGACTGATCTGAGCGCCTAATGGGGCCTAGAAGATAAAGCTGGGGGCATTCGCTCTCTATTAGTGGTGCTTAATCGTACACAGATTACATTTCTCTAAAGCTATACTAGTACATAATCATATCACCCTCTAGGGAGTGTAGGGCACCTAACAAGATCACTGAGATTTTACAAGCCCAGAGGCTGTAAGTCCAGCCGTTTTCGCTCCGGAACAGAGAAAATCATTCATTTCATTCTCTTGGGTTGCATGGAAATCCATGGATAGTATAGACGGGTCATTATTACTCTCTGCAATACCAACATGTCATATGTATAATAACCACAAACACACATCATATGTATAACCACATACACATCATATGTATAATAACCACACACGCACACACATCATATGTATAATAACCACACACATATGTATTATAACCACGCACACACATCATATGTATTATAACCACACACACAAACACATCATATGTATTATAACCACACACGCACACACACACTAAAACTCAAGAATAAGCTAATAACCCATTCAATCTTAAATTGTTCTCCGGAACCCCTCCAATAACTTTATTCAAAGATAAAGTGCTGACACTGCTGTCACTGTGTAAAGGTGGCCATACACGGGCCGATAAAAGCTGCCGACAGACCGTGTCGGCAGCTTATTGGCCCGTGTATGGGGGCCCCCGACGGGCTTCCCCGATCGAGATCTGGCCGAAAGTCGGCCAGATCTCGATCAGATGGGGTTAAAAATCCCGTCGGATCGCGGCCGCATCTGTTCGTTGATGCGGTCCCGCGATCCGACCGCCGGTTTGTGAGAGCTAGGATCCGATCGTTGGGCCCTAGGGCCCACGATCGGATCTGCCCGATATTGCCCACCTTGAAGGTGGGCATATCGGAGGGAGATCCGCTCGTTTGGCGACATCGCCAAACGAGCGGATCTATCCGTGTATGGCCACCTTAACAGTTCTATAGCAGATATATAAATATTCTCACAGTGCCAATAAAAAGGTACTCCGTTTCTCCTTGGAAAGCTGAAGGCTTTGTAGTATCTCATAAATGAGATATGTGCATGTAACCTATTGAAGGGTAACTGTTACAATACATTGTTGACTTTCCCTCCCTTGTACACCTTTGTGCAAGACTGATATTTCCTTTAAAAACACACACCCGGGTGCAAGACAGACATTTCCTTTGATGTGCACCGCTTTGTGAAATATACATATTTCCTCTTACATGCACACCTCAGCTGAATCAATATTTCCTCCATCAAGATGACATGGGGGGGAATTGCCAGAGAGAGCCTTTAGCCCAGGCACTGGTTACTTTTTTGCCTAAATGGCTCAAATAGACAAAGTATAAGCAACAATTTTTTTTTTTTTTTTTTTTTAGTAGGCAAAGGAAAAAGACTTCCTTTCACCATGTACCGTGTTTTTAGCATAAGCATGCTCACATCTATGAGAGACGTTCTCATGAAGTGAAGAGTGCAGATAAAGATAGCCTTCCCCTCCTGGTACGCTTGCAGATAACAATGAAGGGTATATCTGTGTAAGCTACTGCACCATAAAGGAGCAGCCACACTCCTGGGATGATCCGACAAGGTTATCTCTGAGTAGCTCATGTTTGTTTATAGACAGACAATAGAATATATGTAAATGCAGTTCCATCAAAACATTTAGGAGGATATAACAGACTAATACTGGCCATATATTAGAAGGGTTATGGCACACCTGGAGAATCAGGGAGATTTAGTCGCCCGGCGTCTTATCTCTTCTTTGGGGCGACTAATCTCCAATAATTGCTTGCCCGTGTCTTCAGCCGGATTTAATGAAAAACCCCCTGCACCAATGCATTTGCGGTGTTTCGATTTCCGAAGTTGCCCAGAGTTTACTCGTGAGGAAGGTGAGATTAGTCTCCCCAAAGTAGAGGCGATTAGTCGCCAGGCAACTAAATCTCCCTGAATCTCCAGGTGTGCCCTAACCCTAAGAGACACTTGTTTGGGAGGTTGCCAAATGAGTGGATCTTTACCATGTACAGTATGTTCAACAGAGGTAGATGATATTGGGCTAATCAAATCTTTAGCCCTAAAATCCTTTGTTAAGGACTTGACCCCTCTGTTGATGGGAAAGCTGCTGTTTGTTCTACCTATGAGCAGCAAGAGAGCATAGAAGTTCATCTCTTTCAATGGTTCCATTATAAAGAGTAAATAGATGATGCTGGATAAGATCTATAGTAACTTTCTATAAATGGGCAGTTACATATATTATCAAAGAGAGACACTTCTATCTGCATAACTCTGTACCTTTGTTCTCACCAGCCTAAAAATATATCTCATCAATAAATGCCAACACACGATACTACCAGTTAATAAACTGTACAGACCAAATTGAACGCATGGCTTTACAAAGCAATATCCATCTCACAGGTAGAGGAGAACCCTTGTTTAGATCAGAAAGAAATAATAAACATAATTGGAAATGGATGTTTAATGGTCGCTTTAATAATGTATGAATCTGTTAATACCTTGCTCTATAAAGATTAGAAATGTTTTGAAACATTTAGGCTAAGGCCACACGAGGAGATTTGGGGAGATTTTGTTGCCTGGCGACTAATCGCCACGTCTTTTGCGCGACTATCTCCCCAAACTGCCTCTGCGTTTTTCCCCATAGGCTACAACGCAAAGTCGCCTGTGCTAATGCACACGCGGCAAAAGACGTGGCGATTAGTCGCCAGGGGACAAAATCTCCCCGAATCTCCTTGTGTGGCCTTACCCCAATAGTGTTATGGATCCCAGCAGAGACGGCAATTGGCCATCAATGTCACTGAGCACAAAGAAAAATGTCCCTTTGTAGACTGAATTGCTGAGAAACTTATATCTTACCTGCATGTAGTACTAATGGACATAAAATTGTATTGATCTGGGATTAAGAGATACTAGCCTGGCCTGCATTAGGATTTTGTTCATTCCTGGAAGCATTAAGAAATTGCACACAAAAGGTAAATGCTTTTTATATTAACTATTCAGAATGCCTAGCCTTGTTGCACTAATATGCAGAGACTGTAAACATGTTCCATGGCTGTCTGAGACTACACTGATATGGTATAGTGATATACCATGTTACCAAGTGAGAATTAAGCCTCCTCTACGTAAACTGAGAATTGACAGAAGATTTAATAACCTATAAGTGCATTGTGCAGTTAGAGATTTACAGCAGTTTTATAAATAATTTTAGCTCGTAATTGTTGACGCATCTCTATCCTCACTCCAAGGTATGCAAGTGTTGCAAGTAGCCAGTCTTCTTTACAATGTATCTCTTACAGCTTCCTAATAACCCTTACAGATATCTCTTACATGTACCTACAAGATGCTTCAACCCATTTGTGTCTAGGTATAGGGATACTTTTTGTACCTAACTGTAAGGGCTGCTTGTAAGTAACTGATGCGTAGTAGCTGGAAAACCTATACAGAGCTAAGTAGATTGAATTCTTGAAGTGTGCTGCTAATTCTGTGTAGAGACAAATTACGAATGGACATAATTACTGCTTAGGTAAGATTATCTGGGCACCCTGGAAAAGAAATAACGAGGGATGAAAATAGATTAACCCCCTCAAAATATATATTGCCTAGATGCAATAAACTTATTAAGAAAATAAAACATTTGTGATCTACAAGTAAAAAGTTTGAGGCAACAACAACTCCTTAAGTGTATTAAAAAGAAAAAACAATTCTTCGCCTCCATTTTGCAGTTCCATTAGGCAGATTTACCGCCAGCAACCAGTCCTAAAACAGTGCAGGGAATTTTTTTTTTTTTTTCGAAAGTACTTAATTACTTTAAGTGATTGTCAAGACTTTGGTAGTCTCCCCAGCATCTCTGAGGACAAAGCAGTCAAGCAATTAAACTCTTATAGACTTGCAAAGCTTCTTTGGCTGCCATTAGGAACATCACGTGTCCATTGTTCAAGGAGCTGCACCCAGGGGGAGCCAGAAAAAGTCTGCTAGTCTCTGTGCAATTATCTGGTGCAGTGTGATTTGAATTTGCTCTGTGCTTGAAGGGACAGAACAAGTCTTAACAGGGCTGCTGAAAGCATTTAGGTGCATACTGCATGTGCTTAGACACACAGTGTGCAGCTCTTTAACAACATATACAGCAAGCCAAGGCTCGTGGGAGATTGAAATGGCAGTCTCGCAGGCGCCTGTAAAGTCTCAGGATTTAACCAATTTTTTTTTTTTTTTACAATGCCTTCTTAACCCTTTCTCAAGGAAACGTTCTACTATTTTCTCTTGTATTAAGCAGAAAAGCTATGAATCAGATTTTGCCATCTATTTCATAATATATGTAGGTCACAACGTAAAAGTAAAAAGCATCCTGTAGCTGTACGCAGATTATAATGGATATTCATTCTTCTGTGCTCTTGCCCTGACTGGTGAATTCAACCATTACTGGGCAGCAAATCTATGGCTACTTTGGGTGAATTGTACAACTAAAGAGGAAAACAGCTTCAGAATCACCAGGAGTGTTGTTATTATTGCGTTTATAAGACATAGTTAAATCGGGTTGAAAAAAGACAAAAGTCCATCAAGTTCAACCCCTCCAAATGAAAACCCAGCATCCATACACACACTCCTCCACACTTTCACATAAATTATATATACACACACACACACACACAAGATCCATGAATATCCTGTAAATAATATACTTATAAACCGTGCTTAGCGATGTCATCAGTTATAAACGGTGAGTAGTTATGTCATCTCTGTCACATGACTCACTGAAACTTGTGTATTATTATAAAACCTGCCCACCCACAATTATGTAAAAGGTGGTCTCTTCTAGCACAGGGGTGTTGAATACCCATTATTCTCTTGAAAAAAATGTGTGTGAAGTACAGTTATAATTCAACATCTGGAGGGCTACAGGGATTACTTGTCTGGGACACTGTATTGTTTATTTGGCAGCCATGAGAGTTGGTTTTATTGTGGCAATTAATGCTCAGGAATGTCATTTCCAGGTTCAAGGGGAAGCACTTTTCAAACTAAGCAGATTTCCCAGTGATGAAAGGATTTGCCTGGGTCAAAATAATGATCAAATCCCAGACAGATCGTTCAGTCCTTGCAGGTCAGGCTGCTGTATTAAACCTCCCCTTTCAAGACCAATTACATTTAATGTCTGCTTCCAGGACAGAGGGAAGGGGCTGATGAGCTGAAGGCACTGCTAAAACCTTTTAACATCAGACATGTGCCTGCAGATTAGAGCTTCAACAAATACACATACAGCTGGAGGTGATTTTGATCCCCAGTATTTTTAAGAAATTTAAATTGGTGTTAATATTAGTGTTTCCACAATACAGCTTGCAAAGTAGTTAACTTTACACCCAGTGGAGGGAAATTTGCAATTTCTTTTTACTAAAGTTTAGCAGCCAACATATACAGAGCATAAGCTATTACAACTTAGTAACAACTATATTTGCAGACCTCTGGCTTTTGTGGAATTCTAATCTATAATGCAACATATCACTATTTGGGTGATAAAAAAAATTAGGAAACTGCTTTTAAAAAATATAAAAAAAAATAGTTTATTAAGTTTCATCTAGATTGTAAGCTTTTTCAAGCAGGGCCCTCTGATCACAAAAAAAAATAGTTTATTAAGTTTCATCTAGATTGTAAGCTTTTTCAAGCAGGGCCCTCTGATCACATTTTTTAATTTTGCAACTTGTCTGTTAAAATATTGCAAGGCCCTTGTTTATTTAAGCACTTTGTGGCTATATGAATGATGAGGATTGTTTTAGTTGTCAGGGCCAACAATGCTCTACTTTGGTGACAACAGTTTGCTTAGAGTGGTGCTGTATGATCTTCAGAGGCCCATCCAACTCCAGGTTGGTCCATACACGGATGATGATGATGCCAAGTCATTAGGAAACCGAAATTATTTTTTTTTTTAACAATAAACTAATGTGTAGTTCCCACCCGTGACCCAATGGTTTCCAAATCAAGAGAGTTAGCTGGTTGCACTATGTGCGGCCAGCATCAAGCTAGATCTCTTGTGGAAGGTTTTCCAGGAATGTGTTTATCTCTAAAGGGTTTGTAGTACAGCAGGGAACACTGGCAAGAACAAACTCCAAGGCAACCAGACCGCTGTTTGCATATCATCACCTTGAACTCGAAGGCTGCCGTTACTAAAGGGCAGACCCCACCTACACAAAAGCACACAACGAGAGTAAACCTAATTTTGCTGACAGGGGATTTTAAAGCAAAAACAAACTTTACAAAATTAACAAAATTTTGTACTATAGGCTATATTAAGCTGGCCATAGATGCAAAGATCTGATCGAACGAATCGAGGATTCATACGATTTTCGAACCGTGTGTGGAGAGTAGGGATGCACCGAATCCAGGATTCGGTTCGGGATTCGGCCAGGATTCGGCCTTTTTCAGCAGGATTCGGCCGAATCCTTCTGCCCGGCCGAACCGAATCCTAATTTGCATATGCAAATTAGGGGTAGGGAGGGAAATTGCGTGACTTTTTGTCAGAAAACAAGGAAGTAAAAAATGTTTTCCCCTTCCCACCCCTAATTTGCATATGCAAATTAGGGTTCGGATTCGGTTCGGTATTCGGCCCGAATCCTTCGTGAAGGATTCGGGGGTTCGGCCGAATCCAAAAAAGTGGATTCGGTGCATCCCTAGTAGAGAGTCCCGACATTTTTCATCCGGCGGAGATCGGTCGTTTGGTCGATCGGACAGGTTTCTGATAATTCAGAAAAATTTCTGTCGGCTGCCGATAATATCTCTGCGAGTATTGCCGATCGTACGATTTTCAGTGGGGGTCACTAGCTTTGGTTGGGCATGGATATCGTACGATTGCTGTCAGGGGCAGAACATTGCTGATCTGTTCTTTAACTAATCTGACTGGTAAGACTTTGATCTGAATGGTTAGTGGCGGGTCGGGAGATGGGAAAGTCCGATCGTACGATGATTCATACGATCGGATCTTTGCATCTATGGCCAGCTTAAGTCTACGCTCAGGGCATTCTTGTATATGGAGAGGGAAATAATTTGCACACCTTGCCTGAAACATTCTAAATAGAAACGCATGGAATGTAAACATTACAAAGAATTCTGGGGCCCCTATGTATGCATCCAGAGAAATGTTAAGATGCTTGCTGGGGAACTTTGCAGGAGCCATTTCCCAAGAGATCCCAGTGATTAAATGAATAAGCTAGATGTGCACAATTATTGGCTGTGTATCCTATCAATCAATGTATGCCTTCCAAACACGGAAAAGCTAAATTTTAAGGGATCCAGTTTCACTTCTGGCCCACCAACCACAACTGCAAGGTCACATCTAGAAAAGAAAAACAACCTGACATTTTGCTAGGCTGCACAAGACATCTCTGTGCCTGAATCAGTCCTGCTCAGCCACTTCCAAGCAATTTGTCGAGCTCTGTTAATAAGGGCGATGGTAAATCGACCAGCATTAAGCAACTTGCCCAGTGTGTGTTCTCAATGAAATCTATTCTTGTTTGCAATCCAGGGCTTTGCAGAATAAATCTACAATGTATCGTAGACTACAGAGGGAGCATTCATTCTGATATTGCTGGAGGTTCCTCTGACCCTTGCTGGTTGGGATTGTGTAAATGTGCTTCCTGAAGAGAAATAGGGCAACTATAAATTCTTTCACATCAATGCAGTCCTGCTAATGCAGTGCTGAGGTTGTAGCTTTTTCCCTGTCCTCCCGTTCCACTTTGCCTTATGTCAAATCAAATTACATGAACAATCAATTTTTCTGTCTAGCCATTTTTTTCCCTGTATGCTTACTCCTTGAAGGGGGTGGAAGGGAGGGGGGTGCTTGGGAGTCTTGACAGAGATTTGGCGACAATGTGGCCTCTCTTTACTTTATTCCTGGCTACCCTCCAAAATTCACACCTGCACAGTACCCATGAAACCCTACTAAAAACTTCAGCAAGGAGTGTTAAATGAAATTAGATTGGCAGAGAGCAAAAGGAGGACTTCAGCAGTAAAGGGATACGATATAATTCACAAAGACCATGCCTTTTCTTCTGCTGCTTCAATAAAGCCACAAGGAAGTGCTGTCTGGGACAACCTATAATTATGAAAATACTTCTAACATTAAGACCAGGACTAGCAAAAGGCAAAACAAATATAACCACATACAGATTAGCATTTATTCAGGAGATCATGTATTTGTCGAGTCTATTTTGTGATCTGCAATATAATAATGCAGCACTATTTTCCCTTATACAATGAAACATATTATTCTCTCCCTTACAGGAACTAATTCAGCATTAAAAGTGAGCTGTAAATTCCATTCCAGACAGATTATTTAAAGGAACTGTACACTGCTTCTCTGTGTTTGCCTGTACTGGGCAGATTTAGATTTTGCACAACATTTTCAACAACAGTACTAACAGTTGCACACTAGGTGTTGCTGTTCCAATTGTGTCTATGATGAATGACAGCTAAAACAGTGGAAACATAGAAAACAGCATAATTAATGGAAGCACTTTATGTTGAGAATTGCAGTGTATTTATGTGGCATGCAAAGTAACAAGCTTTTACACAACTGTCAAATTTGACCAAAAAAAGATAAAATCAATTAACAAAAAGTAGGAAGAACAAAAGCATAGACACATGAAATATCTAAAGACAAAATCGAAACAAACAAAAAAAAAAAAAACACACTAGGGAAACTAATGAGGAGCAGATCTGATTTACTGTGAAGTGAAAATGCTTTGATATTGCATGCTTTATAGTGAAAATACAAAATGTTTTGCTATCGGGTAGAAAGAGAAGCGGAGGAAAACAAACTGCCCCATGGGATACTAAAAAGCATAAAGAAGTTGTGGCTCAAAAGGAAAACATGCAGGAACAATGCACCATGGAGAGTGGAAGGGGTGAGAAGAGGTCAGTGGCTTTCATGAGTGTTCTAGTGGGCGTGCACAGCTATGAAAGATGGTTGGAGCCCATAAGGGTCATTTCCAGCCCTGTTTCTGGGCTGGAGGTTCAATCCGAGGTAAATGGCTAGACAAGAGCCATTAAAACAGAAGCCCTTTTGAAAAAAGGACGACACTAATTCTTAACTCTTTGTTCAAGCTGATGACCAGATACAATGAAGCATGGGGAAAACTTGCTCATAACAAAAGGCACAGCACAGGATTCAGTTCTTCACTGCTCTTTCTCTGCCAACTAGCAATGAAAAAGCATTCACATTCAATGCATTCTAGGTAGGAATATGTGAAGGGCCCATTCTAAAAGAGAGACCCATAAAATAATGTAAGTCAAATTTAGGAGGCTAAGATCTGGGGAAAAAAACAGTATTAAGCAATGGCATATATGTTTAAAATGTAATGTGAAATGTTTTAAATAATTTGTACATGAACTGACAACAGTGCTGGTTACTGGATCTTAACTTTTCAAGGGGTAACGGGGAATAAGAGTGCAAAAAGCCAATATACAGTCCAATAAAAATATCTCTTTTTTTTTTTTTTACAGACAGCATTATAATACTGTCTTATGAGTAAAATAGACTTCTTTATTCTGAACGATTACAAGAGGAAGGAGAGCCTTTTTCTTAGATTCTAAAGCGGTTTAGCCTCAGACATTCCAGAGTTGTTACACCCAAAGTTGCGGGGTGTACATGCTAATGGATTTTTGGCTCCCTGCCCTTCCTTACAAAGGATCAATATGAAACAAGCAAAGTTTTCCATCCAGGATTAAAGGAGATGTTGCCCAAGATGAGAAAGGCAGCATGGAACACAGGATGTTGTGGTCACAACACTTGGAAGGGTTATATACTAGGAATCCAAGTTAATTAAAAGAGAATGCTTTAATATGAACTTCAAGGAAGTGTGGCTCTTGTTTATGGCTGCCCAGCTTAAATGCACTTTTATGACCGATAAAAAAAGTAAAAAAAAAAAAAAACTAAAGAGTCCTTAAGACAAGGTGTCCGTTATTAGACACAGACAAATGCTAGCTGGCCATGATTGTGAAATAAAAGTTACACAACGTATAGACTGTTAAAGCAGCACACAGGTCTCATCAACATATGGGGCACACATTTGTATAATATTCTAAATAAATAATAATGAATCTTTAAGCAGATAAATATTAGCAACTTCAGTGTCTAGGAACACAAATGACATGTGTTAGCCATGCCTAGTAAAGCCATATATCATTCAGGTCGAACTGGTTAAAGTTAACATATAGCTCATAAATGTATCTTTTATTACTTTATAGGTCTAACATGATTTATTATAGATTAACTGAAACGTCTCTATGACAACATGAACTGCTTACCTTGCAATTGACACGGTCCCTATTCAAACTTTATGGTTACATAAACACAAACTATGTGGGCACCATCATCACTTCATCAAGCTACAATAAACAAATGCCCAAATGTAAAAAGTGTGACAAAAGATGGACAAATCAACAAATGGTTTACGCTGGTATTTTAAGCCTCAGTAAAACAGCTCTTGGTGAAGCCTTCCATACAGCATAGGTAGCACTGCCTATAGTTAGAAAAGAAGTGGGAAGCTTAATTAATACTTAAAGGGGAACGATCGCGAAAATGAATTAATATAAGCTTCAGCATACTGAAATAACCTTTCTAAATATAATCAAACATTCTGCAGCGTTTCTGAAATAATTAAGTTTATCTACACTACCTCTCTCTGCATCTGTTTCTCCTCATTCTGTCTTTATGTAGGAGTTGGGAGTCAGATGAATGATCCAATACATCTTACAGGGGGGCTCCTTTTGCCTAAATGTATTAGAGCTCACTATTAAACTCGCCAAAATTCCTGTCTCTCTACATGCAGAATTTGTGCAAAAGGCAGTTATTTTGTTAGATTTTGTTTGTACTGGAATCAGTTATTGGAGTGAGCTCTAATTCATCTGCTAGGAAAGGGAGCCCCCCCCCCCCATAAGATATATTGGATCATTCATCTGACACCCAACTCCTGCATGAAGACAGAATGAAGAGAAACCGATGTGGAGAGAGGGATAATGAATATAAACATCATTATTTCAGAAACTGGGAATTTTTAATTGATTGTATTTAGAAAGTTTCTTATTTCAATATGAGGAAGCTTATATTAAATTCTTATTTTCGCGATAGCCCCCCCCCCCCCACCAGTCAGATAAATATTCCCAAAGTCAGCTCCTGTGTGACCAGTATTAAATCAATAAATGTCCCCTGCTTGCTTGCCTCTTGATGATTCCATCTCTGGAATTGCGTGGTAGGAACTCAAAAGGCTTGGTTTTATGGACAAGAATGCTTTAAAATATGGCGTAAAGTGGTAAATGGAAAGCCGGGGAACCCCACTCTTGCCAAACAATTATATTAATCAAACTCTTAACTTGGGCCTGTGAATAGCACTTTAGGCTCCTTCCATCACGGTGTACTACTAAAGACTTGAGACTGTAGTTCTATAATCTGCCACTTACCATAAAAGCAGAAATGCCCCATAGAATTGGTTTCTGGCCTACAAATATGCTGCAGCCATTCACAACCCTAAAAGGGGTAATTAAGTAAAGTTTTTCAGTTGGTGGTTTAGCATGATCCTCCTTGCTAAAGATTCTCCCGTGCAGCACAAAAGCAAGCAGAGGTCTATTTCTTTACCAGTTTGAAGTTTTAAATGAAACCAGAATGAATAGAATAATCGGATGGTTGTTCAACCTGTCGATTTAATTTTCCACCCTGAAAGTGAAGTGCTAAATAGTAGGGCTAATCAGCTTTACTTGCAGAGAAGAGGAGAAAGGAGAAGGCAGAGGTTGAGATTAAAACAAGGGAATAAAACAGAAAATAGAGGAAGATGGCAAAAGGAGTAATAATAATAAAAACGGCCATAAAACTATCTAATTTTCAATTCCCCATAATCCTTTTTCCCCCCCTCTCATCTCTCCCTCCTTTTTGACTGCCACAGTAGAATGCTGATCCATGCGTCTTCTGAAACATTAACATTTAACAGAGATTTTGTGTCTGCTGAATTCCAAGAAATAAAAATAAACTCTAGTCTCGCACTGGCTGCCAGGCAGAGAGGCCTGTGTTTACCAAGGGGAATGTTTGTTCTCTCTCCAGTGACGGCCCACTTCTGAACCGCCAGTACACCTTGGTACATGACGTGAAAATCTGCTTTCATAGAGACGGATGCAAAACTCTTTGTGAAAGCAAAGATGTGTGCAGAAGAGGTGACTGGCACACTCACACAGCCATTTCTCCTCTAACAGCTGAGATGCTCATTGACAAGCCGTTTTCACCATGAGTTAGAGAGATGTAGGTCTAAAAATACAATGACGACTATAATTGGTAATGACGTTGTCCCATACACAACTGCTAGTGTCAGCGATGCTTTCGGGTATGTGATTGACCCATACAAGCCGTAAATTGTGCATGAACAATCACATTTTTGGCATGTTGATATCATACACTTGCACTGCCTAGGGTGAACATTGGTAGGAATATCAAGAGGCACATTTATCAAAGGTTGAATTACAAATTCATGCAAGTTTTTAAAAACTACCCTAAACTCCCATAAATTTGAAATTTATTTTTCAAAAAAATCTAATTTTTCAAACTCGGATTCACGGTTTGTCTCCAAAAAAAAAACTCAAATGTCTGGAAGGCTGTAAACAACTCCAAATCGATCCCACTGACCGCAATTCGGCAGGTTTTAGGCAGCGAATAGTCAAATTCGAGTTCTTAAGGGGCCAGAGTATGATTTCGAAAACCTGATTTTTTTTGTTTTTAAAACTCGAATCTCGATTTTTTTAAGACTCTAATTTCAATAACTACCTAATTGAATTTGACCATAAAAGAATTAGAAAATTTGAATTTTCAATTTGACCCTTGATAAATCTGCCCCCAAGAGTCCCTCAATGACATGAAATGTCGTTTACATGAGAATAAAAATATCAGCACTACAATCCATCACCAAGTGAAAATACAAGGTCTAAAAACACAGTTTTTATGCATCATCATATCAAATGAGGCAGTTCTGTATAGGTGGTGTTGATAAAAGTTAAAAGCTAGTAATAGAAGTGCTACAGAATAACCTCTATCAAGGGTGTATTAGTAGAAAAAATGCAAACATCTATTCCTCTAGATTTTTGCAACTTTCTGTCTGCTGGTAGAATTCTGGGAGATGTGGTTCCACGACATTTGAAGGCCTGCCATGTGGCCATGCCTTGGTTACAAAAGCAGCGTCAATTGGAGCTGCAGAATATTCATCAGCTCTTCATGGTCAAAAAAAGAAATGATTTAATAATAGTAAAACCCTAACAAAAATAAAATATTCTAGATAGTTAATAAAGAAAAACACTATACAAGGCATGGCTGAATGAAAGTGGGAAAAAAGTCACTTGGACCAACCCCTGCGAAATGTTTTTTTTTTTTTTAAGAGCACATTACACGGCTGCAAAATTATAGGTTCTTGGGAAGCTAGCAAGGCAGAATGGAGGGTACATGTGTTATTAAAAAAAAAAACAAGTGCAGATGGATATCTTTAAAATTCAATATCTGAAACAGAAGAACAACGTGCACCCAGAGCCAAAAAAACAATGGGGGGGAAGAAGAGAAAATGCTGGTACGAGTCAAAAATAACTTCTGTTTATGTTTTCAGGCTTGCTATATAATTTTTAATATGTCAGGTTATGTAGTAGAAGCATACAGCAGTAACTGTGGTATAAAGTGGCAAGTAGTTGAAGGCAAAATCTTCATTGATTAAAAGCAACATATACATACTTATCTGGAGTTGGGTCTCCTAATACAGGGCAATGAAGGGAAAAAGGAGCAGTTTTAAAACTTGCAAATTTCCAAACACAAATGACAAAATATCTTCACAGAAGAATTTTTCTACAACACTATGATCATATTTTTAGTTACTTGTTATACCCATGTAGAATGTACTTTCCTCTCCCAACTACAGAAAGTAAACACTTTTTCATAATCTAAAGAAATAAGCCAGATGAACGAATGATAACCAGAATCAAGGCTGATTGACAGCATGTGGCCAGAGAGTGCATTTCCTTTGACATCATGTTAGTGCCATACGCATCATATGGGGCTCAAATTGCCCTCTATGACAAGCACTTCAACTTGCAAATTGAATGTATTCTATTTTATATTAAAAGAAAGAAATGCATTGGGTATCTTTGTCGGCAATGACAGGCATAGGGTACATCATGTTAACATTAAAGGGGCCAGAACAGAGGCTGGATTAACACAGCTCTAGGTATTCAAGATCTCTGTGCCTTGGTTTGAAATCCCATCAACTGATTATTCTGCGTCTGAAAAGACAGAAGCCCTCTGTGGTTCTTGTTACATAAGAGCACCTTGAAGGCAGTGCAAATCGGCCAACTAGTTCAGAAGGTCGTTTATTTAAATGATCCAAGGAATCAATCAGTTCTTCAATTGAAGATCCAGCAATGAAGGTGTAAAATAAAGCCCCAAGGAAGGGAAGCTGCCACATTCCCTTTTAACAGCTAATAATGAAAGAATATGCAACCTACCTATAAAAGTTCCTAAATGATCTCAAAGCCCACAGTGAAATGAATACCTGCCATTTATTTCTACTTTACAAGGCAAACATATAGGTTTTGACTTGCTGTTCACCAGGCCTCAGAGATAATGATGAGTTTAAACATGCTGGCGCTTATGGAGAGAACAACCTATAAAATGTGGCTGGCAGTTTGATGTTTTATAGGAAAAATTAGCTGGCTCTTTGAAGAGATAGTTTGGTTCCTGGTGTAAAGAAAAAGCAGGGAAGACTTCTCCAGCTCTGGCGAGGCTCAAGTATTGGGGATTTCAGACAACTAGGTCAAAGCTTTATTGCCTGTTTGCAAAAGGCAGTTTTATTCTTCTGACTTCAGCAGAGTGCAGTCTGGTTCCACAGGCCATCATCACTTTTGAAGTCTCTAAATGAGTGTGAAAGACGGCATGTCAATCGTTGGTAACCAGGATCATAGTGTGAAGAGGGCGCTAAAGGTTGCATGACTGTAGACTATATTAAGAGTACCACATTTCATAAAAATATACATTTTTCACTGCTTTACATACAGTTAATAATTTTAACCACAAAAACAATGTCTTTAAGATGAAAAACACGGATAAAAAAAGGGTAATTTCATTGGTCCAAACGCATTTGTGGCCAATATAATAACCATATTATGCACCACTGTAGAACGGAAAAATAGGGCATAAAAAACATTAAACAACTAACTGGCCTTTGGCCCCAAGTTCACTCTAACGGCTATCCATGAATATGTAGTAGAGTAAGAATGCATTTAGGCCAAAAATCAATCCCATTGCCTTCAGGGCGGAGGTATCCAATCAGTTTCTATGAACACCAAAATGGGCCAGACCTGCCTAACAAATTAAGGGTGATTTTAGCGGTTTTCTATTTGTCAGAATCCAGAATTTTTTTTTAAATGCATTTATAAAAGGATTAGCTGTGAGTATAACAAGCTTTTGCTGCCTATTTCAAGAAAATGCATTCATGATATAAGCAGGGAAATATCAAAAACTATGTAACAAACTAGTTAAAACAAGAAAGCAACGTAAAATCTTCCTTTTTTATGCACAACCTAGTTACACTTTGAACCTTTGCAAGGCTGTACATTCTTGATTTACATCCATTATACTGTACCGCTGCTGTGAGCAATAAACAAATGTCTATGTTTTTTTCCTTTCGCTCTCTGCTTTGTCTGGGGCTCCAATTCAAAAATTCCAGACTGTATTATCACTGTCCACCTGATTTTTTTTCTTCGCTTAAAATACCACACTATCAGGCTTCTCCACTGGAACACTTTTTTTTAATAAGCATACTGTCGAATGAAAGAAAATTTCAGAACAAGCATCCTCAGCTGTACTGTAAATCAGCAGTTGGCAGTTTATACCCACTGAGAGACTGGAGGAAAGTGGCAGGCAAGAAGCAAGCAGCTTGAAACATTTATAGGTTGTAATCTGTCTCCTACAATAGAACAGTTATAGAATTCACAGCTACTTTAGCGACCTAGCACTACAATATGGCAAGTATCGGCTACAATTTTCAAAAGACCATTTCTACATAAAATTCATGGACCTGAGAAAAAGAAAGCATTTTTCTTGATTGGAGAAAAACTCAAAAGCCATACATTTAAAAAGAGAAAGCAAAATATAACCATATCTGTATGCAGAGAAAGCTCTGGTGGACCCAGTTTGGTTTGGCAAACAGGCAACTTTCCACCAATCTGACTCCAGATACTCTGCTATGTCTCCCATCCAAGTGCAGCTGGGGATGTCATTAGAGAACAAGAAGAGGCATTTCCTGAGGGTATCCCCCCCCCACACACATTCTTGGCAAGCAGAAAACAAGGAGAGAATTAGAGGACAAAGAAATGGAACAGCCCCCCACCTTCCTTCACTGTATATTTGTTATACATACGGGTAAGAGGTGCCATATTGATTCCCTTAAGACAGTACAGTATGAGGGTATAGCTTATTGTGTGCCCAGAACACTCCTTCAGTGTATATTTGTATTTATTCATATGGGAGGAGGTGCCATATTGATTCCCTTTCTCTACATCCACAAAGAAAAACATGGAATTCTGGCAGATTCGTGTGTGCTACTCATGGAACAATATGGGCTTCTTTGTGAATATATAGAGGGTTCTTGATGTGCCAGCTGACACGTGTGAGAAAAAGCTCTAAAAAGAAACCCGTCTCTGAAATGTGGCCATGGGAAAAACGAGGCACTAACAATAAGCTTTTCTACCCAAAGCAGAAATACGTAGCCACAGAGTCGCTTTCATTCCATTTGAATTGACCACAGTGCATAAAAGTGCTAGAAATCGACGAACATGAGCACCGCAGAGTCTGATACTTTACTTCTGAATCACTCTGTATTTTCCATTCAGTGTTAACATGGAAAAAAATGCAGGGAAAGATAATCTAACATTTGCAGTGACAGGGAAGACTAAACAAATTCCTGTGGTAAAAGAAGCATACTCACTTGCTAACAACATCCCTCTTTTGGATCTAGACTTTATTTAGATTATCCTCTTCGTTACCCGGCAGCACACCTTTCATCAGGGTCATTATGCCAGGCCATAAGGGTCTTCTTTCTATAAAGTATGTTGTTTGCCATGGAAAACTAAATAAATAATGTCCACGCCAGCCATATACGCTAAGTCCAAAAATGTTCTTGTTCTACAGAATACTAAGCACCGACATTGAAAAGCTGCCCAGCAGTAAAAGCCAGACTGTTGAAAACATGTAGTTGCCCTTTGCTATGACTCGCGCTGCAGATAAGATTATTAGAAAACCTGGTAGTTTTGAGTCAACATGGAACATATCTTTAAAGCAAACTATATAACGTGTGAAGGGAGACCAGAATAAAAAAAAAAAATAGTTTCAAGGTGAAGGTTATTAATAGAATTGGAAATATATAACATGCAAGAACATGAATGGAAAAATCCTGATAGCATTATGAACGTTGTTCTTCATTGCACACACTTCATGAATTAATTATTTGTAAATATAGCATTACCGCCATTTCAATTTTCAATTCACTTATCAATAAACGTAACATGAATAATGATTTTAACTATACTAAGAGGGTCCCAAAGATGCTAGCCCAATAAAAATGATTAAGGATAAAAGAAGAGCCATGAAAAACTTCTGAAGGCAAAATAAAAAGATCCTTTAATAATATAAGATTAGCTTGGCACAGGAAGTGTTCATGTCATTTTTTTTAATGGAAATCTCTTAAAGGACTCTCCATCTGAATGTGTTATACAGCCATCTTTAAGTACAAGGACACCCTGACTGAAGAGTACAAAGCAATTATTCAGTGGCACATAAGGAAATGAGAGTTTTCTTCTTTCCGCAGTGAAAATGACATTGTGCTGTCTGAGAGGGAATGTTTTACTATGTTTCTATACAGCTCGTACATTCAGCAGCGGAGGGAAGCAGAAACCTCGGCTCTCATATTGATTTAGCGTCTTTGCTAAATTGCTATTGACACCTCAGCTCAGACTATGATATTCCTCTGAGGGAACTAATCTATCTTTATCTGTAAATGGCCTCAGCTCTTGAAGGGGCAACACTAATATGCAATTGGCAGTTAAGTATAAGGATGGCTTAATGCTGTCTGATTTGAAGATAATTTACTGGGTCATGCTCTGCTGGCAGACAATTCATTCTGGGGCCCTGATTTTGCTCTCAGGACCCACAGAGCAGAGAGCATTTAGTTGATCAGATGCAAGATTAATAACCATGCCTTTAAACTAGCATAAAATAATATATTCCAGCTTTCTCTGAAAACAAGCTTAACGGAGCTCATTCATTGAGTAACACTGGGAAAAATTGGGAGCTATATGTATGTATACATGGATAAGTTGAGTCTTAATGATATTAAAATCAGAAAACCAACTGCTGCCTCTCGCTCTCTCTCTCTCTCTCTCTCGAAGTTATACCCTAGGAAACTGCAAGAAATGTTCTGAAGCCCTAAGAAAGGCCATGAAAAATGAACATTCTATCTGACATAGAGAGGTGGGAAAAAATACATGTAAATATATATTTTCTAAAACAAAAGATTAACTACAATTCAGTAGGGCTGCAACAAATGCAAGGATTGTCAATGTTTTTGACAAATGCAAAAATGATGGATTTTGTGCACCCCTAATTAAAACTGAAAGAAATTATATAACTGTTTTCTGCCCGAATAGACAATAGTGCATAATCAGAACCACTATTTTCAGAAACCTCAGCAAAGAGAAAATTAATTTCCTCTTCACATAATCAAACCGACTTCATTTAAAACGCTCTACACTAAACAATCATGCTTCACACAACATTTATGGCATACTTTTTGCACACTGTAAGTCTTTTGCAGAAAAGGTGCATTATATAGTGTAGTTCGCTGCATGGAGCTCAGGCCTTGTGTGTGCCCCACCAGGGGAGCTTTGAGGATTAGCCAGATTTAGTTGCAGAGCAGGTGGCAGTTAGATGGGATCAGGGGAAATAGATTTGAAACTTCCTTGTGTGCATAGCTGAGCCTTCCCTGCACTAGGCTTTTAAAACAGGTGGCAGGCTACCATATGTTTCAGAGCAGGAGACCGCTACATGCAGCTCCTGAAAAATCTCGCTGAAGTTATTGTCCCATTGCTTGAAGAAAATCTTTCAGTAAAGCGTATGAATGTATATTGCTTCCCTATAAATATGCATAGGGTTGAAGAAAATTACAACTAATAATCCAGACATACTAAAATAGTGGATTTGGTTTGGGATTCTACCAACTCCAGCACCTTTCACATGTTCAGGTTCAAACAAATTTATACAAGAGTGAATTCAAAGCCTTGAATTTATAGAGGGTGAATAAGCATATCTGTTATTTTTGTGGGGAAAGGTGGGGGCAGTAATTGGCCTAACCCTAAAAATCCATTCAATGCATCCCTTAATCTGCATGGTTCAAGAAGTATTATTCATGCTTTCGCAAGAACATAATATCGAAGAAAAAAAACGGAGGTAATGCAAATATTATTTACCTTTTACCTTTCACTACAAATAGCTGAAACCTTGCATGGCTACTAGAAAGTGCATGCAGAAAGTTTGAGAGTGAGTTTCAAGCGGGGAACTTGATTTACTGACTTATGATGTTTCTTTCTTAAAAAAGCTGAAAAATGGAAAAAAGGAATGCATTTTTCTTGTTGTGTTTTTTTGCCCTGCATTCCAATGTTAACAGGGGATGCGCTGGAAGGATGTTATTGATATATAATACACAAAAGCCATGAATATCTTGTAAATAGTATCCTTATGAACGGTGACTAGTGATGTCATCAGTTATAAACGATGAGTAGTGATGTCATTTTTGTCATTGTGTATTATAATAAATAAAGTATTCCTTGTTAGAAAATACGAGGATATTAGAAGTAACCTCAGAGTTACACGACCTGTATAAAAGCAGTCAGCCTTTGGCCATGGACTTATATATCCTTATATTTATTCACTATATACTAGGTTCTTTAATGGTCTACATCCACTGTGCTACATGGATGTTCTATGAGTCAGTCACTAAACTTGTGGCCTTTATCGCCTTTTCCCTATTTTTTCCACTCGTGGACTACTGTGCATCATGGGAAGGCAAGCAATGCGACTGAGAAACTGTTTTATTTAGGTTATGTTTGTCGTGTAAAATCTGCAATAAGCTACGGTCATTTAAAAAAGCGAACTTTTTGAGGAACAAGATGGCCAAAAACATCTGGGGAAACAAAAAAGGGCATTTTTACCCCTGCTGTCGTTTCTGCAGCTTCCCAAAGTCCTCTTCTAGCCCAAGTGCAAACTGCCTGTAAAAATTCCTTCTTGCTATTTGCAGGCAAGGTCACTGCGAAAGGGCATGGCTGTGAGCCAGGGTGTTTTTCAGCTGAGCTGCAGGGAGGGGAGGCACAGCTCAGGAACTCAATTATAAGTTTCTGCAGTCTAGCCAGGAGGCTGGAAGCCCAGACTGTGGCTGTTCTGTCCTCCGTGCCCCCTCCTTCCTCTTCCTCCTCCACACCACCTCTACACGCCTCCTCCCTCTCTTCTTCTCTCCCCACAGTCTGCCAGAACTGTCTGCCGCCTGGAGCTGACGCATGATGCACAAATTCTTAAAGCTGTAGCACAGCGCTGCTACTGCAAGGTGAACAGTGGAATTTCTATGTGTGGTGATCAGGAATAATTGCAATTGCACATTTGAATGGCATAATACAATCCAAGATTAAAACAAAGGCAAGTTTTGCAATATATGGGCTTTTGGTTGTACTTTTTTTTTTTTTTTTTTTTTTTAATCAGCCAAGAAGGTGCTTCTGGTCCTTCCAACACGGTATTATAAGAGAGAAACTAGGGCTATTTCATATTTTATGGATGCATTTATAAAACAGTCGGCAATTTTACAAACTTTTTTCAAAAACTCTGCAGGATTGACGAGATCAGCACAAAGCCCTGCAATACTTCAGCTGTGGTTTAAAAATCACTATTCCCTTCTGTAATATTTCCAAGACACCAAGCTCTTCTGGGAACAAAGATGCTCAGTAACTGCAGATATAGCCAAAACATACACAACTAATATGGCTGAGCTTTTATCATGGTAAAAAGCAGCTAGAAAACACTAGAAAAGAACAGGTTTAAACAATGCAGACATGTCGCCTAGCAGTCACTGAAAAATCTACAAGGAAGAAAAACATCAAGGGCTTGTTTTAAGGGTTTTGTTTTTTTTTTAAAGTGCAACAAATGATGAAATAACACACACGTAAACTATAGGGTGATAAAAGTATACCCTTCATAAGCAGCACAGCTAAATCAGCATTGAATAAACCAATGGAGCACCTAGACGGCCTTGGGGCCCACCACACAATTCAGTACGGGGCTCGCTGCCTCATCTTTCTAAAACACAAAAGCCAAAATTACCAACAACTACGTAATCCCGCTATTATATACAAAAAGCGAAAATGTGCTCTGACATTTTACTGTGCAGATGTAGTGAGCAATTTTAGAGATTTGGCCACCAACCTTACACACACACATGCAGGGCATCTGGCCTGCTACAAGCAGACATTAAACAGCCTATATTTTCTATTTTACCTTGCTGCTGCTGCTTACAATACTGTTAAGAACAGCAGCAGCACAGATCTGGTAAATGTTACATAATTGACAGCCAGTTAACCAGATGGCCTAGAAATAAAATGGAGCACTGCTAGTTCATGGAGTCAGATAATGTAGGCATGATGGTAGTGTGTCCTTTATAATGCACATTAACCAGATCCTCTTGGACACTAGGCAAGTATCTTTCAAATGGATGGAGAGCACTCTCGAAAGCAGATAATGCACCCAGGATTATACATGTATTTTGAAGACCTTGTAAACAGCACTGCAGGGGATGTGGGGGTTGGGGTAAAAACCTCAATACACAATCTAACAGGAGGAGCAGTTAAATAGACGGCTAACCTGCAGTACAGTATGGCCAGCTAACAGACTTTCAGTTTCTCGGCAGGCCTTTTTTCTTCTCCACAAGTCTAATGCTAACCACAAGGGGATGCGGTCAGGGGAAACACAGGAAACATAGATGAAACTGTGGGTGGACAGTTCCATCTCAGCTACTTCTGCTTTTGTAAGGCAGAGGTTTCAAGTTCAACTTTGCGAGCAGTGTATGACCATGCCCACACTTCTTTCTGTCTTGTCCATTGTCACACAAAAGTACATTCAAAAGGCATGATGCACTTCTATGTTGCATAGGGAAGGGGTTGGGGTATGCAAGCAGAAACCCAAAACAACAGACACTTGTTAAAGGATCTATATAAAGTTGGAACATTTTTTTTTTTTTTGATGAGATTAAATTCTAGACAACCAGTAAAGAGCATCAGGTCTGTTAGGCTGATGAAATCACAGTGGCTTTCCCCAACGCACTTGCAGACGGGCAAACGATTAAGCAATACAAGAAATAAAGTCCATCTGTTAGTGGAGGGATATAGATCGGGTCAGGGAACAGAATGCATTTGCACAGTCTTTAATAATAGCTCACCCAAAGGTCATTTTAGAAGAGCAAAAGGTGTTGTTCCTTGAAAGCAAACATTTTAGTATCAATACTGTCAGTTCTGTTATGACTTCTATAGTCCTTGCTCTCTGTCCCCATTAAGGTAGTTAAAAGGTTAATACTAATAGGATTTGCTAGGCAGCATTCTAATGAGCTGGTAAAGTGCAATATTTAAGTACAATCAGGGAAGCAAATCCACAACCTTCAAGGTGCAGTCTAGTGTTTTCCTGTCTGAGCTGATCCTGGTCAACCACACTATGAACTGACCTTTGCCCTTTGCCCCCTCGCTGCTCTCTGACTTCTTCACTGTCCAGGGACCCCGAGACTTTAGTTTTATGACCGCAATTACAGCTTTTATGGATAAATCAAAGAGTTGAAAAGTACAGGCTAGCAGATCTTTTGAGTATACACACTATCCACAAGAGTACACAGGGGCCTGACAAAGGCAAGGAAACAAGGTTTTAACTAGTTGTTATCAGACAAAATATGTTGACATTAGATCTAAAATATGATGAATTTCAAAAGAACAAGTCATGACAAATGTATAGTAGACCAGTAAAAGACATATGATCTGTCACTGGTGTATGCACTAGTAGCTCATTAGTTAATGTGTCATGCCAGAGACTACAGAACTAGCATTACCAGGTTTCTCTATTTGGGCATGGAGCAAATTAACACCATGCAATTACAAAAAGCATATTATTTACGTAAAATATAAACATACATATACAATAATATAAAACAAAACTAAAACGCTTTCAATTAATAATAAAAAAAATCCTTGTTGCAATTGGCTTTTATAGAGGGACCAGTCTTGGCTGAAGTAGGAAATTAAACAGTTTCATATGCTAGTCTGTTTCCAGCGTTCTTTTACCATTGTGTCATTTTGGAACCATCTGGTTTCAAAACTCTAGTTGCTATGGTAGCGAGCCGAGGTTATTCAATGTGTCTGTCCCACATTTCACAATGCACGAGAACTTCATAATATATATATATATATATATATATATATATATATATATATATATATATATATATATATATATATATATATATGTCTTCCAACTAAATGAATATTCAAGAGAAGGGTCAAAAACCACCAACTAGGAAATTGCAACATTTCCCAACTGTGAAAGAGGAAATATTTGGCAAAAGGTGCAGACAGGACAGGACACAGCACAAAGCAGATTTGAGTCAACTGGTCTTCCCCCCCACCCGACTGATTTCATGGTTACAGAGGATGATGTTTGTAAGACTTAAGCTGGCCATAGATGTTGAGATTTTTAAAAGATCAGATCCTGATCGTGAGACCACGATTTTCTCAGAACGATCGTACAAATTGACCATCAACTAAAAAGACCAATTTGCCAGGAAAACAAAGGGGAGCTGCCTGCTTGACCCTGCAAACATAGATAGATTGCACTGGGGCCTGACAAAGATTTTTTGACCTGGCCTGACATATGTCGGCCGTATAATCGTAAGATGTACGATCGTTCGAATTCCACTAACCGCACGATAATTTTGTATGATTGGTCGGACTTCCCTAAAATCGGTTGTTCGGCAAGAAGAATCGTCGCGACTATGGGGAGCTTTAAATAAACAACTCATTTTCTTTCCACTGCTGCAAGGGCTGGAATATTTTCAAACTGCAGTGTTATACCAGCACTTTTAAGGCCCTGGCATTATTACCTTTGTTCAGGCCCTTTATAACAACCAAAATGTTCAAGTGCTCATTTAAGATTTTATTTTTTTTTAATTAATTTCCCACTTTTATTAGGGATGCACTGAATCCAGTATTCGGCCTTTTTCAGCAGGATTAGGCCAAATCCTCGTGCCTGGCTGAGCGAATCATTATTTGCATATGTAAATTAGGCATGGGAAGGGAAATCACGTGACTTTTCATCACAAAACATCCACTTTTTCCTTTCCTGCCCTTCATTTGTATATGCAAATTAGGGGTTTGGTCAAATTTTTCATGACGGATTTGGGTGAATCCCAAGCAGTGTATTCAGTACATCCCTAACATTTATACAGGAACGTCTTGCGTTCACAATGCAACCATTTTGTTCCCTGCACTCTGCACTAAACGTAAAAGCTCTGCAAAGGTCAACGCAATATTTAGCCAGCATCCGTACTTTCAACATTCCATTCACCAGAAGACACTTACCACATATATATATATTTTGTATCCACACCTACACTTTGGAATTACGCATTGATTGGCTTTGGATGGAAGCAAGTTGTTCGGATACTTGAAATACTTCACCAAGGGTAAAGTACCAGTCACCTTTTATCACTCATATAGAAAAGGCATGCAAAGATTGTTGACAGATTCCCAAATTATTTGTCAATGGTTACAAAACTTTGCACAATTTATAGGCATGGTTTCTGTGGCTTACAAGAAGTTTCACAAAGACCAGAGGCATTTAAGGTCTTCAACCCTGTATTGCACTATGTTTAGATTAATGATTATAAACTATGCCTAATGATGGCAATTTCTACGTGCCAGGGGAGAAAGCATTGCAGTTTTGCATTTTTGGATGCACCACAACCTTTAAAGGCTTTGAAGTGAAGTTTGGATTAATGCATGGTAATTATTCTTCTGGCATATGCCACCAAAATTATATTACATGTAGCCAGTTCAATCTTACAGACAAACCAAAATGAGTTTTTAGTAATTTTTCTGCTGTGCCTAAACTCTCTATTAAGCACTCAATAACCCATGAATAATCCCAAGAAATTACTTTTTTTTTTTTTTTTTTTTTTTTAACCTCAAGAAATTTTTACAGTTTAGAGTCTGCACCTGAATTATTGAGCTGCCAGACTCAAACACCAGAGACATGAACATTTAACTTTAAACTTAGATTTTGTAAAAATCTGTAAAAAATAAAAAATGGAAAGCAATTGAAAAAAAAAAGCCTACTTCTGGAGAACAATCTGAAAACAACTCAACTGAAAGTGTTTGGAAGATGAACAAGCCCTTTAAGAACAGCGTATATGTGCAAGTTTCCATTTGAATATATACTGTTCTTTGTATTTTTTCATTATTACTAGTCATCTGTAGTATTTTCCTTCCAGACCAACAAACGCCTTTCTGAAATGAAAATAGATTTGTAAAGCACCGCTACACTTTTCCTGCAGTTATGGCCATGTCCTGTGTGCTCTTGTAGCCATTATCTGTTCCCATGAAAAACAGACGCATGTCATACAGGAACTAGGAAATCGTACTTGAATTAATTTGCTCTATTAGCATCATAGTAAATGGTAATTAATGTTGTACAGCAAGATAAAAACAGAATTTTCTAATAATTATAATTTTAAGCCCCATGTGAAAAAAAAAGATGCATTTTCTTGTGAAGGGGACAGGTTTACAATTGTATTTTATGTATGTGCAAGTGTTTGACAAGGAACGTAAATCAAGTCTTACCTGTTCGCCCACATACAGCACAGGACACAAGCAGAACATAAAAGAAAAGAGAAGAACAAATCTTTGTTAGAACATGTTAAGGCAGAATAAAAGCATTGGTTTATTCTACGTCTATTAACTTTTTTAATCACAATATATTTATGAAGATCATATATATATATATATATATATATATATATATATATATATATATATATATATATATATATATCTGCCTGCTGTGACTGCTTACCTTTAAGAGTTATCAGTACAGAGATTAACTAGCCCCTGTATTGTTTACACCTCAAATTCCGGCTATAAATGTATGCATTGCACACACGTGATCCCCCTGCATTGTTCAAACACCTCTATTGTTCACACCCTAAAGCCCTGTACTGTTCACGCCTCAGATCCAGAATGAAAGTGCCATACTCTGCCTGCCCTATGCCCCTAGTGTGTGCCATACTCTGCATGCCCTATGCTCCCTGTGTGTCCCATACTCTGCCTACCCATGCGCCATATTATGCCTGCCCTACACTCCCTGTGGGACGTGAGTAGGTAGTGTTTGATCTAGGGTGTTGTTAGCATATGGAAATTGTTGTTAGGGGCCCCTAAATTGTTTAATTATGTGCTGGGGGTGTTGTATCATCCACAGGGGAGGAGGAGGCATATGGATTTAACTTATGATTTCTACTTGACCAGTGAAACCTCACAACTGACTGGATGCTATAGATTTGTCCTTATTACTACATTACATCCCACATAAGTGTTTTACATAGCCCAAGTCAGATGCTACCTATAATTACTGTAATGCCTTTGGTTGCATCTATAGTATTTATTTCTAAGACATGAGCACAGGTGCTGTGCAATTCAGCCAGTGGCTCTCCCTTAGGTGCATTTGTGACTTTCAGAAGTATCAGTTCATGGAAAACACATGTACACGCGTAAACTGTAGTTCACAGAACACAGGGTGGAACCTGAAATAGACAAACTCTGGGCGGATTACAACTTAAACCATGATTCATACATCTCCCATGATGGGCTAGGCACAAAATCCTAAGTAATCACTCTTGAGCTGCACAAATGTTTCTATTAAATCAAGGTTGAAAGTGGTAAAGTGAAAGCAAGTGGTTCTGCAGTTACAAAATGCACAAATCATAATATTTATGTACAGGAATGTAGAAAATAGATGAATACAAACGCTTGACTGGTCCAGTACTTGTGCTTTTCAGATCAAAAATGCCCATAAATGCCCCATAGAGTGGGAAACAGACTTAGCAATCACAGCTGCCCAGTGTCATATACACAGAGATCCTAAGGCATAAAAGAAATCAATCTGCAAACACCAGCTCCCATTTTAGGGCTGCTGTTTTTCTCAGAAGACTTGGCGACATAAAACAGACACTTACATGGTAAGTTCATGGGATCAATCTGCATTTTCCCACAACAGAACAGTGCTCCAGAAAAGCAATAGCATTTTAAATTCCTAGTATTGTATAGGTACACAAGTATACAGAAGCAAGAAGTGTGACATGGAAGAACATGATCAGTCGCATCTGAATGATAAATGTGTATCTCCCTGCCTCTCTTTTTGTAGTTCTGTCTGCCTTATTTGTTGATTGGGGAAAGTATTTTATGGGTTCCCTGAAAGCAGAGGTTGTAAAAAAAATAAATGAATAAATAGATGGCTGTCCTTTAGACAGACACTGCTGTAAAACAGATAACGACTGACCTGTCTGATGCCCTTAGGCCAGGTCACCTCCAGAACACAAATGGAGATTAAAAAAAAAAAAAAAAAAAAAAGCTGAACTTTTCAACTTTATCCTTTCGTACATGTGTGGCAAAGCGAACAGCAAAAGCCACCAAGAGCTCCATACTCCATGCATGCAGCATTTAGCTCTACATGCTTGACTTTGAAGCAATGCTTTTATAATTATTTCCAATACAATCCATTCATTTGTACTTGTATTATTTATCAGACCTTATCTGAAACATTTTCATTCTGGCCCTGTCAAACGGAAAAAAAAATGAACACAGCTTTAATCGTAAATTTGATTCAGTGCTATGGGGGCAAAAAAAAAAAAAAAATCTAATTTACCCAATGATGTCATGGGCAGAAAAAAAAAAGTAAAAAGTCATTATGAGAAGTTAGAATGAACAATGTAATGTCTCTCATATTGACAAATTGCATAGAAACCAAATGCTTTGTACATCCAGGAAATGTATCATCGACAGATACAACTGTCCTTCCTAATTCATAAAGTTTCCCAGATGTCACACTAATGACATTTAAAAAAAAAAAGAGAGAGAGAGTGACACTTCAAAACAGGTTTTAATAGCTGCCCCATGAGAGTTTAAAATTCATTTCTAATGCAAACTTCAGTAACATTTACGATTTGAAGACACCTATCTCAGTGGTTGCTATAGGTTACTAGATCCAAGCAAATGTTTACCAAATTTCCTAAAAAGGCAGTGTATTTTTTATTTGCCCAGTAAAAAACACACATTTTGGAGAAAACAAGGCATTGGCTGAATAGGTCGCAACACAATTTTCTTCCCCTTTTCAATGAAAACATATGTATTCTTTATATATACCCTTTTTAAAAATGTGATGCACAGTGAAAGCATACTAAATCCTATAATTAAGCTTCCCACATATAACTTGGCCACACGGGCCCTCGGTGCATTATGATGGCTCCTATAACAAAAAAGGGAAAGTTGTGCTCACCACTCATTTTTAAGCCATTAAGCCGGGAGCAATGAGGCTGTGACCACAAAATTCATATAGACAAATACAAGATGGCTTCTACATTGCGGTCAGCTTGGCAAGGAAATACTATTGAGACACAGTTATTCATATTTGCTTTGGACTACTACAATACTACATGAAGACATGAAGTGTAATAACACAATTCAGTCATATTACTAAAATGAAAAAGGGTTAAAGGACTAAAGAAACTGCTCAGGGTGGAATCAAGGAATGCTTATTCACAAAACAGTGTAGAATTTGCTTCAAGACAACATCCTGACAAAATGGCTGTTATGTAGAAACCTGATGCATATTTCTGGAAACCATAGGCATTTTCATACAAACCCAAATAATGTACAAAACAGTACTGTGTCTATAGTTTTACCATATAGAAAAACAAGACCTTCCCATCATAAAGATATTTTATTCCCCGCCACACAGAGTTAATGCATACGAGTTGACAACAGAGGTTTCATCAAAAACAAACATTCCTGTAGTACAAAAAAGCAGAACAGAGGGATTTTGGCAGCACTTTGGGTTTGCACAATAATACAGAACAGATGTAGCGCTTGCATTCCAAAATGTTTGCTCATTTTAAGGTTTTGTAATCAGAAAAAATAGCAAACAAAACACACAAATAATCTGTAAAGTGCAATTAAATAATGAAAATTCAATAGGAAATTAACTGAATTTATAATTATAATTATAACTTGTACATATAGGCAATGAAAAATAATAAGAGGTGTATTTTATCACAATTATGAAGTCTATAGAACCACTCAAATCTAGAGAACTAAATATGAACACCTAAGTATGCAATACCTTGGTTTGGATAGTGGCCATGCCAATATTTCCACTCCCTAGAAGGGATGGGGGACTAAAAAAAAATGCTGGCTTGCTCTTTGACAAGCACGGTGTATTTCAGTCTGCAGGAATCAAAGACATACATCTTACAAGAGAATGTATAATTGGAAAGGTTTGTATCCAATGTGGAAACAATAGCTAGGAAAAATGGGACAGCACTAGTAATTTCTAAGCAAAAATGACACCCATAGACGCCAATGGGCGAAAAAATGTTGCTCGTAAAATAATTGTCAATGGCAATTTTTGCCATTTTGTGAATTTTCATCAAAACGGGTCAGATTTGCCAGCACCAATTATTACAGTCTATGACATACTTGCTAATTATAATAAATTGTAGCAGACAATGGTAATGTGACGATTTTGTATGTTCTCCTCATGTTAGCATGGGCTTAGGGGACCAAGTCAAAAACATACTACAATACTGGCTGAACCGGCATCTGATTAAAAAAGACCCTTGTATATGCGTGTGTATGAGTTTGTCGGCGTGTGGTACGGAAATGCGATTCCACTCTGGTGGGAGTATTTTAAATGTGGCTTTGTCAAGTGCTACATAAAATCCAGGCCCTGAATACAAAGACCATTTCCCAGAAGGTATTAAAATAATATACATTTTCCTTTAGCAATGTCTCCTTACAATGAGATGGTTGATAAAGTAGTAGTAGTAAGGCTATGAAAGGAAAGAAGGGAGTTGGGGGAAGGGAGAGTTGGAGGAGTGTCCAGCAAACAACAACCATTTTACAATCTTTGAATTCCAGGCCCCACCTCCCACTTCCCTATAACCTTCTATCTTGAGGGGGCAGGAAAATGGACAGGTTGAACTTTTGACCCTGTATTCTGCACCCAAGACTTAAAGGAAAGCCAAAAAAAGGTGTCTGCTGGCGACAGCCATCAGCTGTATGTTTAACTTGCAACACCATCTTGCCCCTCCCAAAACCTTATTCCCTCCAAAAATAATAATAATGTGGATTGCCATGTTGTTCTACAGTTGCCAGATGTCAAACACCGGCCCTGTCATCCAGTGACTGTCTGACCTCATAGCCAAGCAATAGGGCTACAGCTTTAACCCTTTCCACACTTTGTATTGACTGCCAGTTGATTAAGGAACATGCTGTGCTTTTACAATTTGTGTGGGTGGACATTTTGAATTTAACCTAGAAAAACTATAATATGTGTATAGGCAAACTTTATATATGAATACATACTGTGTGTGCCATGTGTCTATGGTTCAAGTCTTTACAATTCATAAATTCAGGCACATTTTGAATTAATGCAATTAGCTAAGCTGCACACATCAGAGTCAAAACATAATTTAGCCAGTGCAGCCCTCCTAGCTAGAAATGCCCCCAAGTTTTCTCATGATCCGGTAGCCTTATTATACGCTGTTAAAAAGATCTGCTGTCTGGAATGCAGTAGTGTTACATCAAGAGTACAAAATGTACTGCCAAATCCCCATTTGTTCTCAGTTTTAGAAAAGTAACAACACACTACATTTCTCCTTTACGTCAATGAAAACACAGATCCTCCATACAGAGTTCTACACAATCATATCAAGGGCAGGAGGACCCTCCATACGTGGGTCTCGCACATACAAAGGGCAGAATTTGTAGTATTGCAGGTTAAATAAATAGAAACCACATATAGAGTGGAAACTGTAGAGTTGTAGAAATGGGACTCGCTTCCTCCCCTGAAGTCTCTCGATAATTATTGTATCTGAATTGTGCCTAGGGCAATCTGGACATCATACAAATTCTTGTAAACATGCTGAAATCTTATAAGCAATAACACTGAATATTGTAATTGAAAGAGAAAATATATTCCATTTAATTTAGGGATTAGCTTTCATATATTAAAACACTAGAGAGCAAATAATAGCAAAAAATATTTGTTTGACTGTGCAGGATGTTTATTTTCTGGATGTATTTTTTTATATAGGTATGTAGGTATGTATGTATGTAGGTATATAGGTGAAAGTACCATTTTGCTTGCCTTGACTGAAAAACAGCAGTCACAACACACCTACCGATCAGAATTAGATGTACTACAGATCTTGTTCTCTAAAGAACAGAAATGTTTTCTGCGCATAATTAGCTATGCCGGCAATGCATTTATGTTTAGCTTCCTGCAATGAACCATAAAGATTTAGGATGTGTTTATACCATAGAATGTCAAGTAAAAGGTACCACTTTCACAGATTATATACCAGTTGCATTTACAAGGCATTATGCTGCATTATGCACTTCTGAAGTCGCTGGACTGCCAGGAAACCAGTTCTGTGCTAAAATGTAGGGCTTGGTCTCTGTGCCTAAAACCTTGGCTTTAGGGTGTTGGCACCCAGGGAGATTGGTCGCCTGTGATTAATCTTCGCTACTGCGGGCGACTAATCTCCCCGAAATGCCTTCCCACCAGCAAGAATGTGAATTGCCGGGAGGATGCCATAAGCAATGATTCGGTTTTCTGAAGTCGCCTAAAGTCACTGTAGAAAAGACTAAAGGAAGAGAAAAATATTGAAACATACAATGTTTTTCTGAAATAAAGACAATGTTGCTTTTAATGTATTTCCAGGCTAGCACTAAAGCCCACTAGCAATGCTTTCATCATTTTATAAATGAATTTAATTTCATGCTCTTCATGGCAATGTTGAAGATACAGCCTCTGCCAAGGATAGCCAAAAATCTTACTGTGTTTCTTTGTATTAATTCAAGCCTGTGTCAACCCTCTTCTTTCTCTTCTGGGCAGGACCTCACCAAGTATTTCACATCATTTCCTGGCTAGAAATAACTGAGAAAGGATACGTCTCTGTGTGTTATTGGCATTATTTCTGCTCTTGGGCAGGCCTCTATCCTGTCACTATAATGAACGCCTAGACCCTTGTCTGCTCAAATCTGCTTCAGGCATAGTAGTAAATCCTCTGCACAAATGGGCCCCTTTTCCCCCTCTTACATATTTGTCCCCCTCTTTCAATTCAATGCCTCCAACATCTGGCCAGCAGAAGGGCCGTTATATCCGCTTATATATTACGCTGATGTAATTTACATCCTAAAGCTAAACAAAAACCATATGAATGAGCCGGCTGGAGCCAAAGAGTCCACAAGGTTTAACCCCTTGCAGGATATGACCTACATATGAGTCAACAGGAATGCAACATCTCAAAAACTTTTACAAAGAAGTATGAGTAAAAGCATGGCAGGAATTTCCAGATTCAAATGGTTAAATCACTGCAAAACAAGATAAAAATAGCTAGGATGGGGCACTTTATAATGTACATTGTACGTTATAGAACATACTGCCTATAAATAGGTTAACTCAAAACAAACAAACAACTGGAACTGAATATTATTCTTACAAACCATGTTGTTTCATGGGGTGGGTTGAATGTACCAGTACAAATCTATACAACTGATTATATGGAAACACCTCAGGGCTTATCCTGATAATTACAGTCGGACATTGAGATAGTTGGGCTGGATGCAGAGCCTACAAAACGGTAAATGCGTAGCTTTTTAGTTAACCATAAATGCCCTCCCAGCATGAATCTGTGCTTACTGTCCATTGATCATTCTCCTATATGTCTGGGACAAACAACCCCCAGCACAGCAGTACTTTGTGGTAGAATGCTGGAAATTGTAGTCAAGTAACAGCTGCAGCACAGACATTGCAGAACAGATTCGGCTGCACGGCTGACAATAACTCACCAACATGAATTCATGAGCATACAGAGGAGCATAAACACAGGTTTCTGGGAAGTTCCTGGAACATGGCCAAATGACATTTGTACGTCTAATTGTAATTACCTGGGGATAAGGTTACAGTGGGGTAAGGGCTGCAGTCCATATTTCTACATACAATAAAAAAAACATCATCAGGTATATATACACCAAAGGTTGCTTTAGTGCACAGGAAAGCAGACACGGATTATCTTGAACACTGGAATACTAGACAAAATCTAGTAACGATTTACAGCTTCATCTTCACTGAACACGCCTGCCCTTTAGCCCTGGGAAGTCTTTCTTGGCTGCCTTTGCCCGCTACTAAGCAGTTAAAATGAGGGCCAGCTCTGCATATTGTCATAATCATAGGTTGTAATTCCTGAAGGACTGTTAATGCGCTCAGCACGGCAACAAAGAAATTAGATCAAAGAGCTACTTTCCCCGAAGGGTTCAATGTCTATTATTACTCAATTTACAGTTGACTAAACCGAGACAGAGCAAAAGTCATGTATTGCTTGCTTTTCAGAACTGGAGCCGCGCAATGCACGAAATGTGGCATTCCCAAGAATGGGCCCTCTCTTTCCAACCACAGCTTTTCACTCTAAAACCAAGATAAATCCTCAATGCCAGAGCAAGCAATGGTTACCTGGGTGGACCCACTAATCTCTAAAGCGTCTCAAAGTTTAATTACACTTTGCAAGCCCTTTACTTCAAGCTAGATGGGGCATATTCCTACGGACTGATCTATTAAAGCTCTGGGCTGGTACTTGGTTGGGGTTTGCTTGACCATATGTTAATAAACACAATGTTGAAATGGTTTAATTTTTTATTTAAAAAAACTACAATTTATTTCCATCTGGATGGCATTCACAATACACGTAACAGCCCCCTAACAAATAGAGGATATGAAGTAATGGGTTAAGAATTGGCCTAGAGAGAAGGAATTGCGGGTGGTGGGGGGAAAGCAGGCTACAATGTGGGCACCACCCTTTCTCCAATGACAAAATAATACAAGCCGCACACATCACCACTTGTACTAGCTGAAGGAAACAGAACCAGGCAGACCTTGGAAAGAAAAAGCCTGCACTGCAAAATGTTCCAATCTGCTATTGAAAGGGGAATGTCTTGCAGCAAGCCAAGACCAGGAGGAGAGAGAGAAAAAAATGAAATGAACTTTTGTTTTAAGTCTAATGCTTCTAACTGCCTCAATGTGCCCCTTGAAAAAAAAAAAGAAATAGAAACAAATCCTTCTAGCCAGCCTCCATGAGACGAAAAAGCTGCCAGACCAAGACAGCTGCCTTAGATGACCCTGCCTGCTTAGGAAACAATTGCATAAGCTGCTGCAAAGAACTGACACATGATAAGACTCTAGGGGTACAAGAAAGAAGGGGGACATGATCTTTAAATGAATCCTTTCTGTTACACCGTTGGGCAGAAACACCACAATATGGAGTGGAGGTGCTGGAATTTATGAGAAAAACTTTTTTTAGGTGCTCACACAATGAAAGGACTATACCCTCACAGGGGGTGGGCTGATTTACAGCTAGAATATAGACTGCCATATAGCAGGTGCTGGGAAAATAGGGAAGTCCACATGCCACACAAGAATTATGTTGGATTTTTGTACTAATGATTTATAGCTAAAAAACCTACACCCACAGACTCTCTTAGAATATGAGCGAATAGCAGCCATAAGCTCTGATGGCAAGAGAATGGTGAGAAATGTAGTTCCACATGAAAGGTTGCCCTTGCCCAATAAAAAGAAGGCAGATATTATAAAAGAAAATAAACCTGTAAAAGATTTCAACATAACATTTTTTTTGAATTCTAAAAGAAAAACCTTTACAATTTATCCTCCCTGGTCTCTGGAGTGCAGTGGCTGAAAAGAATACATTCCCAAATCCGACACTGCAGAGAGAACAGCACATTGCTTTTCCAGGTCCCAGGACAAAGATAGTTTAATTTAATTAACAGTTCACCATCTGACACACATGGCTATGGGATGTAGATCGGGAGGGGGCTACTTTGATGTTTTAGAATAATAAAGCCTTCTTATTAAACACCCCACACACAGAAATAGGCACTTTTTAAGAAAATGTCTTCAAGAGCAAGGAAAAGGCCTAATGCTGGCAATGAACCCATCCACTGTTGATGGAAATGAATCTATGCATGGACAAACATCACTAATCCAGTAACTAAAGTGTAACCCACAAAAGTTAATGTAAACACTACAAATCTGACATATAGTAATGGTTACAAGCATGGCATAACCAACCAAAACTCCTCAGCAGCCACACATTTTATAAATAGGTGACCAATCTGCCTGAAAACGAAGAACATTAACCACTGGCTGCAATATAAAAATCATATGCTCAAGGAATTAATGGCATAGTCGATATCTACATTCACTTTACGTACAATGCAGACAGTGGTCTTTTTATTATCCGTGGTCTCTGTATTACTTTTTGTTTAGCAGCTTTCCGGTTTAGTATTTCCACTACTATCCGATTGCTAGTGTCTAATTTACCCTACCAACTAGGCAGTTGTTTTAAAGGAACTGGAAGATGATTTGGAGGGGCCTGATTAGAAAGATTAGTAATAAATAAAAACAGATAATGAAATTATAACTTCACAGAGCAATAGTTCTCTGGCTATGAGGGTCAGACAGTGACCCTCATTTGAAAGTTGTAAAGACACAGAGGAGGAAGGCAAATAATCTACAATGCACGAAAAAAGACCACTCGAAAAGTTGTTAAGAATAGGGGATTCTATAGCAAACTAACAGTCAACTTAAAGGTGAAGCAAGATGATGTAACAGTAGATGGCTGAAGGTATACTTCATGGTGCAATTGCAATAGGAATTCTTTTAGGCATCAGCATTAGATTATGTGTAGTGTGAGTGTGCACAGGCTAAAAAAAAAAACAACTAAATTCAGGTTAACATTGAATATCTTTGTTACTGTTTCAAAATAACTAACTGGGTTATTTCTTTGATATACCGAATATATAAGATATATTCAGACATGTAGCTACATTCACTAAAGGAAATGAAAGCAGTTAAAGGGCACAGACCTATCATGATGACCTGCCCTTCTGTTGACAGGTCAAACCATGGGAATCATGTGATAAGGAGACTGCCACAGAGCTGTCAGACATCCAACTGAATACAAAAGTCAATATAAACAATAGCCCTCCTGAACTCAGCAGGGCAGAGAGAACACCATAAACAGCTGTGACCTGGCCTGATAGTGACCAGAGCTTTGCTTTGTGTGTACTGTGTGGAAACAGCTCCACAATCAAAGGACCTTCGCAGATTGCTGTGTTGTTATCGTGTGCTTTATGATGCTGCTCAAAGTCATGGTCTGAAAAAGACACAACATTCGGCTTCCAGCAGTGGCAGCAATGTGTTCACAACAACAATGCAGGAGTTAAATTTGACATACACCTACCAATAAAATCACTATATTCTAATCACTTTGGACCATGGAAATCCGATGGTTTGGCAGTCAGACAGATTTGAACATTTAGGCAGGCTTCATGGGTTAGTTTTATCATTTTTTTTTTTTTTTTAAATTTGACCATAATCATTGTTTGTACCTCCTACTGCTAGAATTTAATCTATACATTAAAGTTCACTCCTACAACAATATATGTGGTTTTCCATAAAACTTCCATACCAATGTCACTAACCTATGCCTGAAAGCAATTCTAACTGGAGGGTGGGTGAACATATATTCTTCCAAAAGTACCTCCAAGGGTCGGTCATTTTTAACTGAACATAAATAAAGCTCCACATAGACGCGACGATTGTTCTTGCTAAACGACCGATTTTAGGGAAGTCCGACCAATCCTTCGAAATTATCGTGCGGTTCGTGGGATTTGAACAATCGTACATCTTACGATTTTTCGTCCGACATCTGTCAGGAAATTGATCGTCAAAAAATCTTTGTCGGCCCCAGTGCAATCTATCTATGTTTGCAGGGCCAAGCAGGCAGCTCCCCTTTGTTTTCCTGGCAAATTGGTCTTTTTAGTTGATGGTCAGTTCGTACGAGAAAATCGTGGTCTCACGATGAGAATCGGATCTTTTAAAAATCTCAAGATCTATGGCCAGGTTTAGACACGTGCATGGCTTTCTGTATTCACAGGGCCACCTTTTTAGTTTATCATCATCATTTATTCATATAGCGCTGTTTATGTTATCGGTATTTTATATTTCCATCTTGAGACTTAGCAGGGGAGATCAGGCTGGGGCCAGACAAGGTGCTTAATTGTGGCAATATATCTCACCAGCTTTAATAACGCAGGATCTGGTGAGACAGACAACAGTCACTTGTATGGCCCAAACCTAATATACTGCAGCATTCCATAGCAGCTGCAGGCAGCACGGCTCTTTGCCAGGCAGACTCATGAGCACACCACTACTTGAATCAAATTAGTGCATTAAGATGAGGATACATTTTGCCATTTAATTCTAGAATAATTCTATATATTCTATTTTCAAACTATGACATCAGTGCAGGATGTGGTTTACCCCTACAACAATATCAGAACTCTTAATGCCAATAGGAAAGTCCAGAGCCATACTGCACTGAAAAGGTATTACAGACTAAAGTGTGGTGGTTTAAAATTCATTGGAACCTTCTAAATTACTTCTAATAACTGAAGATGCACCAAGGCCATTGATGGGACACAGTATAATTAACGATAAATCAATTTAATCTGCACCAGAAATGTCCAGGCAGATCCCTAGAGAAAAAGGTTGGTCAGTCATCCTATAGAGCTTAAACATAGTTGCCAAACATAGGCATAAATGATAAGAATAAAACAAAAGCTTGGAGGGGTGAGAGAATGCATACATAATAAAACGTTCCATGTGTAATTGCCCTAAAAACTCAAACTAGCTCTTGGCACCCTTGTGGTTCTAAAAATAATTCTATTTTTATTTAGCAGCACTACTGGAAAATAAGGCACATTTCTTTTCAAGATTGTAAGCCTAGTAAGTCTGTTTTTCGATATTTTGTTACTTTCAATAAGCCACGTTTAGTAAAAACAAGAAGTCCATTTGCTCAGCTGAAACAAGCAATATTAATGAAAAGAGGAAGCTTGAACAGACAACAACCCGACTTGGTGGAGACACAGATCTCCCTGTCTCGTATCAAAGAACATCCGTCAGACACAACATGTTTTTCTGAATTGCAAAGTAAAGATAAAATTCAGTATTTATTGTGACCTATTTACATGTATTAATACTTTAGGATGCTGTGATGATTAGACAGGGAAAAAGTGTCCCAAATTCCCAAATCCTCCTGTACAATAATTCTCACCAGTGTTTTGGTGCCAGGCCTGGGCTGCAAAGCTTCCAAGAGATTTTCTTTTTCTTGTTTTTAACTGGGGCAAGGAGAAAACTATATCACACAGAAAGAAGCCCCAAAGAAGAGGCAATTAGTCGTTGGGCGACTAAATCACACCGAATCTCCAGATGTGACCTTACCCGAAGTAGTTTCAATGGTTTAAAGATTCTCTAAACTTCCCAAAAAAATGTATGTATGACATAAGTTTTCACAGATTCCTGATTAAAACAGTGTCTGTGAGAAACAGCCTAATATACACAAACTGGGCAGCACTGAAGGCTGAAAAACATCAGTTGAATAGAATATTCTGCAGATGTCAAATGGTCATCATTTTATTTATTGAATGCAATAATGGGGAATTATACATATAACAACAAATGACCAAGAGCACTGTATATATGCTGAACTTCTTGAATTCTGTTGAGCCAGTAACAAACATAACCTCATTCTTAGCACGTTACTATTCTTAGCCAAAGCAGTAGCCATTCAACCTAAGCAAGCACTTACTTAAAATAGCCCTTGTGATTCCTTCTGCTAGCCAGTGGGCAGAGACAGAAAGGAAAGATCTTGGTACAAATCAGGCAAGTGGATATAATAGACGACCCCATCAGCTCTCAGATCTTTTCAGAGAGGAGGGGGCAGAGAACACACAATCATTAGGGAAAGAAAAGTGCACCTAAACACTGTGTAATTGAACACTGAACAATCCTAGTGAGCAAGGTGAGACCGCATATGAATGCCATATAATATTAAGGGGGTTATTTTTGAGTGTAATTTCAGTAAAAACTTGAATTTTTCAGGTTAAAAATATTTTTTGGAGTTTTTTTTTTTTTTTAAGATTTATTATACCTCGAAGCTGGAAATAGCTCAAATCCAAAAATACTGTAGCTAAAACCGGTCGAGGTCATGTAGATGGGGTCCCTTGAACCATTTGAGGATGTTTGCAGCCTTCATGATGTTTAGGGTTTCATAAATTAGAAAACATTCCAGTTGTGAGTTTATTTGTACTAAAACATTTAAAAAAAAAAAAAAAAAAAAAAAAAAAATCAACTTTTCATAAAAAACCCCCTAGGTGAGCGATGTTTAAAATACAGCCTTGCCTGGGTTGTGCCTCGTACACAGTTGAGCTAGATCATTTTGAAGTCTCTGAAGAGGATAGCAGGATTACCAAGGGAGTAGTTGGATTTTGTTTACCATTCTCACGTTATTTCCAGCTACTTGAGTTACATCCTCCTGCCTGAGAGGTTCTGCTTTGTCATATGAGATTCTGGAGTTTCCTCTGCCGCCTTCTCACCAACATTACAATTCTCACCAAAGAACCAAAATAATAATAAAAAAAAAAAAACAGCACAGGTCAAGAAGACCTACAAAATTTTACAGTATCAATTTGTTTGTGGTCAGAAGCATAAGGACATTAAAAATCTTTTCTGAACAATAAAACACAAACCGATAGCAAAAGTCTGGTTGGGGACCCCCCAACCAACTAATGCACAAAGTTGCTAAGCCTTATAATAAGGCCACCAGGAGTGACTGATTTAGCATAACTGGCTTTGCAGGCTCCATGCAGGCTAAATGAAGTCTACAATGTCAGTGCATTAAGGAGAATGTTGGGAGATGTAAATAGCAGGTTGCTCAATAAAATGAAAGGAACAAGCACTTTTCCCTTAATGCACCCAAGCAAAAGCCTACAGACCACACTGAGCTTGAGTGCCGTGTAGGAGGAAAGGGAGAGCTTCCCTAACAAAGGAACACTGGATTCTATTCATGTATATCAAGCAGCTTCCCGTGCCAGATAAAGTTTATTTGGAAGCTACACCAGATAAAAAGGCAGCCAAATGTCCCAGTAATGGGGGGTTACACATGGCACATAAGAAATAAGCAAGAGGCCTGCAGGCCTAAGCTTACACACACAGAAATAAAATGCTGCACCAATCAATCTAAAATCTGCTTCTCTAGTTCCGGGATATATATTTTCCTCTAGCTGCAATGCAATGCCAAAAACTCACTTAGCGTATGCTTCATTTCAACAGCTTTTGCCCATATATTTCAAATAAGCATATACTAGAATAATAGATACATGGATTAATTAAAAATACAGATTCACAATCCAAAGTGTAGTTTTATTACAAACAAACCACTGTTGTGGTCAAAAGAAACCTGACAACCCCACAGGTTTTCATCAATGCCAATATTTGCAAAACAAAAAAAAAATCCCTCCCCCCCTTTACCTTTTGAAACTCTGGAGACTTGTAACTAGACCCAGCACCCCCTTTTCATTAATATTCAAAAGCATGAAACAAAGGCAGACAAAAGGACAGTCACCCCAGCACCCAGGGAATTCATTAATCCTTTCAATTTTTCAATTCACCAAGCACTCCGATTCAAACATGTGAAGCTAGAAAGAAAAGCAGTGGCCAGCATTTGGCAGTGGTCTGGGTCATAGAGGGGTAGCAGAAATCCCACCATAAATCCAGCACACTTTGGACAGGCTGGGTCCCCAGATACTTGGGGGAACACTGCACAGTGTGCAGGAGATGTAAGACCTCCCCTCTAAGAAAGCATATGGGAAGAAAATAAATGATAATGATTGATACGTGCAAAGAGCTATAAAAAAAAAAAAAGATTTGACTTATCTTTTATTTCTTGCCCCATTTATGTGCAACTGCAAACCATTTTGATCAGGGAAATGTCCAGATACAAAATCTAAAGTAAACCAGCCTCAACTAATAAATTACATAGCAAAGGCACTTAAATAGAAGCCTATCACATCCACCAACCAAGGTCTCTGCTATAGCCTCTGTGTTCTGTTATAGAAAATCAATATATACAACCTCAAAGCTCATACAATATTTACCGGATGTAAGGGGGTCAATAAAAAGAATCCTAAAAACCCTGCATTTCACAATGTGATTGACGCGGTTTCTATTTATATAAAAATACCCACAGAGGCAAGATACGAGTACTGCACAATGTGTGCAGTAAGGTGGATTCATTTAAAGTGCTCCTCCCCTGAAGACTTACAAATAGACAGCCTAATTTGATCATTAGAGAAGGATTCAGGGGGAGAAGAAAAGAAACCGGGACTGAGAGAGATGGACAGACAGAGAAGACTTAAATTAGGCATAAAAAGGCACAATTGTTTCCTATTTACTCCCTGCTGTGTTTTACCATCTGGGATCTGAAACAAGGGGTGATGGGGATGCGTGCCACTGACAAGCCTGAAACAGCAGAGTTTGTTCTGTTCCAGGGAGAAGGCCATGTGTCAGTGCCCTCTGAGCACACTCAAACATAAGCCCCTACTTGAATAGCGGGCCTGCTATACAATGGAATTAACCAGGGAATACGGACAGGTTAAACTAGCTGCTCCTGAGCTTAAAATACTAAAGTTGCCACCATAAGGATGCTGGTAGTTATAGTTTTTAGATTGTTCAAGAGTGACCAATGCATACTTGGTACCACTTTCGATATAGATGTAATGGAAAGAAAAAAATACTTTATTAAACCTGCCATCATGTTCCTCAGTACTTTCCCCTTTAATACAGATTCCAGAACATCTGGTGCAGAATACCTTCTTTTACTGAAACAGTTAACAGACAAGTTGATGGAATATTGACTTTAAAGCATCCTCACCGCCTGCCCAGACTAGCTGTCTGCTGACTGGAGAATTTCTAACAATGTGGCTTCTGTAGACAACCCTGCCTGCACTTGTTAAATTATTCACAATCTCAGTCCTATGAGAGGAAGACGTGAGAATAAACTCTCAGAACATTCACATAGTTCAGCAAGAACTTGCCGCTAATTTAACCCCTTCTGCTCTGTAACGGAAACCTGTGGTTAGGCAACACAATCGCACACGCAGTAAAATTAAAATATTCAGAAACATACCAACAGTCAACGTATTAAAATCTATAGCGGTATTCATACGAGCAACTGTTTTTCTCAGCACACAATGGCAGATACATTCATCTTTTATAGAGTTCCATGAATAAGAAACACACGTTTACAGAAGACCAAATAAGTTTACCAAAGTGTAAAAATAGAGTTTATTGAATTCCCCAAGAGGAAAAGGGTAAAAGTGCGCTAGAACGGTCATAGATTATTTGTAACACATACTAGGGAGTTCTAACAGAAGGTATAATTTTAAAGGTAACCATCCTTAGCCCAAATTTAAACCGGACCTTACTTAAGGTGATGTTGGTGGTTTTAAAACTCACTATATAATGCTTTTAAAATAGGTTTCAGTTTTGGATGTATTTACCAGGACACACTGCAGTTTGTCTGATACAGCTGTTTCCGGGAATCTGAATCGAGGCTTATAAAATATATACAAGCATTCCATTGCTGTCTGGGAAAGTTCTTTAACTGTCAGAAAGCTTTGCTCACTAATCAAACGAAAAAAAGAAAAATTATATTCATAGGCATGGCCTGGGGATCTCCTGACCACGTGGTGTGAAACAGGTGTTCTGTCTATAAATGACATGAGAAGAACAAATATGCATAATAAAAAAAGTAAAAAAAAAAAAAAAACATCTTTCACTAATGGATAGAAGAAGTTTAGTGACATACACTCATGCTACATGCTCAGTCCTAGCAAGGTAGATCCCAGGAAATAGCTGCCACACTTCTAGCTCTAAATTGTGCTTTAAATCAGTGTATCAACATTCCTGCTAGTCTTTATGATTAAAACTACAAGAAATATTTAGTGTTTCAGCTACTGCAGATTTTGTAATCCCCAAGCACTATAGAGCTTCATGTCTGGAAAAAAAATTTTTTGGATATGAAAGACCAATGATGCAATCCCCTAGCTGTAGATCAACTGCAACTAATGTTCTAGATGTAGTAGCTCAATAACACTAGTGGATATACTGGCTGGCTAAGAATGCTGGGTGTTACCATTGAAAGCAGTTACAAAAGCTTTGACTTTGGCATCACAGATTGATTTTTTTTTTTGATTTTTGATTTTTTGTGTTAATCTTAAATAAATGTTGCTTCTACATGAATGACAATGTTGTTTATAGGGAAGTATTCATATTTTGACAGAGGCTTGTTATATCTGAAATAGCATGCTCTGGTAAAATGGGTTACCTTTGCATTCCTTTGATATTATGGAATTTCTCTGCAGGAGGTCACTTGAATATGCATGGTGTTGAGAAGGCAAGCAATGCAAAGGGAAATGGCTTCATCCGCCCAGGATAGGCATTAGAAGGCTTGATTTTAATTTATAGCAAAGGTATAGTTATGGGAATCCTGTGTATTTGTAGTGCTCATACATATATATATTTAGATTGCATGTTGTGCATCCTGCCAATGGAAAAAACAGCACGGGCAATGAGGTATTTCAGCAGACTCAAGGAAATGCTCATGGACATCTGTACTTCCCTTTTTAATGATTAATGTCTGAATTTCCCAGGCGCCTTTATTTTTGCAAGCAAGATAGGTAGGATAGAAATCTATGCCATGCCCTTTAATGACCCTGATTAACGGCAGAGAAGGATCTCAAAGGGTACTGTAACATTCCTGAATTGTCCCTTTTGTTTCCACATTCTTACCCCCATGACTGGACAAAGAATACTTGAACTTCAAAAGCTCTTACTACACCCTGTGCGCCTGAGTACTCTCTAGTTTACTTTGCATACTCCAAATACTGGACTCCTCCTCTCCTCTGATGCTTCTCAATAGAATACTAGCTGTTGGGGGTGGTTAGTGAGCTGCTTATAAGAAACGATAAAGCATAGGGACAATTATTTCAATTTGTCATTATAACACAGGCTAGAATGTTTGATTAGTCGAACTCTTCTTCAGGGCGACAATCTCCCCGAACTGCCTTCCCCTACCTTCCCGTCGGCTACAATGAGAAGTCGCAAGCGGGATGGCACTTGTGGAGCTTCGTTTTCGGAAGTCGAACTAAGTCCTTACCCTTACTGGCAGACATCTATTACAGCAACCATAACAGGAGCCAGAGGTCACAAGTGTTCTCGCTTTTTTTTTTTTTTATTCTTCAAGTCGATTGTAGAGCACAAAAATTCACAGTTTGCATACATTCTCAGAAAAACCAAAAACATAGCAAATTAACAACAAAACTGTGAAAAGTGATTAAGTTGAGGCACTTCGCACATGAACTTAGAATTGCTAATTAAAAAACCTCCCACTTAACGACTGAATCTGCATACTACTCAGACTGAAAAAATATAATTAGAACGAGGCACCACATGAGGTAGGAATTGCGTATATACAACAGCAAAACATTTGGAGGAGAAAAGAGGGAGACTGTCATGAAGAATACAAAAATGACAGTTATCAAACAGGACAATATTGCTTACCCCTTCAAGAAAATCAGACAGTTAAAATATACTCCTTATACGTGCCAGGTAGGAAACAATCTGTTAGGGAGGGCTTTAGGAACTAACCCCCAAATGTAATAAATGGCACTAAGTTTGCCCAGGAGCAGTAACACATAGCAATCAATAAGATGGTTGCTTTTAAACAGGTGACCAGTAAATGCTACATTCTGATTGGTTACTATTGGGTACTGCCCATGAGTAAACGTAATGCCTTTTATTACATAAACCCTCATGTGGTTAAATTCTATTGTGCATAATGAAGCATTTAGAAGAACCCTCAGTTCCATAAAAATGCAGTGAATAGGCTGAAACAGTGGCAGAAAGAAAAGGAGCAGCACATTTCCAAATGCTTTTTTTTTTCCAAACCTCATGAAAAGAAGTTCAGTTTCTGACCTGCTGCCTTTCACAGAGCTGCTCTGGAGACCTCTTAACTCCTGGCTTTTCGGACCCCTATTAAAAGCACGCAGGCCAGGAGTGCATCCTATTAAATAGCAAGTTAAATGCTCCTTTTTCACGCTCACTTTTGTGCACTTCACAGGGACACAATGCCAACACCACTACCTTATAATAATGGGAAGCTCCAGCAAAATGTACACAATCATAAAAAAGACTTGACAATGCCTACAGCTGCTCTATCGGCCATGGCACCCCTGTGTTTGTGCAGGGAGATCCTCTCTCTCACTATCCACTTGGTCTCTTTGAAACTGCTGTGCTTTGCATATAAAACAGGACACCCCTCCCATCCCCCTCAATCCTACAGGGAGCTCACTTCCTCCCCCTCAAACAAGCAGCCCATTCAGCAGAAATGTAAATCCCACGATGCACTGCAGCAGAACAACTAGAGAAGATAAAAAGTTATAATGCTGCAGTAAGGTGGAAGCGCATCCGATTTGACAGGACGCAGACAGAGCAGCCTCTGAATAGATTTTCTTTATAGCGGCACTGTGTTTGTTTTATGCTGGTTAACATTAAGCTGAATGGATCACACCTTGCTATCCTATGTCCAGCTACGGATGCAAGGGTTAAAAATAAGCAATATACAAAATGTAAGGTTTGGAACCACACCTAAAAGAGATGGGGGGATACTATCATTGCATTGCTGCCATATATTTCAGTGTGTATCTGTGTGCGACACTTCCTCTAAACAGCAAGTGTTGTGTGCGGAGGCACACCCTTCCCCCTCCCTTCACAAATATGCTGAATCCACCAAGCTTTCCAGGAGATAAAACTTAGTAAATATCAGCTTCTGACAGCAAGTAGCCTCTTACCAAAGGTTACGGAGGTGGGTCTCAAGGTGAAATTTGCTCAAGTCTTAATATATCAATTCGATAGACATACAGCCAACCACATTACATTCACAAGTACACTGGAACAGAACAGGACTACTTTAATTCTTAAATAGGTCTGTGTTGTACTGGTGACCTAACCAGTTAGCATAGGGAGTCTTTGAGCAGGGTGGGTAGCCAATTCCCACATACATCATACATCCTTGGTTGAGGACAAACAAGCTGACAAGGGTAGTATTCTCTGTCCCGCCGCTCATCCTCTGCTGCGAAATCCACCGCACCTGCCTGCACCCAAACGGAGATAATGATTCCCGGTGCAGGAAGTACCCGGAATCAAGGGCAGCGGATTCTGAGAAACAGGGATCCAAGTAGCATGGCACTAGCCTAAGGCAGCATTTCTCTGCTACCAGATGCTCACTACCTCCAAAAAGCCACCTATGACCACATTAGGTGTTCCACTGTCCACAAAGATTCTAGGTATGACACAAGCCTAATTGAATGTGTTTTTTGGCTGTTTTTATTGTGCCTTACAAGCAACATATACATCCAAGTGCAATTCTCTGGCATTTATTCAAGGTTGAGCAGGCATTAAGCATTTTTCTCTAAATGCATCAAGCATAATTTTGTAAGGGATTAAGCTCTGTTTCAAATATATATTGGACAGGGGAAAGCTAGATCCCAAACAGGCCTCCAGGGCTCAGAGCCACAACAACACAGTCCAACACACTTCACCACTCACCTTCCCTTCAGACCCTTCAATGATTATATTTTTAATCATCAGCCCTCTCCCTATGGAGATAAGTAACATAGGTGCTGAATTGCACCAGTGCAGTTACCAACTGTTGCTTTCATTTATTAACTTGCTTATTATAGGTTGCTATGGGTGCCCACACCGGTGCAAATAATCCGGCTATTACTTTTAGGCTCATGTTTTCTTATTGTTTTAGGCTACATCCAAACAGCCCAACAACAAGCTGAATATTGTCCGATTGCGTCCGGAAGCCTTGTTTTATCTCTGGTGCAGACTCGGTGGATATCAGAGAGACTTTGTATTTCGAGTGAAATCCGCCGAGTCTGTTTGCGCTAGAGCCCAAAAAAGGCCTCCGGACGCAAGCAGATTCTGCTAGAGGTCGAGGGCTAAAATCAGCCTGCGGATTTAAACACAGTCCCACAATAATGCAAGCGGTAGTCATTTTTTGGGAGCCATATTGCTCTTCTCAGAGAGAGATACAGAGTAGGTTCCATAATTATATCAGGGTCCATAATTCTATCAGGATTAGAAACAAAAGAATTGTGTTTAAGTAAAGGCATTATACTGCAGTACAAAAAAGGCATGTGAAATAAACACTTTTTGTTTTTGTATTTTTTATTTTTAAACTGGGAAGTCGAAATGTAACAGACAATTCATATGTTTTGTTTTCAAGATGTAGCTTTGCAGATTAAAATTGCATGCACACATTCCATGTATTGCATGTAACCCCCCTACTTTATTTTTTTTTTTTTTTAATAGTGGACCACCAATGTTTATTATTAATACTATTATATATGCCCTGTAGAGCTTTACAAAGTAAGGGGAAACAAGACCATATCATTTACATATACAGACTAAACATTTCACCTAACTTGATACACAATCGGACAATTGGATATTGTTAGGAGACATTATTGGGAGGGTCTGGTTGGCAAGAGCTTACATTGTAATGACTGTAAAGTTCACTTAATTATTCTATTGCTAATATTGGCTGTGTTCTGCTCAACGTGCAAAAAAGGAAAATGATTAAATGCAAATTATTTCTCTGTACAACAACTGATTTTAAGGACTAGTAATGAAAGACTGTAGTTTCCATGTTGTCTTTTTACAGCTTATTTCCATTCTCAAATGGGTCTCTCACACCCTGTGGTGAGAATTGTACCTGACCTGTGAGCAAAACAGAAGGATTTCATTAACACATGAGGTGTTACAAATGGCTAGGAAAGAAATCAAGCCCTGCATTGGCTGATTAGCATTCAACCTTGCCCTCTTAAGGCAAATGGCCCCTTACCACAAGTATACAGACAAGAACTGCAGCAATTCCCTGTTCTAGGGACTTGGCCCACTTCTGCGAGAGAGAGAGAGAGAACACACTGTGGGGTGTGCTTGGCAGAAAAATTTGTAAATTTGTTAAGTTGGTACAGAGTTATTTAGTCTGTTGAGTCAGTCATGACCAGACATGAATGAATGGGATCTGCACACCTGCTTGATATTAAATCAATCATTCACCGCTTTGTGGCTGCAGCCTGAAATTCAAGTTCCTTTAGTCACTCTCCAGTTCTTTTGTTTGGGTGTTAGGCAAAAAAAAGGAGTGGTGTAAACAGCCTACAGCGAAGAAATGTAAAGGATGAATGGATTAGAGGGAGGGGACTTGAGGGGGGGGGAAGAGAAGATGAGGAGCGAAATGTTGAAGGATTGGCAGTCAGATTTACTTTTGTATGGTTTTCATGGGGATTTACATTTCCTAATGCTTTCACTGATTCACTGCCTATAACTCAAGATTAGCAAGAAATAAACTATGAACATTTGCAATGCACCTTCTGGGTCTGCAGGGAGCAAGGGAGGGCCCACTGACATTTCTTGTGTTGGATGAAAAAAATCCCATATGCTTATATAAGAATGTCTACAGCAAAATTAGCAATGTACTACTACCATACATACATAATTATTATTTATCAGTCAACAAGATATGTAGCAAAGTGAAGCTGGCTATACACTTCTGCATCTTTGCCAGATCTGGCCACCCACGTGCTGGAACAAATCAGGCTGATATGATCATACTGGGGGCCATGGAGACCGGTTGGGCGAGGCCCACAACATACCACATCTTGTCCAACAGGATTTGTATTGGCCTATGAATGGCCAACTTAAGCAATAATTTTGGGGTAAAAATAATAATAAATGAAGTACTTGGTTTTCAGTGCAACCAAGGTTGCAATTAATATCAAGCTCAACCAGACCTAGAATGCAACTTCTGAGGAATGTCTGATCACCTAAACCCCATACAATCTCAGCAGTCTGCAGGCTTCCGGCTCTGACTGTGATAATTCTATGGTGCAACAAGTATTTGTTGAATGACCACTTAATATTCTGAAAGCCTCATCCTGCTGACAATGATTGATTATTGGGCAGAGTTCCATCACTACAACGCTTCTTAATGTGCGAATTTAGTGCTCATGTGCGCTTGTCAATCTTCTTTCCAGTTCTGAAGCATTGTATGCTTGTGCTCAGCATAGCTCGAAAGACCAATATAGCAGTTTTATATCCTACCAAACTACAGGCTCCCATAGTGCCAAAATGCAAATTTACAAGTCCCTAAAGACACCAAGAGCAGGATAAATGTGTCGATTGGAGGTGCAGTTCCTAAACAGATCACAGCCCAAAATAAAACAAATAACGAAGATCAGAATAGACATCATCGAGACACATTATTTGCTGAAACCTCAAAGAATAGGTTGTTTCTGTTTTGGCTTTCACAAATCTATGAAAAGGCATAAATTAACAACACTTGGTCACACTTGGGGGAGAATTTTGGTCTTCAGTGCTAGTGCTCCCAGGCACTTTTCATTCACAAAAATGCAACGAAAAGCCTATTCATGGGATCTATTTAACTAACATAACTTTGTACCAATTCCAAAGTTTACAGACACATCAGGGTCAAAACATTTTAAAAGGAGCTGATAAAGGGATCCATGTTGCAGCCAAATGTGCAAAATAACAGATGATTTAGGAAACAGAAGACAATACATTGGTGCAAATCAGCAGCCTTGGGCTGTATGCACACTGGCCAACTACTAATCCAAAAGAATCTCCTGCAACTCTAGTCTGATGCAAATCGCGTCATATGTCTGCTTGTGGTGTTGTGAGTGGCTTTAAAGAGGTTGACAACTTTTAGTATGCTATAAAGAGTCATATTCCAAGACAGTGTGCAGTTGGTTTTCATTTTTTTTTATTTGTACTTTTTGAGTCATTTTGCTTTTTATTCAGCAGCTCTGCAGTTTGCAATTTCAATAATCTGGTTGCTAGGGTCTAAGCTACCCTAGCAGCCAAGCATTGTTTTGCAGCTCAATCTTAGACAGTCATAGTAGAGAAGCCACAGTCTCTGCTCTAGTTAACCCAGACTTCCTAACACTTAACTTCCTGTCTGCTCTTTCAAAGCCCTTACTTAAACATTACTAAAAGAATGCTGCAAGAGGAGCAAATCAGTTTTTTTACTATTAGCTTCAGTAAGGCTATCTTCTTAACATGCACTGGGTAAACTGCCAACAACAAGACAGACAAGAATGTTATAATTACACATAAAAAAGATGCATGTGTCCTATATATCTAGATACACATCCTGGTGTAACATGTTCATAAAAAAATGTAAACAAAAAGCAGTAACAAGACCAAGTGTAGGACATTTTTCAGAGGTCAGTTCCTCTGTAGCCCAGCCAATCCAAATGTATGGAATTCAGAGCTGCAAGCTACGAGCTAGCACTTTCCCCAATGCGCAGGATTAAAAAAGAGGATGCTTAGGTTTTTAAATCTGGTTGGTTAGTGAAGTCTGTCTTCAGAGATTTTTTTTTCTTTTTTCCTCTCCCCATTGCACTCCTAATTATCTGCAGACCGTGTCCTGAACTGAATAGCTGGCTTTCTTCTGCCCGCTTAGAAGAGGGGGAAAAAAATACAGGTCTCTGGCCTCACTGGCACAATGAGTTTCTAGCAAGACTTGCACACACATTTATTTATACAATCTCCTCCTACCAATCTGTTTTCTGCAAAGTTCCGTCGTAGTCTCCTTAAACTATTGATCCATTTACAAAGTTGTACCATGGATTGTGGCTTATTGGCAGTGACAGCTGCTGGAAATCTGCTTTTGCTGCATTAGTCTGAAGTGTTAGAGCGAGCTGTACAAACAGAAGATGTTGGCTGGGTAAGTGCTTCATACTGCATCTCAAGAGCGTCTGGCGAAGTGGGACTGGTGCTTTATACACGAGATATGCGACCTTTCACTGGGAAAACTGAAAGAGATGGAAATGGAGTGGCAAGGGGGAAAGAAATGCCCAGAGGGGAAAACGTCCAATGAGATTTAGATCTTTGATCTTCATCTTTGCAGATGAAATTAAAGTTTAAGGGGGTGACAGAGATAAACCGAGATTGTAGGGAAAGAAAAAAAAAAAAAAAAAAAAAAAAAAAAAAAATCGGGATCCCAAAGCACTGCTAGATACAAGAAGGATTAACAACGTATTCCATAGAAAGATCTTCCACGTGTGGCAACAAAATGCACGAAAAAACCCAAGAACAGAGGAATGAAAGAGCATTTCATATTCCCATACATAGCACTACCCAATGCCCTGGTCGGAGAGAAGTTTTTAAATAAAACTCTGAAAGCTGAAGTGGTTTGGGAGCCTGCCACTCCATTAGCCTCAACTTCAGAGAAAGTCTATACAGCCTGTGACTTATCGTACCAGAAACATTTCTCAATCTTTTGTGGTCGAGGAGTCTGCAATTTGAAGATATCAGCACAAATTGCAGCCCAAGCAGGTTTTGAGGCAAGCAAGGTAGAGCGATTTTACAATGACACAGCCCACAATAGGTCACAAGTTGCCTTGGGAAGACTAGATACACCAGGCAACTCAGATTCTCACCAATGAAAATAATAGCAGAGATGTACAAAAGCAAAAACACAAATAGTGGTTGTTGTGGCAAAAGAAAATGTGCAAAAATACACCAAAACCACCACAATATAAGAGAGTTAAAGTCACACTTTTAGAACGGGAAGTGCCCATTTCACCAATAAACTGAAAGAAGGCTGCAATACCCGATCAGAATTAGGATTTAACTGTGGTCCCCCAAGCCTCCTCAACAAACGGCTCTATTCTTGCCAGACACAACTATTCAAAGCTTCCACCTCAATCCTTGATTAGACGGGGATAGACAAGCCATTAAAAATACATCCACCTCCAACTATCACAGATAATGTGCCTCATTACAGTTAACATTGCCACAATAGCTCTGACACACGGTTGTAAGGAACTCCTGGGGAAATAGGGAAGGAGTCTATTCAGTGATAATAAGAGAGGGAAAAAAGGTTTAAGCAATAATGTGGTTTAATTGGCCTCCCAAGAAGAGATCAGTAAATGCAACTTTATTATGCACCAGGAATAATCAGCTGGGGGGAATCAAGTTGCACGTTTTATTAATCCACTGAATAGTCAGAAATCAAATTGGTTAAATAAAAAAAATAAAATTTACACAGCTGGAGGGTAAAAAAAAAAAAAAAAAAAGAAGCATTATTGCTCCGGACAACTTTTAACCCTTTCACTGTCAGACAGCAGTAGAGGAAAACAGCAATGTTTAATTTCAAGAGACAGAAAATGTAAAAGTCTGTTATGAAGCAGTTGCTAAAAAGCTTTCAATTCACTACAATAATACCACAAAGGAACTGTTTTTGTTTTATAAAAAGTAGTTGTTTTTTTTCCTCCCATTGGTTGAAAGCAGTGATGTGCTTTGACAAATCTCAACATAAAATGTAATGGAAATAAATAGAATGACGTTTTTACAAAGTGAAATAGCTTTTTGGGGTTGTCTTGTCTACCCACAGAGAAGGATCTATGCCAGAAACCAACTTGCTTTACACACACACTGGCATCCACAGATGGCTCAGTCCAGACGCCTAAAATAAACCGCTACAGTCTGGACAGGCAGTCTGGGTGGCATGCCTTCCATGCGACTGTCCCAGTTATGTATACACCACCTACACATTACCACCAGCCTGGTGCCATGTCTACAGATCACAGGGCAGCACAAAATATATACACCGACATTCCTGGAAAGAATTAATTATCCAGCACATAAAGATTAATGGCAACGTAGCCAAATATAGTATGATTTTTATCCAAGCACCTAGGCTACAGCTATTCACTAGCAAGGAAGCAGGCGTTCTAGATTTAAAATACACAAACGAATGACACATTTCCAGGAGTAACATGGGGTACAAAGATCAAGGCTGCCTGTGAAACTGCTCATCTGCACTTGAAGACCAAGTTGACATGTCAACACTCTTAAAGCTACATAGGCAGGACAGTGGGATGCAAAGTGCCCGCACCTGTTTGGTACATATTAGTACATACATAAAAAATGGTCAGATCTGCAATGTACAACTTATCTCCACAGACTGCTGTAACCAGGAGATGCAGCTATATAAAGAGCACTTAAGTATCATCTGTGGGATCAGCAGTGAACTTGAAGCAGGGTTACCATCAGGTCACTTTAAATGCCACATACAGGGTGATGTTCTCTTCCCTGACTCCTTATTACCTTTCCATGCATGGCCATGAATCTCCTCGCCCGTGTTAAAGGTACAGACGCTAGTGTAGCTATGGAGTGCCCACAGTGTGATTCCTGTTCTACTCTGTATGTAGGTTTTGTCTTCATCTCACTATCAGCTGGAAATGGGGGCGACATACAGTAATGCCAATCAACAATTCCGCTGGCGAATGCCAGGCACGCTCACATGAATTATATATATATATATATATATATATATATATATATATATATATATATCACAGAAAATAGAGGATTACAAACAGCCCCATAAGCAGGTTGGTGTATACAATAAAGTGGTACATGCCCTCTAGTATACTTCCTGTACAAAACATGGTCACTTGGGAGGGTACACAGTTAAAGGCAAGGGCACAGGGATAACCCAGATTTGGGAATAGCTGGGGCAGAAATAGTAGTTGTACACCACACAACTGGAGGACATTGAACACAAACCATTATAACCCTGCAACTCCCATCACCCTTAGTGGGATAAGGTTTTTAACTCTAGAGCTGCTGGGACAAAACCTTTAGGAGCAGCGACTTTTTGGAATGAGTACTGATTGGGAAGGGAATAGTAATTGCTGCTATAAAAGGCCAGGGGGGCAATATTGGCATTAATATCATATGTATGGCTTTGGCCCTAAGGCAGGGCTAAGTCACAGCACAAAGTAATTAGCCAGGTGAGTCTCAGACCGTCACTTACCCTGACTGCTTTCCTCTTGTATTTGTTGCTGTAGTCGAACTTTTCCTTCATCTCATCCAGCAGCCGACCCAGCCTGGCCTGCTCGTCGTCTCCCCCGACCCCATCCCGGGCCAGTAAGATGTAGGCCCTCCAGTTGGCCGAGTCGAAGCCCCAGTGGCAAGTCCGGTTCTCCAGCGCCTTATGCGAGTGCACCACGAACTTGTGCGGCGGGTACATGAGGCGACAGTCCAAGCACTGGATACAGGGGGCGCTGGGGTGTCCGTACAGCTCGGGCACGAACAGGCCCCGACACTTTCCGAAGCACTCGTGATACACCTTGAAACTGCTCTCGGTCAGCTCCAGCTCTAAAGGTCCCGGCGGGAAGTCGCTCTTCTTGGCGCAGCGGGGCGGATAGCTTCCCCCGTACAGCAGGGCGTTGCACAGCCGTTCGGCGTCCGTCTTGGTGATGAGGCCACAGGAGGGCGCGGAGAAGGGCAGGATCCCCATCACCTTCAGGATCTCCAGCTGGTCGGCCGTGCAGCGGGAGCAATACACGTGCAACTCGTCGCACACGGCGTTGATCTGCTGAAGGCTGAAGTCCCGCAGCACCGAGTTGAGGATCTGAGGGAGACACAGTCGCTTCTCGCCCCCCACCACAAAGCAAGAGATGGTCTCTCCCTCCAGAATAGTCTCGCACCTCTCAGTGGAGCGGTCCGACGGCATAAATAGGGGACCCCCGGGGATGACTGGAGGCGGCTGGCTGGGCAGATGGAGGATGGGCTCCGGGGGCTCCTTGCCGCTCTCCTTCTTGTACAAGTCCTGAGCCCAGCGGGCGGAGAAGGCGGCCGGGCCGCCCAGAGAACTCATGGAACTCAGGTGGAACTGTTCCAGGGTCTTCTGGAGCCCGGGATGGGGCTGGAAGCTGCTGCGGCTCACGGTCTCCATGCCTAGAAGGTCCCGGCGGCAGCAACAACTCACTCACTCACTCACTGGGCAAGTTCCGCGCTGGTCAATCACTCGATGGCTCGGGGCTTTACTTGCAATCCGCACAGAGCTCAGTCCATACACGTTACTGTCTCACTGTCCTGTCTGATCCCCTGGCCAAGGCTTCAGTCCAGAGATACGAGGAGGCTGCCCATAGCGTCCCACTCAGTCCCTCTCACTCAGTCCCACTCACTCAGTCCCACTAATGTCTTTCCGCTGAGGAGGCACAAACGCGCCTGAACTTCCCCTCAGTACAAAGCGTCGGTGGAGGGGTTCGTGGGAAGTTGCGGGCGGGACAGACTCACGAGTTGCCCGTCATGTTCCACTGCTGGAGGTAAGGGAGCGAGCAGGGCTCTTTCTCCCAGACACACAGACTGCTGCCTTCCCGGTGCTGCTCACTGCTCGAATGGCTCATGCACTCTGTCTGCACTCCCCCTCCCTCTTTCCCTTCTCCACCCCCTTTCTCTCTGTTTGTTGGTGTCTGCCTCAGTCATTGAATCCCAGCCAAGAATGTGACCAACTCCCCAGGCTGTGGCTCTTCCAGGAACAACCTCCACCCCCTTCCTCCTCCTCCTCCTGCTGCTGCCGCTGCCTCTTTTTTTTTTTCTACTGCAAAGCGGAAAAAAACTTGTCTGTCGAAGGCAAAATAAAACTCATGGTTCTCGTGTGTGAAACCGCCGGCTTCAGAAGCGGAAGGGTGTTTTACTTTCTCCTGTCACTAAACGCTCAGTACAATGAGGTCAGGATCAGCAACAGGTCAGGAGACATTTCTCACATATTATTCCACTAAATACTGCCATTTCCCTATCATATTCCTATACAGTGTCTACTGGGTCGTTTACAATTTCTGTGAAAAATTCTATATATTTGTTTTTAGATGCCAATGTAGAAAGTTGGACTGTAATTGCACAAGCTGCAAATCATTACAAGGTGCAGGGCCACACCGTGTCCATGTCTGGGAGCACGAGGTATAAAACCCTAAGGATGAATAAAAACACCCATATGAAAGATTCCCAGAGCTTTAAAGCCACGTGACATTAAAGGCAATAGCACATGGGACATTTCATTGCCCACAGGCAGGTCCAGACTGGGATTCAAAAAACAGACCCTGGTTTATCCACTACACAGAAGCCCAAAACAGCCCCCACCAGCCCAATAAACAGTCACTGTCCCTTGGCATATTACAGCAGCCCCTCTTTCATTTGCCAGAACCCACAGATTGCTAGTCCAGGCCTGCCCACAGGCAAAAAATACCTACCTATAGGCTACCATTAGAATTCTGGCATCCTTGCGAATACTTTATTTCGAAAAGATGCTCCAGTTTGTGATTTCATGTGTAATGCAACTGTACTGCAGCAATGTAAATGTTCATCTATAGCAGGGGTGTCCAAACTGTGGCCCGAGGGCCACATGTGGCCCAGGATGCATATGAATGTGGCCCAGCTTGAAACGTTTGGTTCCCAAAGAAATAGGAGGAGGGGGGACTCTGCCATTGCCCAGTTAGTAATAATAATATAATAATAAGACTATATAATATCCAGGTGTCCCATATTCCAGTGTATAGCTCCATCTAGTTATCCAACTGGCATTGTAGTTCTTTACTGTGTATTTCCTTTACTTTTACAAATCAAACGTGTTTGTGTATTTCATGTGTGGCCCCAGACAATTTTTATTTTTCCAATGTGGCCCGGCGAGCCAAAAGTTTGGACACCCCTGATCTATAGGAAGTTATTTTCAGACTTTTTTGTCGTATGTGAGTTGCCCAAGGTGGCGGGATTCAGTGCAGCCTGGAGCTGAGTAGATAGGGAACAAGTGGTGGCGTTGCATCTGCAGGAAGGTACAACACACGGATCATTGTGAAGGTGACCATACACGCACAGATGTTATCATACGAAATAACGTTTAATGCAATATTCGGCGATGGGAGGCAAGGCGGGCGCCCAAACATTACAAAATGTTAATGCTGAATCGTCAGATAGAGGTAGAATTCTATTGTTTTTACCTGCATATTTGATGATTCAGCTCTTAAAGGGGTGGTTGGCCTTTAAGTTAACTTTTAGTATGTGATAAAATGGCCAATTCTAGCAACTTTTCAGTTGGCCTTGATTTTTTTCATTTTTACAGCTTTTGAATGATTTGCTACCTTCTGACTTTTTCCAACTGACACTGACTCCATCTAAAACATAAATGCAATGTAAGGCTACAAATCCATTGTTATTGCTACTTTTTATTAGCTATATTCCTATTTGGGTTTGAAAAGTGCCTGCGCAGATCTCCAAATTAGGAAATCCAGACATGTCTTTTGAATGAATGGCTCGGCAATTGCCACAGCATAACCCTGTACCTGACATAACGGACACGCCTCTGACATCACTGGGCCTTCCCCCCCCTGTCCAGTCTCCCTGCCGGCAAAAGGTGGCAACCCTACTTCCTATTTATATCCCATTCTCTTATTAAGTTCAACACAGGGTTTCAAGGGTAATTTGGACCCAAGCAACCACATTTCTAAAACTGCAAACTGGGGAGTTGCTAAATAACTCAAAAACAGCAAATAATAAAAAAAATGAAAACCAATTGCAGATTGTCTCAGAATATCACTCCCAGCTTAATTCTAAAGGGCCCATTTATTAAACCTCGAATTTATCTGGTCGAGATTTTTAGGATGGAAACAAAACATTTTTGTGGAAAAATAAAAACCTTGAATTTTTAGATATTTATTATACCCCAAAGCTGCTAAAAATTCGATTCCATCTCAAATCTGTTAATGTCATGTAGAAGTCAATGGCAGATGTCCCTGAAGTTGTCTCTTGACATCCAAAACTGCCCTGGATAATCTTATAAAGTTTTCACAGTTTTTCAATAAAGTCTTGTGCAAAGATAAAATAAATGTATTGAAGCATGCAAGAAGGGAATTCCACATGAACAGAGTGTACTGTGGCCTTATATTGTACTCTCTGTTATATAAATAAACATGTAATAGACATAATAAACTCACAAACTCATAAATGAAGACCTCATAAAGACCTTCAATTATGCACACACACAAGTGTCTGTATGTATATATATATATATATATACTTTTTCCCCTAACTGTACTGCATTCAGAAACTGTGCATTTGCCAAAACATGGTGAAATATTTGATGTACCTACACATACAATATATTCTGGTCCGGTCTGGGGCAAAGGATGGTCTGGGTCAGCGGGGCCCATGAAGACCTGGGCCCACCGGGTTTTTCCCCTGTGCCGGCCCAGTCTGAAACGCTATGACAGACTATAAAGTGGTATTCTACATTACCTTGTTTTTTTAACAAAAAAAAAGCTAAATATCATTACATCTTATCATTACATCTACTATAGAAAGCAAAATGTGATCCAGGCCTGAACTGTAATCTGTACCATATTAAACTAGTCTATAAAGGAGGCACAACGTAACACTAAACAAAGCGCTCAGGTCAAACAGATGTATAGTTGTAGTGCCCATGGCCAATACTATATCAATTATAAACCTTGCCTTTCGAAGAAGCAGTACAATATGAAAACATATGTAAAGAAACATAAGGGAAATAATCACAGTCACATGTTGGCTACGTTGCAGATAATGGATGAAGTTGACTAATAATGCTAATGTATGGGTATTATCATTGCTGGACAGGAACATTTCATAGAAGCCATCAGTAACTCAATACAATTCATTTTATCCTCCTTTAAACATAACAGAATCACCATGGTCCCCAGCCTACTGTTCTATATTGCTTCAGACCTGTTCATAAGGATAACCTCTGTCCCACTCATGACAATTACTATATGCTAAGTTCCCCAAAAGGAACATTTTACCTTGTGTGTGCAGCCTAGCAGGGGCAGTACCTACAACTAATTCAAATCCTTGCTCCCAGTGCAAACCAAACACACAGAAAGGACTTGGACCATTATTTTCCTTGCTGGGACCAAATTTATAAATAGGAAACCGATCGGTGTAATTTTATGAGTGGTATTCATCAATATTGCTCATAAAAATATATGAATTGTTGCTAAATCAGCCCCTTAAGCTGGCCATAGATGTAAAGATTTTTAAAAGATTCAATCGTTATCGTGAGACCACGATTATCTCAATATGATCATTTAAATGTACGATGTGTCCATCAACTAAAAAGACCATTTCAGGCGATATTGCCAGCAAAACTGAAGAGTAGCTGCCTGCTTGGCCCTGCAAATATAGATAGATTGCACTGGGACCGATAAAGATTTTTAAACCTGGCCGATCAATTTTCTGACAGATGTTGGCCGAAAAATCGTAAGATGTATGATCGTTCGAATCCCACTAACCGCACAATAATTTGACGGATTGGTCGGACTGCACTGAAATCAGTCGTTCACCAAAGAAGAATCGTCTATGGGGACCATTAGTCTTTGAGGATTTAAGAAAATGATGTAAAAAAAAAACAACAACAAAAAGAAGAATTTGCATAAAACAGTACTAATTCTGTTCCATTTAGCAGAAATAATGAATACACAAATGTTTATATTTGTGTATTATGTAGTGCCACAAATTTGCTTGGAGGACCTCAATGGAGTCTGGGCCCACCAGTGCCATATAGTGTTCCTGCTGCTTTATTAACTAGACTCGAAGAGTGTTACAGTTACTACTACCTATTAGACTTCCATAAATGCAGCAGATAAAAATTGCTTTGCTTACATCTGTGCTATAGCAAACATATGGATTACAGAAGAGTTTACCAAAAGACACAGCAGACTTTTCATAATAAAATGTAGGAGAAATTAAGCAAGCCAGATGCAGACTTGAATAAATCCCAGTTCTTCGCAGCAGACATGAGTAGACAAGCAGCTTGTTTACAGTAAAACATAACATGCAGTAACTGGGATGGGGGATTTTAGAAAAACCCAAGTATTTAATTCTGAGGGCTCATACAGGAATAACATCTCGGCCCCCGAGATCTATCAGTGTTCAGAGTTATATGGTCAGTTCCATATACTATTACTCATGTAACCTGATGGGTAAATGGAGTGCTATTGTGCTGTAGCAACTCCCAGTAAACTTGTAGTGTTGTAGTGTTTGCCCGTCAAGGACTAGTCTGCAGATGTCAACCTGCAAATGTCTAACCGCATCAGGCTCTCCAAGTGGAACCTAGGCTGGAATATAACTACCCCTTAGTCCAGTGATCCCCAACCAGTGACTCGCTTGCAACAGGTTGTTCACCAAGCTCTTGGATGTAGCTCCCAGTGGAGTCAAATCAGATGCTTATTTTTTTAATTCTGACTCGAAGGCTAGTTTTGGAGCCATAAAGACCATGTGAGCTGCCAAAATGTTTTCTGCTAATCCACATAGGGGCTACCAAATGCCAATTACAGCCTTTACTGGGCACCCTAGGAGCATTTTTTACTACTTGCTTTGCTCCCCAACCTTTTTTATAATTAAATGTGGATCATGGGTAAAATAGTTGGGGACACCTGCCTTAGTCTACACTTGGATCCCTACTCTGAGGTTGGATACCCAGGACTCTTATCCTTCTGCTTTCCTTGTAGGAGCATCAGGCTGCTTACTAAATACCCTGAACTTAACTCTCACTCCTAGAGAAAGCTATGAAAATACATTTCCTTTACTGGGATTATTTCCGTCCTGGCTTTAATCTTCTCCTGCCTTCCTACCCAGGTCGAATTCAAGCGATAACAGCCCCAAAAGCGTCTCCCTTTTGTACAATAGAACAACGATCCCAGCTACTTGGATGCCACCAGGACTTAAATGAGAGGAGCAAGGCTAGAGGTTCTGGATAAGCAGAGGGGCACGATTGTTAGCAAAGTCTTTGGGCAGAAGTTCGTGGTACAAGGTGTTAAATGGAATCGTAGTCGGAACTGGCCGGGTCGAGGCAGGCAGAAAGTGAGCGTAAACAAATCAGCCCGGGTCTGGGCAGGCAGCGTTCAAAGCGAGGTCAGGCAGGCAAGGGTCAAAACGGGAGACCAATCAGAGGGATATAGCAAAAGAGGTAGTCGAAATTCAGACAATGGATCAGGATACAGAGGTATGAATCCTCAGGAACAGGCAGGGGTCACAACAGATCAGAAATCAGCTCAAAGTCAGAATAGCAAAAAGCTAAAGGCACCAGGAACAAATCTATAACGGGCAATGAGAACCAGTGGAATGGCCCTTTAAATATTTGAATTTTCGCCATGCGCGCCCTTAACGAAACGGCACAGGAGGAAGAAGACGCGGCGGGCGTCCCTGCCGTCCCCCCACTAGACCATCAGGGTAAGCCTTTACACCTTGCTTTCCAATGTACTCATCTGTACTAAAGAATGTTGACAATGCCAAGTCAGCATAATGCAGGAAAGATGTAAGGATGCAATTAGCTCTGGCCTACACTGTAGCCTTGTAGTTACTTAAAATAGAATAAACGTTTAAGTGGCCCAACTTGAGTGATTAACAGTGTTCCGGTGACTCCGATACCTGCTCATCAAGGGGTTGGATTTTGTTCCACTTGTGCACTGCCTGTGATCTGTTCTCAGCTCTAACTAACAGGGGAAGAAAAATAAATGGGCCCATATCACTAATAGTGTAAGAATTGCTTATAGATCCTTCATATTATCTGACAGCAAATAAATCACTTTGCCTTTCCAGTCGGCACATTTCCTTTGTGCTTTGTGTGTTATTTCATGCAGTCTTGGGAAAGCCCCATGCTTTGCTTAACAGTGTTATTATGTGTAGTTATATAGGCCACGCTGTGACTTTTTCCATTCAACTAATATCTGTACACTGTAAGCCAACATAGGTTGGGCCCCGTTTGTGTGGTTCACTGTGTCACACTGTTTACATTTATTATTTTTTCTTTTTATGTAGCACCGAAGAACATTCTGGGGCTTTCTAAATAAAATCTTCAATAAAAGGCAAAAAACCCTGTCTGGGCCCCTATGCAGCAATGACAGAGACATCTTAAAGAGCAATATCCTGTTAACCCTCCAAACAAAGCAAGTAGGCCCAGGAATAAACAGGATATACAGGCTGGTTATGCGATACCAAACCTCTCTGTGGTCAGTTCCATGCTATAAATAACTCAAGAGAATAACAAAATGCACAATATTGTTCAGAGCTTCTCACTGCACAGACCTGCGGAGCGTTACTCGTCTACCTTGTTTTCATATTTATTATGTATAGGTAATGTACCTCAGAATGACTCCTTTATCTTTAGTTTGCCCTGCAGGTCAAACAATTTCTATGTACAGGAATGGGACTTGTTATCCAGAATGCTGGGGACCTGAGGTTTCCGGATAATGGATCCTTCCATAAATTGGATCTTTGTACTTTAAGTCGACTAGAAAATCATGTTAACATTAAATAAACCCAATAGGCTGATTTTGCTTCCAATAAGAATTAATTATATCTTAGTTTGGATCAAGTACAAGGTACTGTTTTATTATTTCAGAGAAAAAGGAAATCATTTTTTAACATTTGAATTAGTTGGATAAAGTGGAATCTATGGGACACAGTCTTTCTGTAATTCTGAGATTTCTGGATAACAGGTTTCTGGATAACGGATCCCATACCTGTACTTTAATTGTGCTGTACTTTTGCATGAAAAAGCCGATCCTGTACGGTTCCCACCCAATGGGTCTACTGGCCACATGGACCTATCAATTATTGTGTTCATTCAGGCTGATAGCCCAAACAACTGGAACTGTAGGAAGTGAGCAGGAGCTGTTCTTAAATTCTTCATCTGCAAATACACGTACTGTACTGTTTGTACTGGGTGTCATGGTGCATCACAGATCAAGTTTTAAACCAACCTATATCCATTCATAATCATATTGGCCCGGGATTATCAGGCTATCGTATTTGTAGCAAAAATCACACAACCATTTTGTGCATTTTAATTAGCACATGCATGGCCAGATTTAAGCCCAATCAAGCAATAGGAAACCTTCAGATCTTCTGTTATTAGTGTGAATTAGGCTACAGAGGCATATTAGCCATGAGCTTGTGTGATGTATACCTAACAATTGTTAGTTCTACTCTTTATAATATTAGTCTTGTTTTTCATCCAATGAACCCATGAACTCCTTGGTGCAGATTCCATAAAGGGCAAAGTGACTGACGCTAGCGAAAATTTGACAGCGTGACGTAATTTCAGAACTTCGCAGATTTCCTAACAGGTTCAGGCGTCACTTCGCTAGCGAAGGAGTTAGATGCTACCGTTGCTTCACACTCTAACGCCAGGTGAATTTTCGCTCTGGCGAACGGACTTAACTCTGCAAATTCACTAAGATGCAGATTTTACTGAACGTTGCCTAATTCGCCAGACTTGCCTCTGCCAGTTCAGACCAGGTGAAGTGCAATGGAGTGCATAGGACTTCCTCAATTTTTAGTGCAAAAATTTTCTAAGTCCCAAAAAACGCTGGGGTCTTTTCCTTTTAAGTGATAGCCTGCAAAGGTCCATAAAATTTCACTTTAGTGAATTGACGCCTAGCGAAGTGTTGCGATGGCATGCAAAGCCATCACTGACGATTTTTCGCCTGTTAGGGAATTTGCCCCTTTGGATGCTTAGATCCCAGGATAAGTGTCCTACAGTACAAATACCGAACCAAATACTCCCATTCAATATATGTTAAAGGGGTTGTAGAGAGCTGAGACAATTTGCAACTGGTTGTTGTTTTATATTATTTGTGTTTCTTGAGTTATTTAGATTTTTCAGCAGCTATCCAGTTTGACAGGAACCAAATTACCCCGGCGACCTTCAATTGGTTTGAACGAGAGACACTCCAAAAAACATACAGGCAGCTTAATTGGCTCCTGATAAAACTGACCATAGTGTGTGAACAGAGCCACTATCAGGGGGCACAAGGCTAATCGTCATCCTGGCCTGGGGAATTTCTGGTCTTGGCTTGGCTGTGCTGCAGAAACTGCTGCTCCAGAGAAGAGCAAATAAGCCACTCCAGAAAAGATGAAAAAGCCACTCCGGAGAAGAACGAACAAGCCATTCCGGAGAAAACTAAGAAGCCAATCCAGAGGAGAATGAAGAAGCCAATCCGGAGAAGAACGTAGAAGCCACTCCAGAGGAGATCATAGAAGCCACTCCGGAGAAGAACGTAGAAGCCACTCCGGAGAAGAACGAAGAAGCAACTCCAGAGAAGAAAGAACGAAGAAGCCTCTCCAGAGAAGAAAGAATGAAGAAGCCTCTCCAGAGAAGAATAAAGACCACCACGGAGGAGGAAGAAAGCCACCTGTTGAACTTTAAAGTTAAATTCCACTGAACCCCTTTATCTATCCCTGACTACCAATTAATCCAATAGGTATCTTCTTCCACTGGCCACCAATGTAAAGTATTTGGTATCTCCTGGCCGTGAACAATAATGTATTTTTTATGTGTAGGGGACCCTGTCACTAATGGCCCTTATTCAGACTGGTTATTTTTTTACCATATGTCTGTGTGGCCTTTGAACTGTGGGATGAAGGTGGGGGGAGCCCAGAAAATGTTGTTGTGCAGAGCTGCATGATTTCTGATGGCAGCCCTGTGTGTGAATATGATAAACTGGAAGCTCCACTGGAACAGGAACAAATGAATGATGTATAATCTCTTTAAAGTGCTGCAGAATATGTCGACTCTGTATAAAGAATAATTTGTATGTATGGTCGGATGTTTTTTATTTTTATCCAGTGTGTCCAAATAGTGAATTGAAAGCCAACTCAAAACCCACCCCCACTTTGCAACAATGCGCATGTAAAGCTGATGAAAAGCAGCTTAGCAATGATCTTGGATTTCACTGTAGACACTGTAGACACATTAAAAAAAAAAAAAAAAACCTCTGCACCTGAAGTGAATTCATTAGTCATGAACCTGAAGGATGCAGCAGAACAGAATCCTTGTTCTCCCACAGTGAGACTCTCTATGTTGACTTATGGTACTTTACTCATTGACTTTGGAAGAGACCTGATTCTTTCATAGGAAAATTTTTTGTTTTCTGTGTCTGAGAGCCCTCCTTTGCATACTTTGACGGGAGCGTAATAGACTAGGAATTTCAGCTGGCGCGGTAATCTCATTGGTCCGATGTCCCATGTGATTTCTAATATGTGAAGGAGACACTTTTATGGCTTTATTAAAACAAACTACTGCTTGTCGCTGCAGCTGCATGTAACTACAAGATCTGATGGATACACACAATTACCTAGCGAGCAGCCCGCATACAGACAGGGAATTTTTTTTTCTTCCCCTCTGCAAATCTATGATGGCTCAGGAATTTCAATAATAGTAGAAAACATACAAGATAAATCAGGGAGCTGCCTTGCCCAACACCTAGGCTGATCAAGATATATGGGCTAAATCACTGAAATATTACATCTGCAGAAAATAGTTTATTCCCTATAAAGGAAAGGGATACAAAATCTACTACATGTTTATATAAATTATCTTCTCTGTCTTTTTATCAAGTCTGCTATTTAGAAACCTCTTGATTATATTTAAGGGGTCGGCCCTCGAGTGCCTATATAGTAAATAACATTTTCTGCAAAATATAAAATCTGCTCAGCCGCCACCGCTGGATACTTCTTCAGAGGAGGGGTGGTGGTGGGTAGCTTGTGTTAATTAGGTATAACTGTTAATTAAAGAGCGTTGGAACTATCATGTCCCTACTTGCACACATGCATTAAAGCTTAACAGTGCAGCATTTTTGAGAAATGAAGTATGGGCTCTGGCAGGGAAATGGCAATTCCAGTACTTTAATTGACAGGTATTTTCAGGCATTTTGGCACCTACCTGGCAGGTGATTACATATATGGGCAACAAAACTCCCTTGTGTCATTGCATTTAAAAATCCTGGTGGGATTCTGCTGAAATGTTTCAAAAGTCAAACATAGAGACACTGCTTGAATTGGAGTGAAAAAAGTGGAGGGATGCTCTGTGTGGCGAGCGTAGCGTGGCATGATAACACAAGCTGGATAATTGTAAAAGAACAAACTTACACTTGCACACCCTGGCCGTCCAAAAACAACGAATCCCAGGTGCTCGATGATAGAGGAATTGGGCAACCTCGAAAGCAACGTAGACACAGAACACACCGGCACAGCATGGGTATTACTAGCAGGTATAACCTTGCTCGTTTATTGCGGATGCAACGTTTCGGGGCGTGACCCCTTTCTCAAGCATCATGCTTGAGAAAGGGGTCACGCCCCGAAACGTTGCATCCGCAATAAACGAGCAAGGTTATACCTGCTAGTAATACCCATGCTGTGCCGGTGTGTTCTGTGTCTATGATAACACAAGCCCCTCCCATTGTTATAATAAGCCTCACACCCCAATACTTTCTGGTTTCACCCACTTTAATAGAAAACCGTTTTGGTATTTCCTTCTAATGCACAGTTTAATGCCCAGTATGCATAGATTTACCAAAGTAAAAATGTGGATATGATTTTCTTGGCTGCCATTTCAGATTCTGCAAACACAGCCCCTTGCCTGTGTATTGTGTGTCATTACATAGCACAACCTCATCATATTCTATATTACCCAAGATTATTGCATATAGTTTGTATAATTCTCTCACTATTCTGTAACCTGCTGCTGCTTAATACCTTAATTTTCTATTTTTGTTTTCCCTGTTTTCTTTTTCTCTCCTTTTCGCTATAACCCTTTCTGCTGCTCCCACCTTCTTTATCTCTCTCCCAGCAATTTTTTCTCTCCTTTTATCTTCTATATATTTAACTATATTTTATTTTACCTCTGTATTTTATTTGCATGCAGAAGTGGAGAGGAGCAAAAGAAAATTCTGGGATTCAAAACTCTTGCATGCCCACTGAGGGAATGCTATTTCTCAGCAATAAAGAAGTGAAGGGATGTCATCCCTGTGCATCCCTCCCCTATTCCAGCACTGCCTAGAGAACAAAAAGAGACAGGTGCTGCCTTCAGCACTTTAATTTAATATGTGCAATGTATATTGAAAATTTGCATAAAACTATATTTTCTTTCATTTTCTTTTCCTGCCAGGGAACTTTGGTGCGAAAGCCACCAAAGAAGCTGCCATTGCACACAAACTTAAGGTATGTTCCACTGAACACCATTTTTTTTACTTCATTAAACCCCTGGCTACCAATGTTTTTTTTTTTTACATCTTCTATGGGGTCATGACCACCAATTATTTTAACTTGTATGGGGGACCCTTGCCACCAATGTTTTTTTTTAACTTGTAGGGTTGGACACCAATGTTTTTTTTTTTAAATTGTAGGGGGGACCCTGGAGGGGTGGGGCCTCGAAAATGTTGTTATACGAGCCCCCATGATTTCTGATGGCGGCCCTGGGGCCATATAAAATCAGTACAAAGACTCAAGCCTCGAATCTCAAAATCCCAGGGGTTCCATTGCCCTATACAAGTGTTCAATATAAAGCTGTGCAGCTTGGTGCAGGTATGGGACCTGTTATCCATAATTCTCAGAATCTGGAGTTTTCCAGGAAAAGGATATTTTTGTAATTTGGGTTCTCATAACTTAAGTCTACTAAAAATATTAAATGTAAATATTAAATGAACCCAATAAGCTGGTTTTGCCTCCAATAAGGATTAATTAAATTTTAGTTTGGATCAAGTACAAAGTACTGTTTTAATAATTACAGAGAAAAAGGAAATCTTTTTTTTAAATTTGCATTAAATTTTTTTAAAATTTTGGAGTCTATGGGATATGGCCTTTCTGTAATTTGGAGCTTTCTGGATAATGGGTTTTCAGATAACGGATCCCATACCAGCAATTGCCATGTTTGACCACATCACATGCTATCAGAACCTCTATAGCTATCAATGCTGAGCTGGAGCATGCATACTGAAACCAGAACCAAGTTGGCTGCTAGTGCTCCTTACTAAAATTCACAACAATTTGTGTGAATTATGATCTCAAAGAATATTCCATAAAAAGCCCCAATGGGAAGGTCGAGAGACAGAATAATAGTAAATTGCACAAGAACAATTTTTTATTTTGCGGCTTCTACAAAGGAAAACGGTTGAGCGTTGGAAAATTGTTTTTCCTAATGTTAGTAAATCAACCTCTTAGATGCAGATTTTCTTCTCTGTTGCACATGAACAAATATTTATGCTTCGTGGCACTGTAGCAAAATTCCATCAATGCGCTGCAGCCTCTTAGTGAACAAGTCTCCATAGTTCTTGTTTATTTGACTGCTCATGTCCAGGAGAAACAGCAATGTTACTAGCGTAGTTTATCCTTATAAAATAATTGTTTAACCACAAGCATTTGTTCATGGATTCTAAAGATATTCAGAATGTCCCCTTGCTTTTCTGATCGTGTACAGGCAAAGAATTTATTGGAATCTGAACATGGTGTGAACATTTTAAAAACCCTCCAGGGTGTTGGCAGAAATTAGACTGGATTTACCTGTGATGTTTCTTCAATAGGACGTTCCTGATTGTGCAACATTATATTAGGTCCTGTTCTTTCCAGGAATTCAAAACAAACACACAGGTGGGATTTGCTGAAAATGAAGTGTAGTGATTATTAGAAGCACTTTACCCAGGGGGGCAGCATCTGCTGGTATAGCTCACTGCTAGCTTCTGGGTGGATAGAAGCAAGAAAATTGTCAATCATATGCCAAAGCTTCTATGAAGAATAAAGCTGCAAATCAACCAGCCAATCAGAAGCACTTGTATGAAAGCAGCATCTCTACAATCCACACGAGTGAGAAGAACCTACATGCTACCTATAAAATATAGTAACAAAATAATAGAATGACTGGATCCTTTTTGAAAACTGCTGCTTTGGTGGTAATTTAAGTCTGAGTTCCAAACACCATAGTAGGCCAGGATTGAGCAAGTTTGTATAACATTTTGTAGAATAAAATGCAGGAACTACTCGCCGGCAGGCCCTGGTACAGAATGAGCACCCTGGCCCCCCTGTCAGGCCCACCCACCTATGGATCGCGTGCGCTGTAAAATTTCCCCCGCCCAGTCACCCACAATAACTGTTATCGCGGCTCCAGCTGGCCCCAAGGGGGTGCGGGCCTCGGTGTGATCGCACCCCTGGTAGTTACACCACTGATTGAACGGGAAGGTGTGTTATCCTGAAACATTATTGGAAGTATTAACAAAACTAAAATTTTCCCGTTTTTCTTATTAAAACCAAGTTGACCTAACTCGCATCCACGAAGATACCTCATTTATCCAAAAATAAGATCGAAAAAGTCAGTGTGGGAACAAAATTCTGCAACAATTAAAATAATATGAATTCGAATTTGACACGCAAATCGAATGACTTTTTTGAATTGCCACCGGAAAACCCCGACTTTTTCGGATTATGATACGAAAACCAGTGCAGATCACAATATCAAGAAACCTCTTCAAATTGCAAAAGGGATATCTGCCATTAACTTCTATATGACCTTGACAGGTTTTAGCAGGAGTATTTACGGATTTAGATTTTTAGCAGATTTTGTGACCCCTATGAAAGAGAACATAAACAATTTAGGAAAGTTAATTTGAATTTGTTAATGGTTATATTTATGCAGGGGACCAGATAACCACCAATGGATGCCCAAGCTGCCACTCATTTACAGTTTTAAGGACCAGTAACATAAAAAAAAAAAAAATATTGTTGAAGGGATACTGTCATGGGAAAAACATTTTTTTCAAAATGAATCAGTTAATATTGCTGCTCCAGCAGAATTCTGCACTGAATCCATTTCTCAAAAGAGCGAACAGATTTTTATATATTCAATTTTGAAATCTGACATGGGGCTAGACATATTGTCAATTTCCCAGCTGCCCCAAGTCATGTGACTTGTGCTCTGATAAACTTCAATCACTCTTTACTGCTGTACTGCAAGTTGGAGTGATATCACCCCCCTCCCTTTCCCCCCCCCCCCCCAGCAGCCAAACAATGGGAAGGTAACCAGATAACCGCTCCCTAACACAAGATAACAGCTGCCTGGTAGATCTAAGAACAACACTCAATAGTAAAAACCCATGTCCCACGGAGACACATTCAGTTACATTGAGAGGGAAAACATCAGCCTGCCAGAAAGCATTTCTCTCCTAACGTGCAGGCACAATTCACATGACCAGGGGCAGCTGGGAAATTGACAATATGTCTAGCCCCATGTCAGATTTCAAAATTGAATATAAAAAAATCTGTTTGCTCTTTTGAGAAATGGATTTCAGTGCAGAATTCTACTGGAGTAGCACTATTAACTGGTGCGTTTTGAAAAAAACATGTTTTCTGATGACAGGATCCCTTTAATATACATAGAAAAAAACTCCACCAAGACAAATTAAACTTAAAATCATAAAGCCTTTATTAAGAAATAACTTATCAAAACAAGTTTAGAATCTTGATTCAGGTGGATGCACCCCTCAGGGTAAAGGGATGGCAAAAGCAAAAAGAGCGAAAATACCTTTTTTTAAAAAATTTTTTATACCTTCTTGACCTGTTTGAAGCTCTGAAAGGTAGGGGGCAACATTGGAAAGGTCACCTCAGGGAAGCCAGGGGTGCAGGAGAGATGGAGGTCCTTTCTGGGCCACCCTGCCCCCCCCCCCAGTCCCACCTGTGGTTGCAGTGTCTGCTGATCAATAGTTACAACATTGACAGTATAATATTTTGAGAAATCTTTCCTATTGTGATAATGACAGGCAGATCTTCTATGTATCTGAACCTAGGAGCATGACAGCTGGAGGTCCTCTGATTTTATGTAGGGAAGTTGTCGGCATGCCGCAGACAAATGACCTGTAGGGGTTATTTATCAAAGTTCGAATTTATCTCAATATTTTCTGCTACAAACTCCGATGAAATCCGCTTGGGTTTTTTTATGATTATTTATTATTACATTTTCCCGAAAATTTTCTTTGCAGTAAAAAATCTTTTTTTTCATCTGATTTTCACGTTTCTGAATTTTCACCCAAATGAAACGTAGCGCACATCAAAAAATCATTGGGACTTCTCCTATTGACTTATATGCAACCTCGACAGGTCTGAGATGCCGGATTTTCAGATTCAGACTTTTCCATCCTCGTGGTTTAATAAATTCAGAAAAATCATGATTTTTTAAAAGTCTGATTTTATATAAAAAAAAATCACAAATTTTCCGTGATTTTTGCATTCAGAGTTTATTAAATGACCCCTAAGTGTTACAGTTTGTATGAGAAATATAAGTATAGATAATACTCATAGTAATGTTTCTTTGCTAGGCTGCAGATCTAGGGCATGGGCATGTTTAACTAGAATTCAAGGGACAGAGTCTGTCAAAGGCTGCTGGGAATTTTAGTTCAGACCTATACTTTTTGGTATTGGTTTAGTTTGTCTTGGATGATGATTCACATTAGATGATCCATATCATGGTACAATTACAAAGGTTTTAAATAGCTTTAAAAAAAAAAAAAAGTTTTTTTTTAAAACATATCCCATAAAGCACTGCATGGGGGGGCGCTGAGTGACATACTAAAGTAAGGCAGGAATGTATGAATATGAGAGGCCAGTGCCTATTGTCTATAATAATATCTGCAATGAGTACAGCGCACATCTGTACTTTAGTAGCGGTATTTGCGATTTATGTGCTGTTGTTGTCTTCTTATGTTACAGCAGGGATCTGCAACCTGTGGATCTGCAGCTGCTGCTGAACAACAATTACCAGCGTCCACCAACAGCTGTGTGCTGTTGGAGCATGCTGGGAGTTATAGTACATCAACAGCTGGATAGCCACGGGTTCCACATCTCTGACCTATATTGTCCATAATTTCATGCTGCCGCCTTCTTTTTTTTTTGCCTCATTAAAAAAATGTTCCTATCAGGAATTGGACAGACGTACATGGTGATGAGAGGTACAAAGGACAGAGGCAAAATAGAAGAAGGACTAGCATACTTAATATTGCCACCCTAGTTGACTGAGATTCACGCACTAAATACTTCATGCTAACCTCTCTCTGCTCACAAGACAAATATATATATATATATATATATATATATATATATATATATATATATATATATATATATATATATTCAAAGCAGTCCATGAAAGCTTTTCGCTCTCCTGGAGCCGTCGTCAGGACCAGATGAGCCGAAACAATATATATATATATATATATATATATATATATATATATATATATATATATATATATATATATATATATATATATATAAAATCCAAAAAGGTATGGTGCACACTGGGATCCTTTGTAGCTTTTTTAAAAAAGATACATTTTATTCAATACATGTTAAAAGGAGGTCAACGTTTCGGTCTGTTCCTAAGACCTTTATCAAGACCAATATATATATATATATATATATATATATATATATATATATATATATATTATGCAAAAGTGACAGCATGATATTCTAAGGATTGACTTTCCCTCTATCTAGCTAGTGTCTGCTAACATGTGCTTAAGGGCTTCATCACACGAGTGCATTTTTCTAGTCTGAACAGATTTATACACATTTTGTGGGGGGTTTTCCCCTTTGATTGATATATTAAAATGTATTATATACCCAGTCAACAATAATCATGCATAATAAATGTAATCAAAGAAAATGCAAGGTTATTCCACAGCAAGAAATACTGCACAATCACCCTTGTCTGTATTTAAAAGACTTGTGAGAAAAGAATCAATATCGGAGGTTTTACAAGTAACCAGCCACTCACAGTGATTGACAGAAGTGGAGGACCGTATATCATCCTTGGAGGATGACCTTGACAAAGCACAAACCATCATTGATACGCTACAGAAATAAATTTCTATCTTAGCAGATAAAGTTGAGGATCTTGTAAACTGCAGCTTGAGGAACATCTTGAGGCTTATAGGAGTCCCAGAAACAATGGCAAAGAATTGGAAGACCTTCTGACTCACTGGTTACCCTGAGGTCTCCAACTACCTCTCTCACCGCCACCATTTCAGATTCAACGTTATCACAGGATTGGCCCTCCCTTAAAAGATTCTACAACTCGACCAAGACAAGTGATTTTTTGTATACTCAACTCTGCAAAAAGTTTTCACCAATATGTAAGACCCTGTATTCTGCTGGATACAAATTTTCTATACTTAACCCGGCAAAATTAAAATTTATCAATAAAACAGATGGCAAACCACACTTGTTTGAGGACCTGAAAAAAGCGCTGGACTATGTTAAAACCCATCAACATACGGAGGAGGACTGATTCTTCATATCCAGAAAAGAGGTCAACCTTTACATAGAATCAGATCGTCACTCATATGTTGGCTCCTGGTTCACCTAGCTACAGACATCCCTCCGTTACTGACAATTCCTCTACACAATTTGAAACCAGGGGTCTAGCTACGGTTGGACTTTACCATAAAGATCTAAACTAGCTCATCAGGAGAACAATAATACGAATTACCTTGGCTTACTTGGATGAACTCGCAAACATCTAGCTAAAGTCAGGTAAAGAGCTAGAGCAACAAGCTTGGCCGGATACCTCTCTTTTTACAGTTGTAAAGGTTGGACCTACTACAGAAGGTTGGTATTTTCAAGGGGTAAACTCACGCTAGTTCATTTTCTATGGACTGGAAAAATCAGATAAACAATTCAACATGTTACACTAACCTCAATTATAGAGAAATGTTTTTCTTGAATACTAAATGGCATAGTTATGATAATTTGCTTCACTTTGTTTACTTTTATTCACTAGTTTAGCACATATGCGAGCCCACGGGTGTGATAAAGTAGTGACAACTGAGAATGCTGCCACAAAATTCTGAGTTATGTAAATTTTTCAATTATTATGTTTATTATGTTACATTATGGTTTTTGGAGGATAAACTTTACTTAGACCAAATATATTTCCCCATAACTTCAATCTACCCCGGAACCTGGTCTGGTCGCTGGGACAGCCAGACCGGAAAATCTATCAGAATAAAGACATATGTATTCTTTAGGAAGGGAAAAGGTTAATTTAACATGTCTTCCACACATGATAGTACAGAGCCTACATCCGATAAATATCTCGAAATTATTAAAATCATCTCATGGAATGCTGGGGGCTTAATCACTCCTATTAACAGACGTAAGGTACTAGATCATCTTAAACGTGAAAAAGTACATGTAGGCCTCTTGCAGGAAACCCACTGGCGTAAACAAGACACAGTTTCTATGTGTGACAGTTGGATAAGTTCCATAACTGCGACATCTTATATGTCGAAATCCAGGGGTGTAGCGATTGTGAACTTTGCGATCTTTAAATAGCAAATTTGGAAAAGGATAAATTGGGTAGATATTAATCATGGATTTATACATTCATGGGACTATATATACCCATGTAAATATATATGCTCCTAATACTGATAACCAAACTTTCTTTACAGAATTGCTTCAGCGGTTGGACTCCTACATCTTCTACACATACACTGAGAAGAATCAAACCATTACACTCTCTTTGTAATCACTTACAACTACAAGATGTTTATAGATACTAGAGACTATACTTTTTTACTCCGCAGTACATAATTCTCACTCCAGAATAGACTATATCTTTCTCTCCACTAATCACCTAGCCTCGATAGAGGATTCTAGCATAGGTAACATCGATATCTCAGATCATGCCCCCATGAAATTCATATTAAGACTGTCCAAACCACAACCCTTTTCACATAATTGGAGATTTCCACTATACCTGTATCATAATGAAGATTTTAGAAACTACCTTAAACAAAATTGGGCCAATTATATTGACGATAATTTAGCACAATGGGATGATAAAAATTTACTATGGGCCGCAGCCAAACCAGTAATACGGGGTCACATAATATCTTATTTGATTAAGCAGAAGAGATCATTTGATGAAAGCTATCGATTATGACAAAAGGAGCTGACTCATTCATATAAAATCTTTAAACTCACCAATTTACTGACAGCAAAAAAAAAAATATACAGAAATGAAGGCTCTTTTTAATACTTTATTGACGGAGCAAATGCAACATAAACTGAGTCGTACAGCAAACAGATACTATCGCTGGGGGAATAAATCAGGGAAATTGTTAGCAAACATATTTAAAAGACAGGATGCCAACACATTCATCCAAAAACTTAAAACACCCACGGGATGGGCGCGCGATACATTAGATATAGCTACAATGATGACATCTCATTTCAAAACACTTTACCAACAAACTCCCGATTCCCCAGAGAATGGTCTCAGATTTCTCCAAGAAGCTCACTTGAACAAACTTACAGTCCAACATAGGGAAATCCTGGATGCACCTATAACAGAATCAGAAGTCTCAATGACTATCACAAAATGTAAGAACGGGCCCAGATGGATTAGGGGTAGAATTTTACAAACTACTACTTCCAGAAATGACACCATTGTTAACGTCCCTATATAATGAGATTTTACAAGGCAACCCATTATGGGATAAAGCGACCGATGCCAGAATCATTCTAATACATAAAGAAGGTAAAGAACCCACAGAACCATCTTCATATAGACCAATATCCTTACTAAATCAGGACTTAAAAACCATGACAAAAATAATGGCTGACTACAAAGAATTCTACCCTCCATACTTACCTCAAATCAGATGGGCTTCCTCCAGAATAGACATCCGGTCCAAGCCATTAGAAAGGCCATAGCCATGACTTATCACTGTAACCTAGAAAAAAGGAGACAAGGACTATTAATAAATCTAGATGCAGACAAAGCCTTCGATATGACGATGACATACACATATAAGAAGTAGGGATGGGAGAATTTTTTCGCCTTGTTTCGCTGAAAAAATGACGCCCATAGACTTGTATGGCGTCCTGCGTCATTTTCGCAGGCGGCAAATTTTTGGCGAAACAAAATGGGTCAAATTTGCCCATCCCTAATAAGAAGACTTATAAAATTTCAACATTTTGGAATACATATGCTTAACCTTTTCAAAGCTTTATACAATTCACTCCAATCTTTCCTCACGGTCAATGGCTACAAGTCCGTAATATTCGAAAACCAACAAGGGACTAGACAGGGATGCCCTCTTTTTCCTTTATTATCTAATATTGCCTTAGACCTCCTTATAAAACATCTTCTCCTAAATAAAACATTTGAAGGCATCCCTCTAGGACATACAAGACATAAGATTACAGCTTTTGCTGATAATATCTTATTATTTATCAACCATCCTCAAATGGAAATGCCCATAATACTAGACACCATTCAGCTTTTTAGCACGTTCGCAGGTTTCCAAATCATTTGAAATAAATAAATCTGGAGCATTGGAACTTGGAGACTGGGGAAAAACAAATAGGAACATCGACTCTTCCTTTAAAATAGCACAATCCCACATAACATACCTGGGAATTAAATTACCAAAACAAAAACGGAAATATATTCACTTAATATTCAACACACCATAGATAACATGCAGCAAGACAGCAAGAACTCAAGAAATGGGAAACATTAAATTTAACTTTTTTGGGTAGAATTCATCTAATAAAAAATATTTTATTCCCCAAATTACTCTATGAATTTTCATCTTGAAAAAGGGCCAAATGAGGCCTGAAACATTGCAGTAATGCCCTATAAGTGTGCAATAATGGCATTTTAAATTTCAACAAGATATTGTGGTGCTTTTCACATCGAATCTCTATCAATTACAGATGCTACCTTATAGCATAAAACCCTCAGATTATAAAAGATTACTTAAAATGCTCCATAACTTCATTTGAAAACAAAAATGACCAAGGATAAGCCTGTTTAAGTTGCAACAAACTAAAGGAAAAAGACCTGGGAATGGTAAATTTCCCAAATATAGGAGAATATAATGAAGCATTGTTATTACGTTTTGCAGGGGCATTACAGTAACATATATACCTCAACACCCCCTATTTATAGACACTTACAAAACTTGGAATTCAGTGAGACGCAGATTTAAATTGACACCCGATTTCTCCATTTATCTTACATGGCTCGGTAATCCCACATTCCCAATAGGGATAAAAAACAAGACATTACTGGACTGGCAATCAAAATCTGAGACTAGTCAAAGATATCATCAATGATAACTTTACCATAATAACTAAGGAAAATCTGGTACAGAAATTTCCATTTCTATCCAGTGATCACATGCTTTTTATCCAAATGGTTCATTATGCTACAAAAGTCTTAAAACACCTTTCCCAGGCAGACAAGAATAATCCAATAAATACTTTGTGTCCCAGAAATAACACGGACAAAACTACTTCTCAAAAATATCGTTTAATCAGGACTGCATTGTCAATCAAAACACCTGATACCTTTCTAATCAAATGGACTTCTGCAATTCCTTAGGCAGATGCTTCCAAAATACTCCAATACCATGCAAAAACCATGCAAACTCTATCTGCCAGCAAATATCAAGAAATGTCATTACAGATACTACACTACCTTACACCACTAAGGAGACATCATATGGGTACCCAATTGCCTAAGATGCCACCAACCCTGGGCTGACCTTGTATACTGTCTTTAGCTCTGTCCTTGTATCCAACAATTCTGGGGAGAAGTTCAGTAATATTGGAAATCTCTAACACAACAGACAAGTTCTTTTACTTTAACGTGGGCAATTTTTGGAATACCTCCCCCACAACTAAATCTTACACATTCTGAGAGACACCTAGCAGAAAGATTAATGGCAGCGACCAGGAAAACTACATCCTATTTTACTGGCTCATCTCCACCCTCACTATCGTTAGTTAAACAAAAACTCCATCATATTTTTCATATGGACCGGTTGGAATCTACAACAAATAAAGAACAATACACAGAAAAGTTTTTTTCTACCTGGATGAGTTATATATCCTCACTCCCTAAACATACCAGATATCTCACAATACACACATTCAGACACATCACGTTGTATGACACTGAATTACTATCCAATAACAATATAGTACAAGAAACAGATCAATATATCCACCGACCACAGGAGCAGAGTCCACGATTACCCCCCAGGAGTCACCAACTTAACCGGATGTTAGATACAAATTGTTATGTATTCTCAAACTATGCATATGGGAAATATTGTTATGCTGATTTATTCTGATAGCGGCAGCCACGTTGAAATCACTGCTTGGATTACACTCAGTAATTGCTAAGAATGCATTGATAATGGAACCTATATTTTGTACCTCCAAAATCCTTTATGTTTGTTTATTTAGTATTGTTATGAAAACTAAATAAAAACATATGTTAAAAAAAGACTTGTGAGAAAGGTATAGCCAGACCATTAGATTAGACTTCCTTCCTTTTGCCCTTGGTGATTGAACTTCACTATCATCCTCTTGCATTTCTAAAGGTTCTACACATAGTTATTGATTGATCCATATATTTCATTTATAGGAAAAGAAATTTTACTTGAACGTGTTTTTCCTATGTAGGAGGACTTAGGACAAGATATGAACAAATATGGTGTCATGTAGTGGGCCAATATTTAGTCTTTCACAGATAGAAGTGTATGTAGAGTTGTTAGTCCTTTTATCAGTTCCAGCGATGGTGATGCACTAGTGAGAAATATTGATTTGGAGGAACAAATCATGCCTTTCTTTTTTCCTTTCTTCAAAAAAGGCACAGCTGCCCTTAAACTATTGTGATCCTGATGTGATGAATTTGTCTACCTGAATTGTTGTTTTTTTTGCACTCAATGTGTTGCACTGATAAATGCACCAAGAGCCATTGCATCAGTGAGTAATTCTTCAGTCAGATATAACTGCACATATCTAAATCTGATCTGTAAATTACGTGAAAAATTAGCCGTGCAACATGACTGTGAGTAGTGAGGTCACTACTAGGATACCTGGGAAAGTCCAGGACGGAGCTTATTTATGCCCCAGGTCCCTAACAGAGTGGTTCCGGGACTGCTAGTCCAGCCCGGGTGTTTTGAGTTGTCCTGAGGTATCTTAGGTGGTTAATTAAAAAGGCAGCTCAAGCCAGAGTGGAGAGTTCCTGGCTGGGAAAAATATACAGAAAAGCTGCCTGTGTGAGAGGGATTGAAATCAGCAAAAGGTTTGGGATTTTGTATATTCCTGTATGTTCTTTGTTTTGGGGAGACAGGCCGTAGGCCTTCTCCTGGTAGTTAGGAAAACTGACCTGTATTAGTTAAAGACCATTAAGTGGCAAGGATTTTATTTTGAATTGTTTATGTTGTTTTGCTGCACGTGAAAATAAACTGCCAGAAAGAAACAACCCCCTTATGAATTCTGATTGTGCCGTGGGCTGCTTTACTCCCAAGTCCTTACAGTAGGTAGTGTTGCATAAAATCTGATGCAATGTTGTTTCCCATTGACATTATTCAGCAGGCATGGATTTGTGGCGAATTTCCAGATTTCACAGATGGTGACTGTTTTGGCGAAAAAAGTCACTGCAAAAAAATTTTGCTTGAAAAATTGTCGCACGTCAAAATTATTCTGAATCCCATTGACTTTAATGCATTTGGACAAGAGTCGCACATCTAAAAAGTGTTGCTTGTGTCAAAATTGTTGCGCGTCAAAATAATTTTTCACATGAAAAACATGACTTTCTTAGCGAAACGGGGCAGATTCGCCCATCACTAATTGACATACAAATACCTTTAGAGGTAGATGCATGAAACCAAGAAACCATCTGACTTTATCTGATCTTACATTTCATATTTCGTGCTGCTGGGTGCAGTCGAATGGCAAGATACTGTGTGACATATAAGTGTCTGACCTAAGTTTCCTGTATAGTTCTGCACTTTATGGTGACACCAAGCAGGGCCAAGACAGAGGCAGCCTCCTAGGGCACAACTGTAGTGGCTTAAATATGAAAGTACAGATATGGGATCCATAATCTGTAAACCCTTTATCCAGAAGGCTCCGAAGGCCATCTCCTATCGACTCCATTTTAATGAAATAATCCACATTTCTAAAAATGGTTTCCCTTTTCTCTGTAATAATAAAACAGTACCTTGTACTTGATTTCCACTAACATATAATTAATTGACATTGGACACAAAACAATCCTATTGGGTTAATTACATTTTTAAATATTTTTTTTTAATATATGGAAATCCGAATTACAAAAATATCCCTAAGATATACAACAATCTAAGATTTATTTTTTTTCAACAGGCAGTGTTAAAAGTTTGAGAATGTTCTGTGTGAACATGTCAGTTACAGTGGAGAAAAGGTGACAGCAAATTAATTTTAAAAACCTAATTTTGAAGTAAAAGAAAAGTTCATTCTACTATCAGCAGCAAATTATCACTGATCTGATCATTTTCCCCAAGGCTTAAAGGGATAAAATGAATCAGTTAATAGTGCTGCTCCAGCAGAATTCTGTACTGAAATCCATTTCTCAAAAGAGCAAACAGATTCTTTAATATTCAATTTTGAAATCTGACATGGGGCTAGACATATTGTCAATTTCCCAGCTGCCCCAAGTCATGTGACTTGTGCTCTGATAAACTTCAATCACTCTTTATTGCTGTACTGCAAGTTGGAGTGATATCACCCCCTCCCTTTTTCCCCCTAGAAACCAAACAAAAGAACAATGGGAAGGTAACCAGATAACAGCTCCCTAACACAAGATAACAGCTGCCTGGTAGATCTAACAACAGCCCTCAATAGTAAAAACCCATGTCTCACTGAGACACATTCAGTTACATTGAGAAGGAAAAACAGCAGCCTGACAGAAAGCATTTCTCTCCTAAAGTGCAGGCACAAGTCACATGACTGGGGCAGCTGGGAAATTGACAAAATGTCTAGCCTCATGTCAGATTTTAAAATTGAATATAAAAAAATCTGTTTGCTCTTTTGAGAAATGGATTTCAGTGCAGAATTCTGCTGGAGCAGCACTATTAACTGATTCGTTTTGAAAAAAAAAAAAATTCCCATGACAGTATCCCTTTAAGGGAGGGAGGCAGTGGGAGAAAATAAAATTTCCTGTGGGACCCAGTTACTCATAATAACAACCCTTCTCCAGTCAGATGTAGCCCCTGTAGCATGGCTGCACTTTGTATTGCTTCCGCCCTGCACCAAATGTAGCACAAAACTGCTGAAAGGTGTTTTTAATTCATTATATGCCCAGAGACTTTTGTTTTTACCTCAATTAATTTAATGAAGTAAACCACAAGAGCAATTTGATCAAATGCAGTTGTTTTAGAAGCATCACATTTGTGTGATTCTGTGGTATTTTTATACTAGGAAAATAGTCTATGGCAATTTGCAAGAAAATTGCATGAGCTAAAAATGTACATTTGTACTTCACTAAGTACGTTTTCATCAAAAACCTGGATATGCTTTGGAACACTATTTATACATTTTGGAACACAAAATATATTTTGTAAATGTTGTGCATTATATTTTTGTTGCCAGTGTTATCTTTGCAGCTTCAAAATACAGTTGATGATGACAGCATTAATTGAGCCCAAAACACAAAATATTTTGTAGTCCCAAAATTAATTATCTATACACAATGAAATGTGTGGTTTGAAAATGAATTTTGCCTACACAAAATTGAACTTTGTAAATTAATAAATTTTATGTTGTTCTTGCAAAATTACATTTGTGTAGCATAATTAAATGTGAAAACCCAAAGTTTAAAGTAAAAAAGTAATTCTGTCTGCTAAAATGTATTTTATTTTTAAGAAAATGGGCTGATTTGGGAATCCAGAAGGATTCCCAGTGGTTAGATATTTTTCCCTTATAACAAATATTTCCTGACTGTAAAGAACATTTTTCTGACAGTTAGGAAAGTTTAAAAGAATTGACACAGTTATCAAATGTCATACCTGTCAGTTTGTCAGAATGTGTTTGGCTGCGTTGAGCACTCAAGCACTATTATGTTCTTTAAGTGTTGATTCCCCAATGTATACACCAAGTGGGGAAAAGGACCTGGGAAGTTATTTTGCACAATGGAATGATTCTTTTAATAATTTAACATAAGTTTTGTGAAGTCTTACCATATCATATTGAAAATATTTACTATACTGTATCAGTTCAGTAAAATTCACAGAACCTTCATATATTCATATCACAGAATGTATTTTGTGGTCACAAATTTATTCATGGAATTAATTTTAAGATCACAGAATATAGTAAGGCTCATTTACTGGTGCTTAGTGTAAAGTGCAAAATAGTTCAATAAGCAATGTTTATAACCATAAGTATACCTTTCTTAGACAGCATTTGAATGCAATCTTGCTTTCTGCAAAATCTGCTTGAGATTAGGGATGCAACGAATCCACTACTTGGGATTTGGCCTTCATGAAATATTCGGCCAAATCCTTGTGCCTGGCCAAACTGAATCTGAAAATGATACTGAAGCTACAAAATGATTTTTGCATTGACATTTTATTTTGGGACGTTATAATTGTTTCTGTGTTCACGGAATTAACCTTTTGCTGATTTCGGCTCTCAGAATGCATTCTAATATAATATTGTGTAAATATATTGTGGTCATATGAGTAATTTTGTCAGCAATGCAAACATTTCACAAAAACATTTGGTATTATACAGTGCATGGATACAAACTGCACCCTAGTACAGAGGCCCAGAGATTAGGTTAGGTGAGAATTACTGACCCAGTTGACATAGGAGCAGATTTATCAAGGGTCGAATTTCGAAGTACAAAAAACGTCGAAATTCGACCATCGAATTGAAAAACTTAGAATTTCGAATTCGAAGTTTTTTCACCGAATTTGGCAATCGTACGATCAAATAAAAATCGTTCGAATCTGACGATTCAAATGATTTTAGAAGGTCCCCATAGACTAACGTAGCACTTCGGCAAGTTTAATTTGGCAAAGTATTGAAGTCAATTTTTTATTTCAAGAGACAGTACTTCGATTATTTAATGGTCGAATATTCAAACGATTTTTACTTCGAATCGAAGTCTAAGTAAATTTGAAGTCGTAGGGGCACATTTACTAAGCTCGAGTGAAGGGTTCGTATGAAAAATACTTTGAATTTCGAAGGTTTTTTTTGGGGTACTTTGACCATCGAATAGGCTACTACGACCTTCAACTACGACTTCGATTTGAACGATTCGAACTAAATATCGTTCGACTATTCGATAGTCAAAGTACTGTCTCTTTAAAAAAAACTTTGACTACCTACTTCGCCACTTTAAACCTACCGAGCTTCAATGTTAGCCTATGGGGACCGTCTCCATAAGGTTTCTAAGCTTTTTTTGACCGAAGGAAAATCGTTCGATCGATGGATTAAAATCCTTCGAATTGGTCGATCGAAGTATTCGCGGGAAATCCTTCGACTTCGATATTCGAAGTCAAAGTATTTTACTTCGAGGGCCGAATATCGAGGATTAATTAACCCTTGATAATCGACCCTTAGTAAATGTGCCCCGTAGTATCCTATTCGATGGTCGAAGTATCCAAAAAATTACTTTGAATTTGAATTTTTATACTTCGAAAATTCCCTCGAATTCACTTCGACCCTTGATAAATCTGCCCCATAGTCTCATCCCCTTTATCAAACAGTATGTTTTTGTTTTCTAATAGGCAAATCAGGTTTGAAATCATATTTAGTCACACAAACACACACAATCCTAACGGTTCCTCGATATTTAGTTCTGAGAGCCTAGTTAGTTAAAAAAATAAGTTTTATTTGGTTACTCTGAAAAAAAGTCAAGAGGAAAATGTTACTATTCATAATATAAAACAAAGCTTTCTTTTCTTGGAGTATAGCTTGTTGGTTGAAGGCTATAAAAAAAGCTAAAGTCCTACTGTCCAAAGAGAAGGAGCTCCTTATTTTTTCTAGCCACACTGACCTGTCATACCACAAGTCTTTAAAAAGAACAAGAAAGAAGAGTGTTAGTCAGGATAGGAACAGGAAATTCTCTTTTTACTTTTCTGCATTTTAAAGAGATACTCACACAAGGGAGTATGGTTTATATTTACATGTCTAATCAATCTATGGCCTTTTATATGCTGTTAATATAGCAACAGCCCAAGGCTGCACATTGACCTTACCTTATTTCAATGAACCTATACACGTCTTTCTGCCTTTCTAGAACCTAAGATATGTGTTATGTCTTCAGCAGCTGGGGGAAGCAATTTTCCTTTGCATCTTTCACATCCTTGTTCAAGATGCAGTAACTACAACTAGAAAGACAATCGGAAGAGATAATAGAGTAAAATTGCTAGCTGTCCACTGCCAGACTAATGCAAGTGGATACTGCTGTGAACAAATCTAAGAGAATTTATGTCCCAGAAAATTGCCAGACATGTTGTAATTGTCTTTGACATGCCAGGGCTCAGGACAATTGGGATTGCAGTACACTCGGTGCCAGAAATAACATAATAGAAAATTTTCAGTGCAGTTTGGACAGACAAAACTCTGCATTCTGGGTGGCTTGTGTCTGAAAATGCACTTCGCTTCATGCACTAAGTGGCCCTAAATTACTAAAACGTGTGCATACCTTGCAGTGGTTTCTACATTACCTCTAACACTTGCGGCAAGTCTAGTAACACTTAAAGGAACAGTAACACAAAACAATGAACGTGTTTTAAAGTAATGAAAATAAAATGTTCTGTTGCACAACTGGTGTGTTTACTTCAGCTGCTGGGTATCCATAGGGTCAGCCATTCAAAGCTGAAAAAGGAGAAAAGGCACAGGAGACACAGAAGATAACATATAAGCTCTGTAGTATACAGTGGGATTTCAGAACATATCTGCTATCTACTGTGTATCCTGTGCTTGAATGGCTGCCCCCATGGCTACACAGCAGCTTGTTTATATAAACTATAGTTGTGTTTCTGAAACAAACACACCAGTTTTACCAGTGCATGGCAATATTACATTGTATTGTCATTCCTTTAAAACACTTTAATGTTTTGGTGTTACTGTTCCTTTAACAGTCCGATGATTGGGTTCAAACAGTAGACCAGTAAATATTATCGGCTAATTGGTTGCTATGGGTTCCAAAACCTGGAGCTAACTTTTTAACTCTTACATTACCCAAATTTTTATATGACAGCTTTCAGACTTACAGCTGCAGGGAGTAGTGTATGTGTGTGTATGTAGTTTAGGAAACTAAGTGTGATGTCAAAGAAGGATTTGAAGCATTTGTTGTCCTGGAGAAGCTTTTAATTGAAAGTTAATAGAGGGGTGATTAGGAGTGGGTTGTCCCCTGCCTACAGAGCTACAAAACACAGGGGCTAGAATATACTTCTTATCATCCTCTGTCCTAGGAGCTACTGTATAAGGTGTTGTTTAGTAAATCCTGAGGACTAATTCCACATAAGGAGTCCTGAACGTTTTCAAATAAAGGTTTCAATAAAAGGTTTTGTCTTAAAGGGCTAGTCCACACGGGGAGATAGCGACGCGTTTGCGGTCGCGGAGACAAAGCGCCGCGACAGTCGCCGTGACCGGCGCAGGCGACAGTTTTGTATGGGCGCCTATGTAAAAACGCCTGTGCTAACCACACGAGGCGATGCGCTTTTCAACAGTCGCCTGAAAAAGCCTGGCGAGGCATTTTCAGGCGACTGTTGATAATCGCATCGCCTCGTGTGGTTAGCACAGGCGTTTTTACATAGGCGCCCATACAAAACTGTCGCCTGCGCCGGTCGCGGCGACTGTCGCGGCGCTTTGTCGCCGCAACCGCAAACGCGTCGCTATCTCCCCGTGTGGAATAACCCTAAAAGAACTTGTAAACAATATTGTCATAGGCTAATTTGTTCAATGAAAGCAGCCATGATTGTACCAACAAGATAGAATCATCGAAAGGCTCTACAGTGTCTTCCAAGGAAAATGGTGAGATGTTTGTACATAAACTTTTTATTATCATCTTTTCTCTAACGCTGACATATTTCACAGATCAGAAAGCCCTGGTTTTTAAGTATGCAGGAACCCATTATTAAGCACCCTGAGGGGTGTGAAACGCGTAGGGTGGATGGAGATGGAGCTATCATTTTAACTTTTCTACCAATACATTTATTTTTTAACTGAATATCTCTGGTCTTGTGGATCCGTATGAGTGCCGTTCAGCCCTGCTTCTTTATCTTCTGCTGTACCGCTCCCTGATGCTGGGGGTCTGGGGCTGGTGTACCTGGACCACCTTCACTGTTTGGTGAGTTACTTTATAACTAATTCTGGAGCACCTTGTCCTCCTCTAACCATTTGAACAAAATTATACTTTACCATTTTAATAATATAAATACTTGGCAGTTGGCAACAAATTTATCGAATCTGTGTTGGCATTTCACAGGAAAAAGAATTGTGCTAAGGCAAGAAAGAAACACCCATTGACTCAAATGCATTTGGCACGAGAAAAAACACCCACTTATTTGACTTGCCGAAATTTCCCATTTAGTGACTTTAACTGCATTTTAGAAAATTTTTCATAAGTCTCTTAACCAGTGTGGTAGCCATAGTTACCATTTGCTTTTGTTCCATTGCCTTGTTTGTTACAGTGATAATCTATAGGAATAATCAGGAATAATATTTATACATAAACGTCTCATAGAAGGTCAATAAGGAACCCTATGCCAGGTTTATGAGTGCCAAATCACCCAATCACCTGGGTCCACCACTTCATTTATGGAGTATGAAGTGGTACAGGTATGGGATCCGTTATCTGGAAACCCGTTAGCCAGAAAGCTCCGAATTACGGGAAGGCCATCTTCCATAGACTCCATTTTATCCAAATAATTCACGTTTAATAAAACAATTGTACTTCATTCCAGCTAAGATATAATCAAACCTCATTGGAGGCAAAACAATCCTATTGGGTTTATTTAATGTTAAAATTATTTTTTAGTAGACTTAAAGTATGTCGATCAAAATTACAGGAAGATCCCTTATCCGGAAAACCTCTGTCTCGAGCATTCTGGATTACAAGTCTAATACCTGTACCTCTATTAATGTCATTATAAAGATTTGTAAATACTGGTGTTAAAAGATGTATTTGAGTAAAAGCTGTGTAGAAACTTATGAATTTACACCACTTTTTACTCAAGAATTTCTTTTGTCTGAACTTGCTTTGTTGACCATAATGGGTTACACCTAGGGTTGCCACCTTTTCTGGAAAAAAAATACCGGCCTTCCTATATATTTATCTTTTTTCC